>NC_047560.1:11910661-12510661 GCF_902806645.1 Magallana gigas | reverse complement strand
GTTAAAGTACAATGAACTGTGATCAGTAAGTTTAGAGGTAGAAATTGCGGGATCAGCGTACAAGCGCCAGATATCAAGTATGTAAGCCTCGTAATTTCTTTAATAATCCATTGACAAGCTTATTAAAATGGTCGCTTTTCTTGCGTAAACCGATGTCTAATTATACCTGAGCTACTGGTATCTGTAACGGTACATGATCTATTTATTTATGACTGTTTGCGTCTCTGAAAATAGTTATCGGTAATTATTTAACATAAAGGAAATCGAGTAAATGGTTTTATTGTCCAATTTTTTTTTATTATTAAGAGCGGCAAATTTAGATACTTTTACCCTCCTTCCTCACAAGTTTAAACAATCTTGAATATTATAATATTTCCACTATGCCTTTGAAATAGTAAAAAATGTTATATACAGTTCTAAGTTCTGAATCGCGGAAAAAACATGACGCGGAAAAAAACCTGATATACGGTAGTTCGTGCAATCAGTGATTTTTCTTAGGTTTCTTTAGATTTCGACCGATCGGTAAATAGCATGGTTAGGACTGGACTGAGTTGATTTCAGACCTGTCTTTTTCTATACAGCTGTGAATTACAATCAATTTTCGTAAGAAATAGAGGGAATCATACATAGTGGATGTAAATTTTAATCTATAAATATAAGATGCCATTTTTGTTAAAATCTTTTTTCTCAAATCAACTGTCTACATTCTTGTAGTTGTAATTACTTTACAGTGAGACAATCAAAGCCGATTTTTTCCATTGGTAATTTTATAAGAATTAAGTGTTGATAACGTATAAAAAAGAAGAGAAATCATGACAATAATTTAACACCATACCATCCGAGTTTCAAAAACAGCTATAATTGATTTTAAACTTGCTTCAGAACTATGAAGATACTTAAAAAGTAATATCAATAAATATGCGATAAAATTTCCGTGCCTAAGGTTGATTAAAAAGAATAAATATTTCTCTTTTTGAAAATAAATTCGTGTATGCAATTTTACAATGCCAGGCATCGAATTTAACAATCTTTTTGTTTGTTACATGTTTGCTTATTTAATTTGCTTCTCGGCAGCTTAAATAACTTTGATTTATTTCAAGGTTGGGGAGAAGTTTGATATTTGTTTTCCTTAGATATCCTTTATCTATTAATCTTATGTGCGGGGGGTTAGTGTGCAGAACTTTAACTATATCCGGATATTTAAAATGTTTTGATCTCTTTTGCTAAAATTGTAAAAACTCTAGAGTGGTAGAAAATTATAAATCAATTCTACTTCATTTCAAACAATTCAAGACGATGAAAGGAAGTATAGAAGAAAAATATCAATGCAAAAAAAAAAAAATTGACGTTCGTGACGTCGTGACGTTTTCGACGAGCTACGTCAAAGTCGTGTTAACATCTCTTACTAAAATTGTCATAAAATGCTTAAAACACACAAGATCTTGGATATCTTAGTATAGTTGTATTCAGAAAGAGTTGACTTATCAGAATTGACAGAAAAGTGAGTTTGTGACATTTTGACCTTAAGGGCCCTTTTCTCGTGACGGCAGTCAAATGTTATTTTGTTCACCCTGCTTTGGTTTTGTACAACTCTCAAGAACACTTCTACTTTTTCACTATTTTGTGTTAGTTGAATATTAATTTACACACCAGTGTGTATACATACCAGTATTTGACGGATTAATCATATATCATATATTTGTACCACGTGGATTTTGGTAGACAGTAATTGACACGTGCTGAAAACTACAAGATTTTTGCTGGTCTACAGTCATCATGGAATACGGGATAAAAGGGTTATCTTAACGGAACACATCACTTTCTCGATAATTTATTAATGGGTAACCAATTTCAGTTATCTTTAAAATGAACAGACATTCATATGTCAAATAACCCCTCAAGGGGTCTCACTTACAAACTGAATTTAGTTAGTAGCAACAGCTGTGAAACAAAAGCAAAATACATTCTTCTGGGAGAAGTAGAAAAAGAAATATTTCTATTATCAAACCTATCCAGAAGAATCTTCGCAAGCCCTGCATGTGTTTTGTTTTTAGTAAATACGCATGCATAATAGTATAGAAGGCGGAACCACGTAACATGTTATGATGTATATATTCATGAGTTATAAATAAATATCAGATTTGATTACAAAATTATATTTCATTAGGAAATTTGTAATTTTCTGAAAGTTTAAACTACAAGAATACCGAACTCGATCGGATGTTTATCAAGTCTGTTTTTTAATAAGATGCGTTGTACTAAACCTACCACTTAATATCTCGGCATTTAATCTTGACCTTTCATATTTAGATTCGATATGATAGATTACTTTTATTCAATTGATGTTAAGGTTTTTATATGTTACAAGAAGTAGAAAAACACGAAGCTACCGCGGATCACTTGTCTTTTCGCGCGGGATCTCATCAGGCATGTGCGAGGGATGATTGTTATTCATAGGTTTAATATGGTGGTTATTTGTTGTTGATATAAATCATTTTTTCTACAGTTTAACGAATATTTGAGACCTACAAACCCACTATTGATCTTTTCTGATTTCGTAAACTGCCACAACCCAGGTTATACTCTAATGACTTGGGTAAACATTGAGTTCATATCTTAAATAAGGAGACGCCATTTTTTTTGTTTTTCTTTTGGTTTTCAATTTATTTCTGAATGTGTTAAAGGTTGTAAAAATGCCAGTGTCTACGGCAGTAACTGTGACACTCCATGTCCCACCAACTGTAAAGAGAACACATGTCATATACAGAACGGAACGTGTTTCACGTGTAAACCAGGGTGGACAGGGACATATTGTAACACAAGTAAGATGACAATGTGGTATATTATATTTCATTAAATTTCATTCATATATTCATATATTGTTTTAATCACAATTTACCTTTAGGTAAATGCTTTTTTTTCAACAAATGTGTAGCAAGTTTTCTATGTAACAGAATGTGGCAAGGGGTGGTACGGTGTTAACTGTAGTCAACACTGTGTAGGACATTGTAAATATAACATGAGTTGTAATCATGCGACTGGTCAGTGTGACGAAGGGTGTGCTTCAGGATGGACAGGGACTACGTGCAACAAAGGTAGAACTTGTAATTTCATTTAACCAGTCCTAACAACCCTTCAGGATACAGTCAAATAGTATTGCCTTTATATTGTTATTTAGTTTTTTTAATTTTTGCTTAGTATACTCAATATTTTTCGATAATATGAATGATTATAGAGTGTACAGATGGAACCTATGGTCATAACTGTGTCAACAACTGTAGTGGTCACTGTCTGAGTGGTTCTCCATGTAACAAACAGACTGGTTACTGTGACGGTGGATGTAGCCCGGGATATACAAACGGTGACTGTAGCAAAGGTAAATTTAAAGACAATCAGGCAAAAAAAAAACATTTAATTGAACATGTAAACTCATTACTAACTTGCATTCACTGACTGTAGTTAAGTCTTAAAATACTGCTTAAGTAACGAATTATTATCCCTTTGATAGAGTGTCCGGCTGGGCAATTTGGATTGGACTGCATCAAACGTTGTAGCGAGCATTGTTTAGTCAAGGATCTATGTGACCGTGTACGTGGAGAGTGTACGGGTGGATGTCTGGACGGTTTCGTAGGAACACATTGTAACAAGTGTAAGAGCTATTTTTTAGTTTTTTGTAATGTTCACAAGGAGTGAAAAGAGAAAAGGTGGCTGGAATGATTTCCATGCGAGTTACTTTTTTGTAGAAATCATGCAAAATTGATACGAAATGTTTCTCATGCGAATATCATGCAAATATGCTCACATGGTATTCGCATGGACATTGTAAAATTTTCGTGTGAATTATTTATTGCATGTTTTTATGCGATAAGAAATTTGCGTCAATTTTTTTTAAAAAATCTATGCAAACACATGAAAATTGCTTTTCATATGAACATTGAATTATGACATATCAACCCATACCACTCTTAAAACATTCTTCCATTTAAAGCAGCTTTTTAGATATATAAAATTTGACTTTAAGGCAAAAAAACAATTTCTGTATGTGTTGGACTAGATGCATAGATAAATGAATAAAATTAAAATAAAGTTTATATGTTATCAAAAACATGCATGTGTTCAATACTATCTTGGTTTATATAAGCATGTAAAACGTTGCGTTTACAATTGTTATTTATTCCCACTGACAGATATATCTCTTTCTGGAAGGTCGGAAAACATTAAGATTTTTATTACATGTATAATCATTATGTATCATTTGAGATACATTATTTAAATCTTATTTTTATTTTGTTTAAAGTACAATTAAAGAATTTGCTTATAACAAACTTATAGAACGCAGTAAGTGAAAAAAATAGTGTAATTTCAAGATATATTCAAACATAAATGTATGTCTCTATTAGAAAATGAGAAGTCACTTATATTTCTTAACATTGTGATACAAGTTTTCAGTGATTCTAAGTAAAGTTGCACAGATGTCAGCATATTTCAGAAGGATACAGGCCCTTGTGGTCTCGCGTTTAAGTGTGTACCAATGTCATTGGACTGATGTTTGTGTATTCACTCCGGTGTCTGTATCATGTGCCTTTATCCTTTCTATGTCTGCAGCATGTCTCTTTGTCGCTCTTAGGTTATAAATATCTTTGTCAATATAAAACAAACAAAAGTATCGAGTACATTTATAACAGGTTAGAGCAAAAGATTTATAAACATCTGCTCACATGAAAAAAAAATATTTAATTGCATCTCTTTATTGAAATAATCACCAGTATGTTTTATCAATCAAAAGCAAATGGGACCAACAAACCTCTTTAATCAAATATATGTCCATTCGAGTTTGATTTTATATAATTACAAACTTTAGAAATATTCAAAACACAAGACATTCCACAGAATAAATACTAACAAGGTATTGTGGCTAGTTTGTTGTGCATGATTCCCCAAGTGATAAATGTTACTGTTAAAGCCATCACGATATATACAATATATACTGGAGCATCGTTGATTAGATCTTCTGTGTGTGCAATATTGTTTCAAATCTTAAAACAACCCTGTAGAGATTTTTCGAGCCAATCCAAAGGTTGAAAACTGTTTATTAAATATGTATGTGTTATTCCGAGTTTATTCGATCGAAATCCATAGAAGAGAAGAAAAGGTCCTTCCATATGATTTTTTACTCTTTTTTTTTGGGGGGGGGGGGATGGAATGGATGTAATATCTAAGACAAACTACTGGAACCCAAAGGAAATGTTTTTTGGATATTAACATGACATTATTAAATCTTGATCGTTTTACATGTTCTTTACAATGAAGAAAACTAACTTTTTTTGTTAAAATATCACTGTATTCATGCACGTATCTGGCTTTAAAATGTAGATAGGTTATACATATAACACTTCAACAATTTATAGAACTAAGACGCTCCCAATAGATTATTAGGGTGACGGTGTGTGATTATTGTTTTCGCTCATATTCAAGATATTTAATTTAAATAACAATTCCTTTTTGTGTTCTACCCTCTAGCTTGCTCAAAAGGATATTTTGGAACAAACTGTTCCCGGGTATGTTCACCAAGCTGTCAACCTGACACATGTCGTCACATGGACGGGTGGTGTATTTGTGCCGCAGGTTCGACTGCTGATAATTGTACCATAGGTAATTATTCCAGAGCGTATGTTGTTTTCTAATTTTGTAATAGTTTGAACCTTACAGGCAAATCAAATTAAAAGTACTTTTTTTAGCTGTTTTCTCAGTTATACACAATTTCTACATATTTAAGTACAAGGTAACTTAATAAGTAAATGTGTTTCATGAGCTAAGCCTTCAGTTTTTGAAGTTCCATTCCAAAATATCCTAGTTCTGTTCTTTTTAAAATTTTAATGTGGCTAAATTACACCTATATTTTATCATTATATCCAAGATACAAACGTTATCCAAATTATAGCTACCCAATAAGATAACTGTAAACAATACATCAAATTGTAGTGTCTCGCAAAGAATATTAAAAATCAGTGTTCGCATAACAAAATTCATTTACATCAAGACATTGCACTGAAATTGGCGTAACCAAGGAAAATAAGTAACCAAATTGAATATACCTTTGAAGTAGCAACAATGATTATTTTTATATTGAGCGAGTTCTATTACAAACTATGGTAGCTGTAGTTCGACTAAAATGAGATCGAACTCACTTTAGTCAGACTAAAATGGAATCGTGGTCCAACCAACGGCGAGACTCTGATTTGTCTCTAGTCAGGACGTTTAAAGGTGTCGGCGGAAAGCGAAAACCTCCAAATTTGCTTATTTAAATAAGCACAATATGCAATGTATTAAATTTTAGCGCACTCACATATGATTTAATGTGTTTACAAGGTATTTTCCTTCTTTTTTCATGAACAATAAAAATATGAGTAGCCATTAACACCTTTCTCATTTTTAACCAGATATCGAACAATGTGCGTTCGAACACAGACATGCGCACCATAAGTGTTCCTTACTACTGTGGTTGAACAGTATAATCAAATATCAGTATTTGATAAAATTATCGTTAAAGAGTTGTGGATTAAAGGCTCTCGGCCTCTATGTGTCCTTAATTTTAAGGATAAATTTGTTTATTATGTTATTATTGTAATTATGCACGAATTTGTTCAGTATTTGTTAACAAAATACTTATGAAAAAAAAATAGATAAAAAGTCGTCAAAAGAAATGTATTTCATTTAAATATGGTGACTTAAATGCCGATTGCTACCGAACATCCATATGACGAACTTCCTTAAGATTTGAATCATCATTGCATTACTTAAATATGTCTTTAATCATGAAAAGTTTCAAGAATCTCAATTTTATGACTGTCATCTGAAAAAAAAATAATTTTTACCAAAATTAGATTTTCGAAAAGGAATAGCTGATATTGACTTCAGATAACGAAACATTAACCCGAAAAAAATTAAGCAAATCGATTCAGCTCCTTCCAAAAGAAATCGGTAAAGAAAAAAAATTGTGTCTCAGGAACTCACTGGAATATACCCTGAAAAAAAAACAATAGTAATGTGAATTACTTAACATAATTAGAACAGAAAAAATAAAATTTATAATTTTAAAGATAGACCTTGAATCGCAGCACAAAACAAGGGGAAACAATTCGTCACTATGGTCATTGTCAAACACTCTTCACAGTTCAAAATCTAGAGAATGCGTCGGTATATTTTAAAACAGATTACATATTCTGTATTTAGCGTCAGTATAAACCATATAAATATAATAGAAAAAACATTTTAAACCGAAAAGTTGAAAAACTGAGTTAATGGGTGGGGTTATAACAACCGAAATTACGATGAACATTCCCTTGGTCCAGGTGTATCAGAATATATGATGTTCATCAAAGCTTAAAATTTCATGAAGTCGGTTTTTGTAAAATCGTAGCAGAAAAAAAAATTGTCAATTGAAAATCGTTTAAGGGCGATAACTTATCAAATTGTACATTGCTTATTTAACCTTATTTACAGAATGTGGGAACCTATACATACATTTTTCTTTTCAGAGATGCCTTTTTAAAGATTATTTTCAGACCAATTTATTAACAAAACGCATTATTGTTTTTTGAAATTTTAATATTTTTTTTTTATTTGAATATGTCTCTTTAGAACCTTTCAATAATAACAAACCAAATCCATCAGACACTGGGGCTGTTACTGTTGGAGGAACGGTTGGTTCATCCGTAATTGTAGTTATTGGAGTAATCCTGGCGTTTTTGGCTATACGGTATGCTTAAAACCCTCATAAATAAAGAGAACAGACAATTAATTCAAGTTGGTTTTTACCTATCACTCACTTAATTTAAGATTTTGATGTTATTGAACTATGTTTAATTATTCTGATCATAGTATGCAGGTACATGTGTCTTTAAAGGTTGTACACTTTACTTTGTTCTACTCAATTTATCTAGCCTTAAACGAAAATCAACAAACATGGCGAAACGACAGTCATTAATGATGGAAACAAAGCCTATTGATAAAGAGAAACCAAATACAGGACTCTCTAACATACAAAGTAAGTAAACTGATGTGTTTGTTTAGTTTTTTGAAAAATAAATTTGTTATGTTATACTTCATTTTTAAATCATGATTCAGCATTGTTATTGTCACAGAAAAAATCAACAATTGTGTTAATTTCTATTCATGATAGGTTGTGGATCAAACACTAATGACATTGAAGAGACTACATATGCTTTGCCTGAGAAAACAAAACGGGGTCCACCAACCAATAAAAATATTGCTGTCAGGAATATGAAAGCACAAATTACAAACATGTCTCTAAATGAAAACGCTGGGTTTAAGAGTGAATATCATGTGAGATTTGTTGCTTTCAATGACTTACTTTTAACTTCTTTTACATTTTCTAAATTGTTGAACGAATACTTTATCTTAGACGGTAAAAAATGTATAACACGTTTATTGCAGGACATACCTCGAGGTGAGCTCCATCCTTGCACAGAGGGAAAGAAACCAGAAAACAAAGTTAAAAATAGATACACTACCATATTCCCATGTACGTATTTTTACCGATTCAGATAATGGTAAAAGTAAAATGAGCATAAAATATATGGATTTTTTCTTCTGCTTCTAGATGATCACTCGAGAGTCATATTAAAGAACGTGGCCAGCGATCAAGGGGGGTACATTAATGCTAACTACATTGAAGCAAGTATTTGATTTTTGGTGTTTCATATAAACGAATAAATCATAAACTTTAATTAATAAAAGCTTTGTTTAACAATATTTCATCAGATTTCAATGGAGTTTTTTTTATTTAATAGGATACTAAAGAAAGGCGGACATATATTGCCACCCAGGGTAACTTTTCTTATAATGGGCCTTTCATTTACAGTTTTATTATTTTAATTTTAATCAATACATACAGTTTTACTTATTTTTTTTCTTCACAAGGTCCCAAACCAAAAACAATAGCAGATTTTTGGACCATGATTTGGCAGGAGGAAGTCTGTAACATTGTCTGTTTGACCAATTTAACAGAGGGAACAAAGGTGAACACAAAATATATACAGTTTTCGTTCGTTTATAATAGTATCAAAAATACAGTCGCCTATTAATATATTTTTAAATGGCAAGGCCAATTGCTTTTACTTTCAATTTGAAGCATCTCTAGGATACGAGGAGTTTAGGTTGTAAAAGTCTTACACCCCTGGAGTCTCATTGGCGGCGCATAATGTGTAAAACAAAAGATACTTTTTAAAAAAAATTGTTTTTCTACTTCCACACAATTGAGAAAAAAATAGTGCATATATTGCCATGAAGTCCTCTACCAAAGTTGGGAAATCAATGGTTCCTGCGCCAGTGGTTCAAACCCTGTAGTGGTGTCAATATGACCATACAGTAACAAATGTATAAAATGAAGAAGTATACTCCTTTATTTCCGTTTATATTTAAGGAAAACTAAATGAATATTTAGGATTTTAATGCAAATGTCTACTAATATTTTGAAATTTATGGCCATTCAGTCAGTTGTTCAGGCCTTAGGTTGGGGATTAATATGGCTCCATAGTGGAATTTATGAAATCTTAGAAAACCTTTCCCACTCCTATATATATCTGAAGACAACTAAATGCATAATTATGATACCCATGGAACCATATACCTAAATTTTGAAATACATGTCGCCTGGGTCAGGGGTTTAGACCCCTAGGTAAGGCCAATATGGCCACATAGTGAAATTATATAACATAATATTTGTAATAATTTTTTCACAGTCGATGGAGATAAACTAAATATACTGTTATTGTGCCCACTATGTTATCTTATTAGATGTGAAACAAACTGTTAAAAAGGCGGAGGTTGTGGCTTTTTATTGGTGGGTGACAAATATAGCCATTTTGTAAGCCTGGATTGTATGTCAAGTCTATCAGGTAACCAATTGTTGTTGGTCGTCTTGAGTCGTCCGTTGAGAATTTTTACAATTTTAGATTTATCTTAAAAACTTTCATTTCACGCGTTGTATGCTTGTAGCAATATTTGTATACATGCTATCTGCTTTATTAATAAAAGTGTGAATATTAGGAATATTATAAAAGATTGACCATTAAAGGCCAGCAAGTAGTTTACAAAATAATAACAACGTTTGGCCCCTGGGGGTAGGATATATAAATTCATCAACCCCCATCCATACACTGTATTGAATTTATTTATGAGGCATCAAATAATAAAAGCATATGTAAAAGTCAGAGGAGTCTATATTAGAGTTTATACTGAAAGCTCGATGTTAGGGCCATGACCGAAGAGCAAGTGACCGCCAAAACCTGTGGGCCTCTATCTTCAAGATATATATTTTGATGCAAAAGTCCTGCCATGATCCTAATAGCTAAGGGCCACTTTGATTTTTAATAGATTTATTGTTCTGGGCTTTTAAATGTTGCATTGTTTTTATAAGGAATAAGAAATCATTCTTTGAATATTATGAGGTGATAGTTCCGGTCGGAGCTTGATCAAATCCAATAAAGCCCGAAGGGCTTTATGATAGATTTGATCACGCCCCGACCGAAATTATCACCACATAATATTCAAAGAATGATTCCTTATTACTTATATTTATATAATTTTAGGCCATCGTACGATTAAATCCTTAAATATAAATAAGCAAACCCCGCCGGCGCCTCAATTTGGCGTCATTTGTATTATGGGTTATATAGTACAAAATCGATACGTAGTGTTATCACAGACAAAGACACTGGATAATGTACATATAATGGGATATTGGCACTCTTTTTTACGCTTTCCATTAATATTTTTCATAATGACAGAACAAGTGCGCCCAGTACTGGCCAGATATTAACGACAAACTACAGGGAGGTACGCTGACAGTCAGACATCTGGAGGAGAAAACCTACGCTGAGTACATTTTCAGGCGATTCAAGATACACAACAAATCGGTAAAACATCAGCATTAATATATAATGTTAGAAGTGTGAGTTATACATGGAAATTGCCGTTAATACATAATAGTATATGGGATATCTTTTAAAACAAGACTGACATCAAGTATGTTATATTTAGTACATGTAATGTTTGCATATAGATTGTTTATAATAGAAATGTCTAAGTAATAACTATGAAATAAAAAACAACACAAAATCTTTATAATAAAAAAGAAGCATAAACGCAATACTAACCAAACTACCAACTATTTTTTTTTACTTTTTTATCAAATTTTGTTTTTTATATTTTCCATTAAAGTTTGAACTTAAAAGTAACTAAGTGTCGTTGCTGAAACAAAGTTCCATCAATGCCCTGTGCATAAATAAAAAATAAAATTAAGTACATGATATGAGTCATGTATTAAAACAAAATGAATTATGACAATATTTTACATAATATTGTACGTATTAAATCTAATCAAAATTTAAGGAAATCAAACAATCCTTTTGAAATAAATGCTACACAGTTTTGATTATCTTCATAGCAAGAAAAATAGCATTGTGAATATTTTACTTACTTTTACTTTAACTTTTCCAATTACGCGCGCCGATTCGATTTTACATGATCCTATGATGACACATTGCGATCAGTAATGTCTTCTTTGCATGCAGTTTTTTGACGGGAGAATAAAGTTTATTTTGTTTCAAAATGATGATGTATGCTTAAAACGTTTAACACACACCCCTGAAGAAATTCGTAGATGTCAGTAAAGGAGACACAGACTTAATTGGCACAATCAAATTCAGCCCCATAACGCCCCCTGTGACTAAAAACACCAATGAAATGATATTTTAAAGAAGAACGAAACAGTCTGGGTATGAAATCACACCGTTATAATGTATTCATAGGGAATGGAATTTTGATTTATAATGCGTATGTGGCTTTTTATACCCTATGAAGTGATTCGTTGGTAGTTTTATAAAATCTATGTAAAAATCAAAATTACAATTTGTTCTTAAAAGCATTATAGAAAGCATAATACCGAAAATGGTATCAATCTGTCGTTCAATCTTGTTTTTAATTCTATGAAAAAAACATTAAACACAATATTCTCATTAAAAATATTATCACATTAAAGTAAGTCATTTTGAACATTGTTAGATATTAGTAAAATCAAAAATTACCTTGATTTACTTGATGCAGTTTGTCATATACAAGTGTATCATGATTAAATTCATATCACTGTTGCAGGTCGTATTTGACCGTATTATTTTTTAATCTGGTTTATATTATCAGATTAAAATCAGGGAAACCCTTGTAATAAGGATTACGAATGTAGCCAAATATTAAATATCGCGAAGTTTTGAAGAGTCTCTCACCAAATTCTTTTTTTTAAAATCCCTGTAATAAATCTACGGTTATAAAAAAAATTCAGATATAGCGTTTTACGGATATAGCAAATTGATATCGAGTCTTGTTTATAGCTATAACTAAGTTCTCTACAGTTAACATAACCAATTTAAAAACATATACATTTATATAGCATTCCACACATCTTTAAGGGGGGTGTGCGGCCATTTTGTACATTTGATAAGAATGTAAACATATCTTGAACTGGCTTGTTTCTGCCCGAAACTGACTAAAGCTGTTGCCAAAAGACACAAAACAGTAAATATGAGATTCTACATGTTGTTTTGTATGCAGATTAGTCATGCAAGTTTGATAGCTGTTTTGATAGATTAAAAAGGCATTGTCCTGTTCTTGTATGTATACTTTTAAAACAAAATGATATGTATAACTTCATATGCATTGATCTTGAATCTGTTGGCAACATTTGGCTAGTCTAGGGCTGAAATAAGCAGTATTTATAAGAAAGCGGATATAGAGCGAATTCCATATACTTAAGGATGTTGTTTACTCAGGGTTTGAGTTCTCAAATCCGGATTGTTAAAAAGTTCAATTTCATGAGTAAAATTTGTTTTAAATACAAAATGTATTTATGAAATGAATTATTTTTGACATAACAATCGATAATTTTACTTAATTATGGAATTAGGGTCTGACAAAGTTTGACTTTTAGCAAAACAGAGGAAATTCGAGCTAAATTTTTCAGATTTTGTTTTCCACTGAAATATTTTTGGTAGTACTGTAATATTCAAAGTTAAGATTTTATTTGTTAGTCAACATAATTTTGCATATTTTTTGTTGGTTTTATCTTGCTTTTTCTTAAAGATAATCGTATGGAAAACACTACAAAAATATTGAAAAATGCCTAAAAATGATAAAAGACACCATATCTCAAAATTTTGATCATTGACCTCATATAAATTTTATGCCAGCAGAGAAAGGTCAATATACTTAGTTTAATACTATAAATGTTTTAGCATTATCATCATTCAGTTTTTTGTTATATTGAATCAAAAATGTGTAGTAATTTGAAAACTGATAGAGGAAATTCGGACTAGAATATCTATAAAAATTGTGAATGAAAACTTTATGCTTTGTATCTTTTCAATGTCACTACCATTCATAAACTGTATTTCATTTGTTAGAGAGTTAAGCAATTTGTATTATTTTCACAATTAAGAAAATCTCAATCTTAGTGTAAAATTTTTATGGATTTTTCTTAAATTTTCAAAAACTATTCAATGGCCATTAACTAAAAAAGTAGGTCATTGACCTACTTTTTCGAAAGTGAAGAATAACACTACCATGTAAGGTCTATAACACACAATAGTTGGTTTTTCATTATCATCAGTGGATTTTTTTTTCATTCTGAGTAAACGTCATCCTTAATTAATATTTCTAATTTTTGTATAAAATAAGACGAATTACGGATATTGCAGAATACATCAACTTGTCCATAGGACTTCGAAATATCTGAATTTTACTGTACCGTCTTTTATACATTGTCTTCCATAACATTTGCTGATATTTTGAGCTGTATTTTTTCATTCCAATATTCATTTTAACACAAACATTATGATTAACATTAGATACATTAATCAACTGCTAGGTCGCAAATGGACAGCCATAATTTTGAGAATCCATATTCGAACACACTTTCAATAAAAACTATACACAAAATCCCTGACAAAACAAATAAACATTTAGTTCACACATTTAGTTCGCTTATAATTGCAATCCATGATTGGTGGTCAAACCATTTTTAGCCGGGCTCTGCTGAAAGCAGAGTCCTGGCTATAGGCAGGCAAATCGCCAATGTTTCTATAGATAGCACAAATAAACAAAAAACCAAACAGCGTCAAGGTAAAGCTTCCGCTATACCAAATAGTTACACAAAGAGCCATGTTTTGTCAAAAGTGTTGGCATGTTGTTTTTTATTAATTTCTAATGAATTGTTATCTTTTTTAGTTTTCTTATTAATAACGTGTTTTTAAAACATTACTATGCATTTTGGACACATACAATGCGCATGAATTTCCATTATTGCTTGTTGCAAAATTCAAGGCAGCAACTGTTGAACTTTTTAACTTCTACTAGACAGACATATTGTTTGTTTATAGCCGCTTACAAAATTTGGTCGCTCTCTGATGCTTTGCCGACATTAAAAGCATGAGAGAGAGAGAGAGAGAGAAAGAGAGATTTTCAGTCTTTACTACACAATATGCATAAAGACACACCAAAAGAGCCCGGCTTTCAGTACTTCAGTACTTTGATTACAATTAGCATGTATTCTAATTCCCGATATGTAAATCATTTATAACGCGTTGTTAAAAATTTGGAGTAAAGAAGCTTGCTTTCAACATTGTTTTAGGGATTTTTCATTCCTATTATTTAAGGTTTCTAAAGAAGGATTTCATCTTAAATAAACATAACAAAAGGGGATGAGGAAAAATTCAACATAAATTATTTAAACGGATTTTTAAAGACATTTTTAATTCCGATTTTGTTTTAAGATGCATTACAAATGTACACGAATTTGCAGGCTCCAAAAAGAAAACTATAATCACTTATCTGTAAATTCGTTTTTTTTAAGTGTTTTTTTTCGACAAACATTTAGTCTCAGCTTATTAGAAAATATTAAACTAAAATGTAAAAAAAAAAGTTTTCTCAAATGAGTTTAAATGCCTTACAGCTGCATCGTACGATGTCTCCGTTATTAGAGTATCAAAAAAAAACAATCCATACGAAGCAACAATCTTTAAAAGTTAAATTTGTTCGCCTATTTACACATATAGAATCGGTCTCCTTTAAATCTTCGAAATATGAAAAGTAAAGACAAAAATTCTTCATGGCCTTACAAGAAACAAACAAAAATGCATCATTGAAATGTTTAGAAAAGGGAACTGTTTGGTTACTTTCCCCGAATTATTAGTTTGTTCTACGAGCATGTTATCCATCGTGTTAGTGAAAAAAATGTATAAAGGGTTATTTTTGAGGTGCCAAAACTATGACCTTTTATTTACAG
The DNA here is from genome assembly GCF_902806645.1 of Magallana gigas. NCBI lineage: Eukaryota > Metazoa > Mollusca > Bivalvia > Ostreida > Ostreidae > Magallana > Magallana gigas. The sequence goes on along the minus strand of NC_047560.1, from coordinate 12,495,303 downwards.
CAATGTCAAAGTCGTAATAGAAATATAGCCGCCTCGACGTCAAAGGCAAATTTTGATATGAAGCAAAAATTACACGATACTCTATTGTGTCCACCTGTTTTTAAAACATATTTGTGTACATTATTTATGGCTTAATTGAATGAGAAACCTTCTGCAAGGTCTTATTTTATACACATACTTAGCATCACGAAGTTTAATGTCAAATCGGACCAGGCAGCTTTTAAAAAATGATGGATGTGTATGCGAATGCAACAAAGTAAATCTATATGAAAATTGGTATCGATGGTGTTCTATTAAAACATGTAATTATAGGGAAAAGTCGGGGGTAAAATATGCCAAAACACGAATTATTTGAATACTTTATAATTTGAGCTTAACTTATCTTTGTAGACCAGAACAGACCGTCAAGTGACGATGTTCCACTTCACCACGTGGTCAGATCATGGAGTGGCCGATCCCCTCAGTCTGGTCGTGTTTCATCGTCACGTGATCAGAGCCACTGCTAACTCTTCTGGGAAGTACACAGTGGTACACTGCAGGTAACGATCGGGGGTGGGGGGGATTTATGCACTCAGCAGGAGATAGAAATGACTACTGCCACTTTTAAAATAAAAATTAAGATTTTTCCATGTCTAAGAAATAAAACAAAATACTTGGAATTTCATAAACATTTTACCGGTTAATTAAATTTGCCTTACTTTGAACACAATAATACATATACCAAACGACAACTGTTTTTTTTTTTTTTTTTGGGGGGGGGGGGGGGTTATTATACATCTTACAGTGATTGAACACATATTTCATAGTTAACAACGACTAATAGGATTGAAAAAGTCTTATAAAAATTTTAGACACTTCACGCTGACAAATGATTTTATACGAAATACTGCGTATGTTGTGTCAACATGTTCATGTTAAAGGTTTTTGTTGTTTTATTATCAACCAAATGTTCTTATCAAAATTTGAGTTACATCACCAATCAATGTTGTAAAGTTTTCAAAAAACTGAAAATTTCCAAAAAATATTCATTGTTTGATTTGATTTTAGTGCAGGAGTTGGTAGGACCGGAACGTACATTGCCTTAGACGCCCTCTACCGAGAAGGGGAGAGAACTGGTAAAATCAACGTACCGATGTACGTCAGAACAATGAGGAAGGACAGAATGAACATGATTCAGGGAGATGTAGAGTGCTTTTATTAATTAAAATATATACAAACATTTTACACTTTTACCTCACTTTAAGGTAACACACCAACTAACAAGAAGTGTTTTTATTATACTTTCAAGTTAAATATCGAATTCTGATTGGTTTAAACGCAGTTTATAATCTGTTTTTTTTTTATACTTTCATGTTAAATACTGAAATCTGATTGGTTAAGACGCAGTTGATAATCTGTCATATTACCCTCAGCGTTAGCAACACATTTAGCAACGGGTAACACAACGAATTGTTACATGCGCGTAAATCATGCGCGTACGGTTCGCCATTAGTAACCGCCATAAGTAAATATCGCTTGTATTACTGTGCATTTATGTTAAAATTGAGAAGGAATTAAAAACATTATTATTTATGGTCGTTAATGGCATTTAAAAAAAAAAAAATATTATTTTGATACATTTTCTCTACAACCTTTTTTTCCAATTTGATATTGAAGAAAAAAAGCAGGCAGGTTATTTGTTTTGGTTGCTTAAAACCGCATTTGTGCATGTTCATGAAATGATTTTGTTATCGCATGGATAAGATTTCCTTCTAAATAATATCCTCAATCCAGGTTTTATTTAATTTGCTGATTGATTACAGAATGTTAGTTTCCTTAAAAAATAAAGCATGTTATGTAATCAAGGTTTCGTATTGAAATTTAACATCTTGATTGGAAGAAAATTTAGTATAATAAATTTTATTTGAAATCAAGGAAATGACATTTGACTTAGAGGAAATAATTTTCACTCTTTCAAAGCACTCTATTGTCTTTGTTTATATAAAGTGATTTTAAAAAATCTTCCTTTAAGGTCTTTTCACGGGTCTCTTCCTTGATCAGCATGTTTTCCTCGTGACAAATATCTCGCCCAATACGTCGGATTATGTTTTACAAAACACAACCTAAACGAATTTACAAACTTCATCAAACATTTATTTTTAAAAATGTATACCGTTTAACATAATAATAGTTAATACAAGTACATTAAGATTATTTAAAATCTTCATAAAACAATCATTATACTTATTTTATTGGGTTTAAAATCCATTTCTAAAATAATAACTATGTTGTTTTAAAAAACACAGCCTGAACAAAATTACAACCTCGACAAAATTATTTTTTAAATGTTAAGCGTTTCACGTAATGATATGTTATACAAGTAAATTTAGATTTGTTTTTTGTTTTTAACTTTCTTGATATATATCATTATACCTACATGCATCTAAATTATAACTTTATTTTCTCTAAGGACCAGTACAGGTTGGTATATCTAGCACTTCGAGACGCCTTCAGTGGTAGGTCAAAATGTTTGAAAACAGAAAAGTTTCTCAGTTACTACCAAGAACATTCCTGTTATACCAATTGTGGAGATGTAGAACAGAAGAAATTATATTCTTCCGATCTAGAGGTAGATAGACCTGAACATCGAAATTAAGATTTACACTTGGATTTTGTTGTTGTTGTTGTTATAGTGTTTATTACTAACTCATTTGTTACTCTTTTGTTCAACATCAAGTTGATCAATAAGCATAACATATTGCAATCTTTAATCTACATTGGTAGGAGTTACTGTCTTTGAGAAAAGAGTATACACAGCAAGATTACATATCTGGGCGGGCTCAAATATCAGCTAACTACTCAGAGAGCGTATTTCCTGGTAAAGAATATCAAACCAATACGTCAACGAAATATATCATATTTACAAATGAATTTGTATCGGTGAAAACAATCAAAAAAGTGTTTATCTAAGAATGAATTCAATTTCACATTTGTCAAACTTTTATAATTTTTACACTTTTGTATATCGTAGTTGAAGAGTTCTTGTGTCATCTGTCCTACATAAAGGGTCATAATACATACTACAACGCAGTTCTTCTCCAGGTAGAATATAACACATATATACATGTTTGATTTTAACATAATGCTTTTGATATCATGAGGTTGATTTAAGTTGACATTTTATTTTTTCCCTATAAACAACAATTTCTTTCAAATTCAATAAAAAGTAATTCTTATAAAAAAAAACACATCTTTTACGCAAGGCAAGTCAAATGAGGTGTCTGTCATAAACTAATGAGGTTGAAATTTTTCTCGAGTACAATATATGTTTGTCAATTTATGTGTTTTATACAGTCGTTTCTTGAGAAGGACTCCCTGATTAGTGCACAGTACCCTCTACCAGACAACACCGAGGACTTCCTTAGACTGATCAAGGACTTTGACGCCCGTGTTGTCGTTTTCCTGTGTCCACTCAAGGACATAGAATCGGTATGGGAAATCTTGTCTTTGTTTAACATCATTTATCTACTTATCAATTTATCTATATATCTATTGATCTTTATATCTGTAAACCTCAAATTCGGAACATGCTGTATTTTTTTTACAGACATCCATATGGTATCCATCATCGGAGGGCCAAACAAAATTTGATGGAATGTTCTACATTAAGAACCTATCCTCCACTAAAGCCGCTAACGTCACAATTAACAGATTAAATATACAGCCAACGGTATATTTTTTAAAGGAAAACTTAAGGATGACGTTTACTCAGAATGAAAAAAAAATCCACTGATGATAATGAAAAACCATCTATTGTGTGTTATAGACCTTTGCTTGTATTGTTATTTTTCACTTTCAGAAAAGTAGGTCAATGACCTACTTTTTGAGTTAATGGCCATTGAATATTTATTGAAAAATCAAGAAAAATCCCATAAAATTTTACACTACGATTGAGATTTTCTTAATTTAAAAAATATTACAAATAATTAAACACTTTAAAAAATAAGATACACTTTATGAATGGTAGTGGCACTAAATAAGTACACAACATTAAGATTTCAGCATAAATTTTTAATAATAATTCAGTCCGAATTTCCTCTATCATTTTTCAAATCCCTTTCCATTTTTGATTCAATTTTACAAAAAATTGAATGATGATAATACAAATACATTTATGGTATTGAACTACTTATATTGACCTTATTCTGTTGGCATAAAATTCATATGAGGTCAAGGATCAAAATTTTGAGATATGGTGTCTTTTATCGTTTTTAAGCATTTTTCAATATTTTTATTATTCATGCCATAAGATTATTTTTATGAATAAGTGAGGTAAAACTAACGGAAAATATGCAAAATTACATACACTAAAATATAAAATCCTAACTTTTAATATAAGACAACTGCCAAAAAACTTTTAGCAGAAAACAAAATCTGCAAAATTTAGTCTGAATTTTCTCTGTTTGACTAAAAGTCAATTTTTGTTTGAGCCTAATTTCATAATAAAGTAAAACTATTCAACGTTTTGTCAATAATAATTCATTTCATAAATACTTCTTGTGTTTAGAACAAATTTTACTCATTACATTGAACTTTATAACAATCGGAATTTGAGAACTCAAACCCTGAGTAAATAACACCCTTAAGTAAAGTATTGCAAAAAGGAATGTTCAGCTTTCATACCACAACTTTATTTCAGTAACAACTAAATATACGATCATTCAAATAATTTAGATATCTTAAGGAATGGTGCAGCAACGTTCATTATTATTATTCAAACATACTAAAGCATTAATGTTTTTATTTTGTTCAGGGGTTTAACCAAATGGACATAACTGTTTTGGAATGCCCAAAATGGAGAGAAAAACAGAAAACTTCTGATAAAAGAATTCTTTTGGATGTAATCAAGGCTGTCAAAACTGAAAAGACGAACGAAAAGGGACGGGTTCTAGTTCTGTCGAGGTAATACTGAGCGTTTAAAGTGTTATGATCGAATGGGGTACTTCCCTGAAAAAAACTGTTACTTACATTAAGAACAAAACAATCATATAAAAGAATTTAAAAATGAAAAGCGAGTTTCCAATTTATATCAAAATGTATTAGAATAATATTGTGACCTTAGAATTAGATGTTATTTTACGCAATGCATTATTATAAGGTAAATGAGCGTAAACAGTTTTTGTAAGGAATAAAGAATCATTCTTTGTGTATAATGAGGTGATAATTTTGGTCGGGGCGTGATCAAATCCAATAAAGCTCGAAGGGCGTAATGATAAGTTTGTCCACGCACCGACGGAAATTATTACATCATAATATTCAAACAGTGGTTTCTTATTGCTTATATCTATTATTTTCCATGTCTACACTTTAAAACTAAATTTCAAAACCACCAATTTTTCATGTACCGCATGCTATGTATTGCTACGAAGCGTAGCCAATGCCGTTTATCCGTTATGCTATAATACACGCACATGTTGTGTCGCTCATCTTTCATGAAAATATTGGGCTATGTGGTTCAAAAGTTGATTCGTAATGCAATCACAGTAGAAAATGTAAATATTACCAAATAACAAGTAGTTTAAATACAAATTTTCAAACATTATTTTATATAGTATCCACATAAAACATCATGCATTTAGGAAGTATCAATCATATAGGGGATACAGGTGTGCTATTATTCTTTTGAACAAATCAACTTAAAGCTTTATATTTTGTTTACAATAAAGTGACGGAGCTACACGCTGTGGTCCATTCTTTGTTGTATACAACGTGTTGGAACAGATCTCTGTGGACAGAGAGGTGGACATCTTTACAGCTGTACGTCAGATCCAGATACGGAGACCCGAGTGTGTCTCAACTGTGGTAAGCGGTTGTTTTTTTGTTTTTGGTTTGTTTTTTAATTTTTCTTAACTGTTTAGTTAAACAATCATAGAAAATAGCCGACACTTATTACTTTAAAAATATGTTATCTTTTAAACAAGATAACTGTTGTTAAGATTTTGTCCGTAGCTAAAAGCAAAGATATATGTTGAATGGTTATTATAGGTGATTTTTACAACATTAGTTACTTGCACTTATTGTATACAGTCAAAAATGCATCTATGCATGTATCAGAGTATCTGGTAAATAATGGGAATGTTTTTCTTTTTTAAAGGAGGAATACCAGCTTTGTTATGACGCCGTGGCAGAGTATCTCCTGAATGACTGTGTATATGGAAATTGTTGAAGATACATAATGGAACACTTAACAATTGTAACCTTTGAAAACTTTAGTTTTTACAAAAACTTTTCTTTTTTTTTGTACAAATATGATCACTTGTTTTGGGCTGATATAAAAATGTTATTGTCTTTTGCATGTATATGTAAATGTTTTGTTCCTAAAACTGTAGTCTGCATTTATATTGATTTTGTGGTTTTGTTTATAAGAAAAGCAATTTATTTTTAAACTTTTAAACTTATTTCAATTTCTTAATTTGATATTGAGTTTAACTATTGATTTAAGTATGTGTAACCCACTAACTAAACTATTTGTGATGTGTTTTTCCTGTTCTCGTGCTTTAATTTGGACATAATGCATGTTTAGAACTAATATCTAATCTGGTTTTGTGTTATGTATAATTATAAAATGTTTAAACAAACCTTATATCATTGTTACTGTTTATAAAACTGATTAATCCGATTAAGTAGGTATAAAAAAATACAAAAGATAACCAATTATTTTTTCCAATTATCTTATAAAATGTTCCGGTTCTTATCGAAAACGGAAGTCTGTGATCAACATCCAGACCGTTGGCATGTCAGAGTCATTCAGCAGTACATAAATGTAAGAAGCAATCCTTAGCATTGTAAACAATTCACGAAACATTTAAGTTAAACTTCCTTATTTGATATCTTTGTACTTCTAAATTTGTTAGTAAACTTGTCTGATATATGTTCATGGATATACAATGCTGTTTAGTACCATCAAGGTTTTATTTTCCTATCAACATTTTTCAAAAATGATGTTTTTTGCAGATTATTTCAGTGTTTTACTGAAGTCATTTTCTTTGTACAACGACATGTGATGCTTTCGATTTCGTTTGGGTTTTTATCTTATTAAAATATTTCACTGTAATTTTTTGTTTTCGTACAAAAGATAATTTGTTTCCCAAAGTATAATATACATGCATAGTATATGTATATTTTCACATTCGTATATGCGAGTGAATGAACATCGTTTAACTAGTTTACTGGTTCTTTAAATAGATTGTTGATTTTTCAGCAACGTAGCATTATTCGTTGCTTTGTGAGTGACAAGGCTATTTTTGTCATATGTTTATCAGTTTGTTTGTTAATCTTCTATATATCAATTAGCATTTAAGCCTTATCAATAATCCTTTTTATTATTTCAGCATTTTAATTTTTTTTCACTTATAACATTCTCTAATAAAGAAAGTTTGCAGCAAATAAAAAAAAAAACAAAAAACAAACAAATAAACAAACAAAAACCGAACAAACAAACAAAAAACACCACCACAGAAACGTATGAATTAGTTATTTTGAAAAAAAACAGCCGAAAAAGTTTTATTTAAATCAAAAAAGATTTGGAAAGCTTCTAAAATGATAAAATCTACAAGGGTGAACGGAAAATAACCAGAAAATCAAATTACTGAAGTACTAACGGGAGTTGTTTTTATTGATTATTATTTATCTTAAAATCAACGATATGTTATTTTGCTTGGCAAGTAGTTTATAATCTGTATTTGAATTTTATAATATGGATTCTTGGACTTTTCCGACAAGAATTTCGAGAAAACCTCTAATGAATCATGCTGTATACTATTTAAAAATATAATTTATTTCATCAAACTATGTATCGGTATTCAAAATATTTCAAAAAGTGTATGGATCCAACAAATAATGAACTCTCGTCTCGTTCAACCAGATGCTCGGCTGTCTCCGTTAATCGCCGACAAGTAAGAGACACCAGATCACGTGATAGCTTGATGATGCGATCTCTAAATATATACTGACTCTCTGCTTGTCGGAGATGTACGGAGACAGCGGATGGTTGAGACTATATTGAACTCTGCCGTAGGAATACATACGACTGCAAAAATCTTCTGAATTTTTCGTACTATTTAAAATCTGCCTATTTCTTAGGTATTTATAAATAAATGTCCTTTTTAAAAAAATGCTTCGGCGTACATAACATCGAATTTATCGATTATTTTCAAGAACTAGCTCTTTTCAGCGGTGATGATTTGTGCTTAGGTCCAAACACTATTTCAGTTTCGGTTTGCCAGAGTAACTGCATAGGAGAGTTGATTAAAATCAACTCCCAAAAACAAAATTGTAGAATCATTTTGTTTCTGTTCTGAGCAGCTCGTCACATGGTTGACTTTGAATCAAAAGTAAGCCATGAGTTAAAGAACTACATTTAAATTGATTTAACATAACGCATATAAATTGTTAGCACGTTTTATTTGCATTTTTACTGTTGGTTTGAAAATTCAATAAACTCTACCTAGTTTTGCACAATATGCAATGCGTGTCAGTTGCTAAACCTTTAAATGAATTTGTTTACATTTTGTTTCATTATCATTTACTGTTCGAAACCTTCGAAGCACTAAAAGGTTGGCTGTTTGTAAGAATGATATGACATAAACAATAAAATTATGAAATATGAAAAAATTAAATCAGAAGAATTAATTCAGTTCATTTCACAATCATGTCCAACAAAATCTGTAGTATGTTTGTGATTGTTTTTGTAGACGATGATAGATAATGTCTGTTTTTCACAAACATACTATGACGTAAGTTTTACATTGTGGCAATGTGTTTTAACAATCGCTTTACGAGCTTAATGCTAAATGTCTAAATCTAAATGCATTATGTATATTTTCGTATGACTACATAAAAAGTTCTGTCATATACAATCAAGAGGATTTTTTTTTGGGGGGGGGGGGGTTAAATATGAACAAGAAACACACAGGTCTCAAAGTTTACAAACGAGTATAACACATTTAATTGTAAAAGAAAAAAAAGAAAAAATTATGTATGTATGGTGATAATGCTCTACATCAAAACGAGAATTAATGCACAGTGATAATTCTTTATAAATAAAACCACTGGCAATGCTATGATATACGGACTGTTGCCTGGGAAGAATCAAATATTTTTTTACAATTAAGAATTGATTGTCAAAACTAAGGGCGAAACCAAATGAAATTATTTCTTTTTTCCAATATTTGTTGGATTTTTTTCATAAACCGACCACCACACCATATTGATTTAAGTTCCGGGTAATCGGGTATTGTGGAATTTTTAAAAAATGAACATTCTTGCTTTTGAAACATATTTAGCGGGTTTTCTTGTGGCAGCATACGGTAAGGACCATTACATAAAATTATTTTTACACTGTACGCAGGTAAACTTCGCATCATTTGAGTTTGAGTCCTGTTTAAAGAAGGTTTTTTTTTTTTTTTTTGTTAACGTGGGTATTTTACGGAAGCTTATAAGGGTCAGTTTGATAGAAAAATAAATCAGTTGCATTAAACGTAAAAGTTGTCGCTTTTAAACGCAACAGTTGCGGCAATTAAAAGCAATATTTTGGGGTGTATTTGCAATGTGTTTTTTTCTTAAACGTTGGTGTTTGCAATTAAACGCAAAAGGTTTAGCGTTTTAAACACAAATCTATCATGGTGTTTAATTTCTGCAAAATGAAAGCAATAATTTGTGTGACTAAAATCTCGCGGGTATCAAATTTGTCGGGTGAGCTAATAAAAAAAAGTTGTTTCAAGACTTTTGTTAATTGTGCCCTGATTAATATTGAGTTCTGTCAAATAATTTTGAGGCAGACTAGTAAGTCATTAACTTCCTGCTATCGATTTTTAATCCGAGAGAACCTATCCGATTACAATATATAACTTGTTCATAAAAGCAGCCATTTTGCTATAGAGTTTCTGTTTGATACACATCCTCTGATTGGTCAGAATAAAAGATCACAAGAGTTCATTATTGAGTATTCTTTTCAGATCGCGTAATCGTAAATCCAAATATATTTTGTTTGGTCAAGGGTTTATGTAGAGCGGAGCGGATCAGAAACCCTTGACCTAGGAAGATGAATGGAGTCATACTTTCTGATATATGCATTCCATTTTCACTTTGATTAACTTATAATAAAATAATAAGTTGTTCAGCTGTTTAGCGTCATGTATTTCTTGGCAAATGCCCTAAATTATGGTTTGCTGCTATTAATTTGTACAGGGAAAAGAACAAATCTAATGAGTGTAACTCAACCCTCCATTTTTTCGTAAAGATGGGATGCAAAGTTGGTATCGATAGATACATAAGCGATTTTCGCTAGCCAGATACAGGGTATCTAGGAAAACAGTAGCAGGTGTAATACCTACATATAATCTTGATATTCTATAGGTTGAATTAAGATAACGGAGACGACTTCATCGCAGAATGCATTATATTAACGGTTCTAATTATATATGGCAGTTTTCTACGTAAGCATATGCGTTGCTTACTTAAGTGTTTTTTAAGGATTTATTATTGGTAAATAAGAAAGATATATGTGATTTACAGGTAAGAATTTTCCTTAGAAACGCTTCCTGTTCCACCATGTTGCTATGCACCGCAAATGATTATTGGAATATGTAGAACTTTTTCACGTGGCCTCATAAAATTTTCTTTGAACAATGTGTAGATATCAACTAGAATTTCCTCCATTCGTACACGTTGTCTATGGAGCTCGTTACGCGAGTGGCGATTCGCGCCGCCACGCTTCGCTAGCTATCAAGTCAAAATATTTACATTCCACATATTTTTTGCTTGTAAAGGGTGCTAAAGGCTACGGCAGTTATAAACTGTAATGCACACAAGGTTCTCAAAAGTTAAAATGACGAGATTTATAATGACGTCACAAACGAAGAAAGCTGTAAACTGCAAGGTCACGAGCGAAAATCAGAGTTCCCGCTTGTGGCTTTTCGATGGCTCTTCCATTAATATGAACTTACCCTTAGAATAAGATAGGAATTTTAAGGTATAAATCACATTTGCAGACATTACATGAAGTTAAAAAAATGTAAATATAAGCATTAAGGACGTTGTTTACTCAGAGTTTGAGTTCTCAAATCCGGAATGTGAAATAGTTCAATTTTATGAGTAATAATAGTTTTAAATACAAAAAGTATTTATGAAATGAATTATCATTGACATAACAATACATAGCTTTTACTAAATTATGGAATTAGGCTCTGAAAAAGTTTGACTTTTAGCGAAACAGAAGATATTCGGACTAAATTTTTCAGATTTTGTTTTCCACTGAAATATTTTTGGTAGTACTATAATATTTAAAGTTAAGATTTTATTTGTTAGTCAACAAAATTTTGCATATTTTGTATTGGTTTTATTTTGCTTTTTCGTTTAGATAAGCGCATGGCACACACTAAAAAATATTGAAAAATGCTTAAAAATGATTAATGACCCCATTTCTCAAAGTTTTGATCATTGACATCATATAAACTTCATGCCACCAGAGAAAGGCTAACATACTTAGTTTAATTCTATAAATGTTTTAGCATTATCATCATTCAGTTTTTTGTTATATTGAATCAAAAAAGAGTAGTAATTTGAAAACTGATAGAGGAAATTCGGACTTGAATATCTATAAAAATTGTGAATGAAAACTTAAGGCCTTGTATCTATTTAACGTCACTACCATTCATAAACCGTATTTCATTTGTTAAAGATATAGCAATTTGTATTATTTTCACAATTAAGAAAATATCAGTCATAGTGTAAAATTTTTATGAATTTTTCTTAAATTTTTAAAAAATATTCAATGGCAATTAACTCAAAAAGTAGGTAATTGACCTACTTTTTTGAAAGTTAAGAATTACACTATAATGTAAGATCTATAACACACAATAGTTGTTTTTTCATTATCATCAGTGGAATTTTTTTTTGTCTCATAACTGCATCGGTGTGTGCATACATATTTTCATAACGCGCTAACGCGCGTTACTCAATTTGAATGCTATGTACCATGTTATGTTTAAATATATCAAATGTAAACTAAAATGACTAAATGGCATGCTATGCATTCCACGTTCTCTTTTAAGTTGGAACTACATTTTTGTGATTAGAACGATTTCAACTGTTGTTCAGTCAACAATTGCCAGACCAATTTTTATGCAATTAGCCCGCCGAAAATAAAACGAGAGTTATATGGACATACTTCGGGTTAAAGATTGAATAATATATGTCACAAATGGCATGATAGTCATACATGCAATGATTGAGAAATCTTCAGAAAGCTTTTTGGTATTTAATGTCTTTGGGATATCACCAATGTCAATACATGAAGGTGATATTATCTACCAATAATGTAAAAACATCTCCCCGAAAAGGTGATTTCAAAATTTTAAACCGAAGATTAGTATAAACTATTCAGATACATTATAGGCCCTATAAAAAGTGACATGACAAAATCATAAGCTGAATAAGTGTCATTTTCTCAATTAGTGATACAACTAGATTACTATGAATGGCAAATCATGACAGTCGGTCATATTGAATAAACAATGTCACCTAAATTTGACAGTGTTATAAAACATTTTGGTTTCAGCTTAAGAATGCGTATGATTCATGTATGAGTATATTGATTTCATTTGATGATTAATTTCGGTCTGAGGAAACAATATCAAATGCAATTAGAAATAGAGGAGTGGGCACAATGAGAAACGTAAGAAATGCCAAACATCACGTACGATAGACAGATTGATGGATGACTGTAGCATAATGTAGGAATGTCGTAACTATATGAACCTATTATTTTAGTCTGATCAATTAAATAAAATCAATTGACAGTTTTATAAATTTTGCAATTAAACGCAAATTAGTTTCCGATTAAACACGAATTACAGCGTTAAACTCAATATTTATTGCGTTTTATTGCATAGAAATTCCTTTTTTTTTTGGAAATGACTTCCGTTGTACTTATTCGCATGTATCAATAATTTAATAATGCATTCTTCAAATTTAACTTTAGCTCTTCTTGCTTGTTTTTTGTTTTCAAAATGATATTATATGTTAAATTTTACTTACTTTTATCTCATATAAGTCCGTAATAGCTGTATTTTTTAAATGTTGATATATGTCTCCGCTTTTTTATCTGAAATTATTCATTACTTCACAAGCTAATTTGATACGTTTTCTTTTTGGGAAGATGATTTATCTTACCATAAAACTGCCACCCAATCAACGACTGTCCCTCATGGTGAGATGATGTTTGGCGCAGGCAATGCCGTGGATAGAAATACACTAACGTGTATGAGGACAATAGAAATAGGACGATCCTCTCCTGATAAGACGGTGTGGTGGAAGGTGGATCTGGATGATGTGTACAGCATTTACAGCATCAACATTATCTTTAAAAATTACGACGGTCTTGGTAAGTGTTTCATGTAGTCTAAATGTTTCGAAGAGTATGATATTTTTTTAGGAATAAAATTAAACCAATTTGCTTCCATGCATATCTAAACAACTCTAATAATGTGTCAACTACGACAGTTACAAACGCAATGGAACGAATTCAAAGATAAGTATGCATCACTTTTTGCAGGCGTACATGTACGATCGTCTGCCTGTCTGCCGTAAGCCTTTTTTTCATTATGACATTTTTAACAGAACCACTTGGTCAATTTCAACAAAAATTAACGACGGTTATGGTGAGTGTTTAATGTAGTCTTAATTTTTTGAAGTTTTTTAGGAATAAAATAAAATCAATTTGCCTCCGTGAATATCCTAACAACTCTAAGAATTATATTTCTAGAAGCACAACAAGTGGCCCATGGGCCACATCGATCACATGAGTAACAATATTCTAACACTGATCATCTTAGATTTTGGAAGCCAAAATGCAACAAGTTAAGGATATATGTGCAGAATATTAAAATTTTCCCCACCTACTCCCATTATATATTTGAATTTTTTATAGAGGACCGACAACGTGGCCGTTTTGCTGGATTTTCTCTGTATGTATCAAATACTGGTAACATAGCAGGGTCTACCCTCTGTTACAAAGACGGTCCAAACTTACCGCCACTAAACTTTTCAACAGTATGTTTAGAACAAGGACGATACGTCATCTTTTACAACGAACGACTTGATGGAGCTATCTACCCAGACAGATATGAACTGCAAAGTGTTAGTATTGAAATGTGTGAAGTAATAATACAAGGTAAACTGTTTTCTATGATTTTTTTAATAAAATGACACAAATTTTCAAAAAAAAAAACAACATTGATTTTAAGAGCAGCATGGACAATTTCTTGATACGAAATACAAGGAAACAAGCTGTTGAGTAATTATTGGGTTTAAGTCGTAAGGGATGGCGTTAATCAGAATGCAATTACATCCAAATGATGGGAATATAAACTCTTTAGAGCATGTGTAATCCCTTAAATCAAGGTGTTTTTATCATTTTTAAAAATGCATGTATTAGATAAATTACCTATTTTGAAGCTATTGGGTAACAAATATATCGTTACAATATTATTGATATTGTTATATTTCTTTAAAAAAATAATTCATAAAAACTATTTGAAAAATCGAACAATATGAAAAGATTTTTAAAAATCCATTCGAGTGAAATCCTTAGTTTCTCTACTGGGTTACTTGACTCTTTTCATTTCGATACCAATATTCAGTACGGTAAAAATTGACAGATAACCTTTTTTATGAAATATACAAAATAAGCAAGCAAGCATTACAAAGAGATTATGGTGAAAAGTTTAGACTTCAGTTTTTTTTTTATTTCTGCAAAATAATATATCGCATGTATGACATGTATTTACTTATACACATGTAAGTTACAATCAATTGACACGAAACGAAGTAAGGTATATATTATGTTTAAAAGTGAACTAAGATATTACATTTTAAAAAGTGAACTAAGATATTACATAACATTATATCCATATTGATGTTGTCATCAGGAGAATGGACTTTGCTCTGCGCAAATATATTGTACACCTAATAGGAATAATTGTTACAAACATTGAATTATAAATATCAAGTAACAATCACCATAGCCCAACAAAATCGCTTATGACACATTATGCATCTGTTCTACGTCATCAATGCACACTTTAAATGCATCCAATGTCACCCTGCTATAATTTTAAATAGCTTTGAATGAGATATTTTCGACGTCGTCGTATCAATAACTACCTTTAAGTAAGCATACAAATCAGATAACACACGTTATGATAATATGTCTGCCTAAATGACGGCAACCTTTGACACGACGGCGTTAAAATATACTACTTAATGTTTATTTCTATTGACCATTATTGATGAATTTTTTTTATTAAAAAAAATGATAAAATTGCAGATCACGGCGTTTGTAAATGAGTAACAGGGAGAACAGAAGTTTTTCTAAAACCGATTTAAACTGGTTAACAGATATATTGTAAAGATGAACTTTCATGAAAGTTTGCTTTTGACAACAGAATAACTTAATTGTTGCACAATTGTAAAACATGGTGTTTTATAACAAAGAAATTAATGTTTGGGAACTACTTCTGTAAAAAAAACATGTAAATTCATAAGTAGCAATTAGGTTGTTGCAGACATTCTGTAAGTATTATATTTAAATTTGATTTAAACTTTATTGCAGAATTTTTATATTATTTTCTCTCACAAGAACTCTATTAGGTTCAATTAAAAAAAAAGCAATACAAAAAGTTTTTGAAATGGTAGCTATTAAGATGGTAATTTTATTTTCACGTTAATATTTGATTGATTTTGATATATCTTTTGTAACTCTAACTCGAATCTAATATTCATGAACCCACTTTTGTAGAAATGAAGTCGTTTTTAAAAAAATTGAAATTATATGGAATTTTGATCTGAAGACTTTATCAACGAATATAGATTACTCAATGCTAGAACTGTATACCACAACTATATGATTTTTTTATTCTTATTTTGATAAAGGGTGTAACAAATCTGGAGTATACGGTAGAACCTGTAACATGACATGCCCCACGAGCTGTAGAAACGACACGTGTCACATACAAAATGGGAACTGTTATACATGTAAACCCGGATGGACTGGAATATCGTGTGAAAAAAGTAAGACGTATATAGATTTCAAGTAATAAAAATCACTGCATATATAATAGGCTAAGTGATAGTTCAATTGTGTTTTAGAAAAAGAGAATCTTATTTTTTCTGTAAAATACAATGACTTTTTAACTATGTTTTTATACATGTTTACTATCAGGTAAAGTTTTGACAGAGGGCATTTTCTTTATTAAATAGAGTGCAAAGAAGGATGGTTTGGTGAAAATTGTAGCCAATTGTGTTCCAGACATTGTAGAAACGATGCTGTCTGTAATCACGTGACTGGTCAGTGTTACAAAGGGTGTAATTCTGGATGGACTGGATATATGTGTGAAAAGGGTAATTATTTATTATTTCTCTTTTCTGTCACTATAATATTTACATAATTTTAATGCAAATGTAAAAAAAAATATGTATGTACTATTTAATTAAAAAAAAATAATTGCAATTATATAAATAAAACTCTATGTGCTCTATGGCTCTATTTATCGTCAAAATGTCATTATGCTAGATACTGGATCTAACAGCAATACATTAGCCTCCGCTTTTGTTTAGAGTATTATATGTACAAAAATTCATCCCAAACCCCATATTTTTGCAAATTAATAAGGAGAGTGTGACCGATTTATTCAAGATACATAAGTGTAATTTATATATAATTTTGGGCTAAAACATGCTTTAATTATTTACATGAACATTATATTGTGAAATTATATTAAACGGTTACAGAGTGTGATGACGGTACCTATGGATATAACTGTGTCAACAACTGTAGTGGTCACTGTCTGAACAACTCTCCATGTAACAAACAGACTGGTCAGTGTGACAAAGGATGTAACCCGGGATATACTAACACGGACTGTAGCAAAAGTAAATTGTTTACAAATTCTATTATATTTTTCTGTGAGTTTTTCGTGAAAAACAGCAATGTTAACTGCTGTAGAAAATAAATCAATTACTTTCATTTTATCTTAAATTGTATTTTCTATTTTTAGTATGTCCATCTGGACATTACGGAACAAATTGCAGTGAACGATGTAGCGGTCATTGTATAAACAATGAACCATGTGACCGCGTAAGCGGTGTATGTCCTAATGGTTGTAAGGACGGTTACACGGGAAAACTATGTAACAGTTGTACGAATTTGAATCACTTATATTGATCAGAGTTTCTACTGCTTCTAGATATGCAACATTTCATAAGCATAAACATTTTATCATTATCAATAGGAATTTAAATAATTTGAAACTTATAATTTGTTTTAATTTTGCCCTTTTAGGATCAATTACATTTAGAGAACATCGTCATGTTTCTTAAGCAAAGTCCAATTCAAAAACTTCAAAATATATTTTTGCTGGCTCATATCTGTCTTTTTTACTATTTAGCATGCGTTGAAGGCTTCTTCGGTATAAACTGCTCTTTGAGGTGCCCTCGTAAATGTATAGTTTGTCGACACACAGATGGCTATTGTTCATGTAAGTTTTTCTAATTATAACTTGCTTTTTGCAGAAATGATCAAACATTTTTATCATTATACATGTTTGCATTTTGTGTCTGTGTTTTCAAGTACAAATTAGATATATAGAAAAAAGTGATATTATTATTTTTTTTTTTTTTTTTTTTCTGACTCCTTCTCGGCTTTATATCTCAAAACGTTTTCATCTGATTTCGATGAAATTTTCAGACCTTTTTTAAAGTTACCGTGCCTCAAAGATGTTAAAGTTTCAGCATTTACGTCACTTCCGTTTAAATTAGGCGGCCATTTTTAAATTTTAAAAAAGTGAATTTGTCCGGGAGAAATCTCCATAAACTTTAAGATATCGCTTTGAAATTTTTACTGATGATAGATGTATCAATTCTATAATGTACTGGGGGGTTTAAAATTGTGTTCATCAATTTTGCTCAAAACCGGAAGCAGTTCCAATTTTTGGAAATTTTCATTCTTTTGAACAAAATAAGACAATACTACAATCTTATAGAACTTGCCATGGTGAATTCAAATCTGCAATTTGTTTGAAAATCGGACGATGCATTACAGAGATATCGGGGTTTAAAAATTGATTTTTCCGGAAATTTTGATTCCGCGTCCTTGGTTTAAAAAATAGCGTTATGTTCAAAGTAAAATTAATTCGTACCAAAAATAATTGTTAAGTCGTACTTGAACACATTCGGATTTTTTTTGTCAAGTCGTTCTTGAAATCAGAATGGTTTTTGTTAATTCGAACTTAAAATCATTCGGATTTTGTTAAGTCGTACCAGGAATCATCCGTTTTTTTCTTTTTATTTTAGTTACTCTTGTTGTTAATTTAAGAGCTCTGCTTCTTACAGGAACTTCCGGCTTTACTTCCGACATTAACGGAAGACCCACTCGTTGTTTTCCTTATATTTTTTTTTCTAAGTTGTCCTTTAACTGACTTATCTCTGTACATTTCTGTACATCAGTTCATGTCTTTATTAGTCTGTTGCTTTATTTTCAACAACATATATAACAGCCAATCAGGAAAGGTCTACCTCAAAATTTGACGTGATTCATTCACTTTTGGTCTCCATTTTCTAGTTTTATCGATTTTAAAAGCAGTTGACTGAATTCGGAGTATGATTTTTAATGAAAGGAAAAGTTGTATTGTAATTCGTGTAGATGATGCACGTGTTTACACAAAAAGTAGTAAGTGGCGAACGAATTTATTTTTACCTATTAATTTTATATGAATCGCTGCAAGACAATCGTTACAGATAAGGCGGTCTAAAAAATCAAAATGGCTACCGTGACAAACTTTTGTTGCTGTTATAGCACTTGGAATAATCTTATTGTAAAAAGAGATAGTTCTAACGTCAGGTGCCTGTGTTTGTTATTGGTATACAAATGTTAACTTTGTTCGGTAATTCAGAAGTTTGAGAGTTTTCGGAGTTTTCATAAACCTTGTATTACAGATACCGTCAGACTTGTGGATTTTCCCTTGGATCACAAAATTAAATAAATCTAATGATTTAGATTATCTATCTAAATATAGTTGTTTTGATTTTCCCGGTCAGTTGTTGTTTTTAAAAATTTTCCTTGGGGTCTTATTTGACATAAAATACCGTTGTGTCAATTTTCGACAATTATGAAGAACAGTCCCGGCCAGGATTTAGTAAAATTTAGACATGTATCACGCAATTGCAAAACGTCGAATTTTAACATACTAGATTGAAACAACTAATTAAAACTCATTATGTTTGGAACATATCTGAGGAAAACGTGGACAATTACAAATTCAAACTTTCAAGACCCGGTTTTTCAGTACTCTCAGTACTTTGATAATTAGAAATGTAATTTGTCCTTAAAATCTTCTAAAAATCTTAGAAATGAATAAAACTTCACTAACCATTTTTTGCCTAGATGGGCAAAAAAGTATAGCCGTCGCAAAATATGTTGCAAACAAATTATAGCATTGACTCAAACAAATAATAGCACCTTTTCTTATAATAACATTAATTATATAAGTTTTAATATGTATTTCGAGTAAAATTAAGTGATAAGATTTTCCACAGTAATGCAGAACTTTTCTGAACTATTTAGCCTATTTTATCCCCTTCGAAAGTCTGCAGTTTCAAACATACACAAGAGTACCCAAATCCCTATAGGCAGAGATCATAATCAACCACATTCTCGATAAGCACTTACCATACAGTTTATATAAGTCGATGTAGTTAAATGTATAAGAAAGAAAACACATGATTTCATAGAAGTATCATTATTTTATTTGTTTGCAGATACTCTTTTTCACTTGAACACACCGTAACAACTACAAGCAAAAAAAAAAAAAAACCAAACAAACAAAACAAAACCAAAAACAAAAACGAAAACACAGACACCCTCATCTGTTGCTTTAAATAATTCGATCATTTTTTAGAATGCTATAGTTCTAAACATTTTATATTTTAGCTTGCAAAGAAAGATATCATGGCAGAAATTGTTCACTGATTTGTTTTCCTAACTGTAAATCTGACACGTGTCAACAAACAGATAGCTTGTGTACATGTGATGCAGGTTGGATGGGGGACAATTGCACAAAAGGTAGTTAGTATATAGTATTTATAGTCTGTTAGCAGATATACATATCACATTCACGATGGAACGTGTTTATTATGTAAGCGTGGATGAATAGAGAAATTCTGCTCTAACAAATATACATTTTTTTACAAACAGCCTACATCAATTCAACTTCAAAACTCTTTAAACCATAAATAGTTTTAAGGGTGATTTATAATTTTTAATGGTGATTTATAATTTCAAATCCTGAACAAGTGATGACGTTTTGTTTTATTTTATTGTATTTTATTTTTTGGGGAGGGAGGGTCTTAACAGAATGTGAAAAAAACGTGGTATGGTGTAAACTGCAGTCAACAGTGTGCAGGTGATTGTAAAAACAATGATACTTGTAATCACGTGACTGGTCAGTGTGACAAAGGATGTAATGCTGGTTGGACAGGGTCTCCCTGTAACAGAGGCACAATCTTTATATTACGGGGAATACCTTTGAAGCAGCAAGGATGTCAATTCGTTTTAATAAAAGCACCAGTATTTTGTCAGTTAAAAGAAAAAAAATGTTATAAATTGACTGTTTTAAAGTCTTTTATAACAAAACATTTGGCTCAAAGAATTGTTTTGAAAAGTTGCTGGTTTTTGAGAGTAAATATTTTAACGGAGCAAACAATCTCTCGATAGTGTGAATAAATGTAAATGCTTTTATTTAATCATGAATTTTAAACACTAAGCGACAGCTTTTAGAAAATATATTCACTTACTTCTATATATAGTTAAAATGAAAAATGATTAAACAAACTGCCAACTATCTGAAAAATCAATAAAACGAAATAAAAATTCAAAGCAGAGCAACACGGACATTTAAGAAGATATAGGTATGATCAGGTGCCTAGGAGGAGTGAGGGTCCTCTGTTGACCGGACCCACCCGCCGTGTGCCCTTTGTCGTAATCCGGAAAAAAAAACCAGGAAAAGTCCGTAGACAATTAGGTGAATAATAATAGTCGAACAATTATAATGAAAAACGTCAGTCAGCATGCGACCCAGTGAAAGATTGTATTTGCTGACAAGGTCGTTGTATCAACCATAGAACTTACGAACAGAATACTTCAAATGAGACTGTTGATAGTATGTATATAGTTAACCAAATAAACAGCTGTGTGTTCACAAGTAAGTGAAGCAAATTCCCATAAGAAACGATTTGGCTGTTTTGATTTACGAAATAGATAGTGTCGACACACCGTATTGTTGCCATTTACATAATAAAGCTTTAAGCCTACAATAATGCTATTGATTTCACTACACTCTGCTTAGTTAGAATAATCTGTGTGTCGGACAGGCCCATACCACAGTTAAAATGTCTCCCATATACCCATAATGTAGCAAAAAATTGCAGAATCGCTCCGAAACGATTTTGGACAAAAATTAATGAAGCTGCTTTGAAAATAACAGTTAAATGATAAACCATTTTGAGGCTGTAAATATCTTTCACCTAAAATTAATTTATATTATAAATGAAGAATTCAACACTTTCTCCAGCAACTTTTTTCACTCGCTTTGAGTTGACGTTCGGAACAATCGGGATTTTTCATATTAAATGCACTGAGTTAGAGTTATCTCCCGTATTTCCTTTGATGAGCAGAATATATAATACACGTATTTGTACTATCGTTTCTGAGTTTATCCATGCAAATGTGATATTGTTGAAACAAACACTAAAGAGCTTCCCGTGATTTATCGTGAATGTAATGCGCATGCGCAAGATTATAAAATTCGATAAATCCATATGATTTCCGGATTTTTTAAAAGAATTATCGTTATTAATTAGCGAAGCTTGATTTAGAAAAAATAAAAACAAATTGGTAGTCTTCAAGTGCCAATCATGTTGAAAATATATAAAACAAATGACAGTACTCTTCCGATTCCTCGGTATTAAAGCCCCAAAATTCGAGTTTATTATTTTAATATGGTAGTATAGTTGTTTTTTGTTTTTGTTTTTTTTTTTGGGGGGGGAGGTTTGTTTGTTTGTTTGTTTGTTTGTTTTTTGGTTTTTTGTTTTTTTTTGTTTTGGGGGGGGGGGGGGGTGCTGACGTACCGGTGTACATTAACAGTAATTTATTCAATTTAACTTTTTAAAAAGATTAATACATTTATTTGTCAAATAAGACGATGTAAATATAAACAATAAAGTGCGTTTTTTAATGATTCATGCGGGTTATAAAGGTAGCAGAAAAAAATACATTCCACGCTAATGCGGATTATATATTCTACAATGTTGCACCTTTTTATCACGCATGAATCACCAAAAGAAAGCATTTTATTTTTTATGAACATAGAAACAAATAGGACATTTATGAATTGATTTTCCTTACTGCAAGTAAAAAACGTCTTAAAATCTTTATATTGGACATGAATATCAGTCTGAATAAGAAATGATTATGACATCGATGTAGCATACTATTAAATTAGAATAACATTCGAAAATTCAGTGATATTTTTAGCCCATAAAAAATATCATATTACGACATTTACTTGAAAGCAGAACGGAAAAGCGAGCATTATGATAGACAAGATTTAATTTATTTTGCACATATTTCCCCGATGTTATATATTTTTTTAAACTATAAGAGCATTTTCCTACATTTTTGTAACAACATTAATACATAAGATCGATATTTTGTTTTAACAAATAGTTAAAAAAGTTCGACATACAACCTGTAAAGGATTTTTGAAAATATTACCAAGTATTGAATATCCTTAAACTGAGCATACGTTTACATTTAATTTCATTCTAAATATTTTTTTTTCAAACCTTGTCTAGAATTTAATGGATATAATTTAATTCACATTTTTGACCACGTACTTAAATTAAGCAAAATGAAACTGATTGTTTTAATCTGTATACTCTTTTAGATACCGTCGGGCAATCTTCCGAGTTATTCTGAACTAATTGTTCATCTCGCCTTCTGTGCGTTCACCGTTCACTTTGCGTTTGCACACCATTTGCGTGCTGTATGCGCCAACTGTTTCCCGTTCGACAGTCGCTCAACAAATTCCGTTCAGTGTTCTGGCACTACCCTCTCTGTGTTTGTTCTTTTTTGTTCAGCGTTCGTCCAGGGACTATATAAATCGAAGTACATCATCTTACACTCTTTTGTTACAGAGTGTGATGACGGCACATACGGTTTTGACTGCGTAAACAACTGTAGTAGTCACTGTCTGAACAATTCCTCGTGTGAAAAACATAATGGACACTGCAAAAATGGCTGTAATCCGGGATATACTAATTTGCTATGTAATGAACGTAAGTAATAAACTATACACGTAAATTATTCATGCAAACTTCATCTAATGTTTTATAAAAGTAATCTCAGTATTTGTATGTTGATTGACAGATGTTCTACGAAATTCAAATGATGATAAAGACATCTCAACATCAACCATATTTCTCCTAGAATCAGTAACAATAAACGTTGTCTTTTTCACTGGCTGCTTTGTACTTATATGGTAAGTCTTTCTTTAGGTAATCTCACTGTTCAAAGTATTCAAAGTTTATCGTTTTCTTATGTATTTAGAAATCTGATGTTCATTTACATTATAAAGTAAATTGATTACACGATATAATAGCTCAATATGTGTGTAGTAATTCTCACAAGCATCGCTTTCACTGTCTAACATATTTGTTTAAGGGGAATTTACACCAAGAAGGTCTCTATTCTTGGTTTCAATTCTTCATGCGGGAAAAGGTCCAAACACTACGCAGACTCAGTCATTAAAAGTGATGAAGATCAACACTATCAAGAACTTGGTCCACCAAGAGAAGAAATTTCAATAACCTATCAAAATACTGTACTGCAATGATGAAATAACTCTCAACAATTTGCAAAATAATTTATGTATAATAACAGATATTAAAAGATTGATATTTATGAATATAATAGAAAAACATAGCTTAAGAGGGCCAGAGAGGAACAATTTGGTTACTGACTAAACCATGTTTGTTGTCGTTACAATATTGATTATAATGCGCATTTCTTAATATTGTATCATATGCCTCTAGATTATAAAAATTACATAGAATTAAGTTTAAGCCAGTGTTGAAAAAAAGAGAATATTTCTGTAAATTAACGAAACCTTTAATAAAAAAGGTAGATTAAAATGTCTTTATGGAATCGAAATCTTAACCCAAGCTGTCGTTTTAACTCATATCTGTCATTATACCTTTAATTCGTAGTTTATATTAGACAAAGAAAGCAGAGATAGGACTTCAATATTATAAACCATGCTTGTTTCTTTTTAGCATATTTAGATTATTTGTATGTGATTAAAATTATTAAATTTGAATATGTTATGCATTATTAAAAGATATTTCCTTTCTAAACTTATAAGTTGCTTTAAGACATGTTGCCAATAAACTACGAAACGCCAGCACCAGCTTAACTGCCTATGCATTTGGTATTTCAACACGTGTGATATAATGTCCGTAAGCTATCGTTAAAGTTTAACTGATAAATAATTTTTGAGAGGTAAATTTAAAACCTACATTTATTTTGGATAAACTAGCCCGAAATGGCAAAAATGGGAGTAAAATGGTAGACACGATTTGGCGGACCCAAGTCACTGGGAGTTTTCATTTTAAAAAAATGCTTGCAATGGAATATTATTGAATGATTACGTAATAAGTGAATATATTTACCTGGAACTTATTTAGAGTATACATAGAAATAAAGATTTGACAAATATTGAATAGGTAAAATGAGTCGATTTGTTTCTTGAAAGTGCGACTTTAGTTTTAATGGATAGACCCTCGCGAAGCACGACCTCTGATGAGAAAACCGGAGATAACTTTCCAGAACGGCACAATCAAGGGCGTCGGTTGACAGGACGAGTTAGTAGATGCATGCATCGCAGACTGATACTTTTGATCGGCAATCCATGGTTAGTAAAAAATATTAATAAATCAAATGAAAGAACTTGATGCGATTTTAGTTCTGATGTGAAAAAAACGTTCCAAAACGGGTGCTGACATTTTTGGCTTAAAGTATGCAAACACACAAAAATAAATATGTTTTTGTTATTTCATCCATTTTTTAACATGACATATTTGTAGTAAACCTTATACATAGATTTGTACATAATGGACAGTCGCACTTGTTTTAAGAGGCCACTAGTTGGACAATGACAAACTGGTCGCTTAAGACAAGTGCCCTCTTATTCAAGGTTTCAAATTAAAGAAGGAAAAGCAGCAAGTATATTCATTTTGGCTCTATTGCACAGATCTATTAATAACAACTGTAATGGCGGCGTAAACGGAGATGGTGAATGCGTAGCAGCTCGCGTCGCCGAATAAACAGTTTACATGTATATTAATTTTAAATGGCTGTTTTAATTCAATTTATCTAACAACGGATTAAGAGCAAAACATTTTCTGCTCAATACGCTCTAACAATTATTTTCAAATGTTTAATGCGATAAACAAAAAGAAGTAGTGTTTCCGTCCAAAGGCTGTTTACTGAACTACGATAGCCAATGCATTACCGTGAAATTCCACTCGGGTGTATGACATGCACCACTTTCTCACAAAGAAATTTTCAAGGAAAAAAAGGTGCGGACACTATTTTCGGTAAATTGCGGAACATGTTCAGCTGTTAAGCGCAAGACAGGCAATCTAATTACTTTGTAATGAATTAAGTACATAAATAAATATATGAACAACACAAAACTGGTATTATAATTTATTATCTCATTAAATCTTAGCAGAATTCAAATTACACACTCAAATATTTCTCATTAACTCATTATCAGCTGTCTAAGTTTGGCTTCTTTTGATACCTGGTCACATGTCAGAATCAGAAGTCATGTGACAAAACAGACAAAATGGCCGTTGAAAACAGGCATGTTGAAACTACGGGACCTAAAAACACTGGCCTCTGGCCACGTTAGACAAGTGGCCGCTTAAATGAGTTAAAATATAGTGAAAAAACTAAACGGGTGGTATTGAAACTGGCCGATCATGGCGAGTGGCCGCTGATTAAAGGTGGCCGTAACAGCAGGTGCAACTGTATTGTGTTCTACATATATGAAATTATTATATGGAACAGTGGCAAATATTATAGGGAAATTTGACCAAGAGAACTAACTTAGGAGTTACAACGCATTAAATACCGAATTACTGGTTTGAAATTAAATGAAGAGTTCGTTATATTGATTACCAGTAAACAATCCCCAGAAAAAAATGACGTGAAATGTTTAAAAAAAAGTTGCTTACTATATCTAGTTTCAATGAGGATTGGTCATATATTGTGTCAGGAATTATATATTTGTACTAGAGGTAGATTTATTAAGTGGGTATCGTTATAAATGTTTGTCAATTATGACTTTAACAAGGCTGTCATTTACTTATAAAAATGAATATATTTATGCATACAATGCTACATGTATATATTCTTTAGATTGACGTGTGAACTCAAACATTATCAATTTTGTTTAGTCGATTATTTGAGTAACAGAAAGGTATAAACCAGCGTTAATTATATTCAGAGCACTGTGTACATTCATTTGTATATGTAAACCAAACCGGAATAGATGGTGTGACGTCAAAAAAATTGTTTTGTTGGTTTTTAATACGAAAGAGTTCTACATCATGTCAGCCTCCAGTAAATACGATTTCTCCAACTTCAAACGTTCATTAAAGCTTAATTATGTATTTTATTTTCAAAACAGCATGACCACTTGTGATAATTTACACCACTTTATTAAAATAAATAAATTATGTTTTTGACTTTCCTTCCCCTTTATGAAATATTAAGAAATATATGAAATTAATAACTGTAAAAATGAGGACACGGCACACTTCCAAATTTTGTTTTATGCAAAAGACATAATATATAATGTCGAAAGTATTTTTTTTTATAAATTGCATCTGAAAGAAATTTAAAGATTAATAATAAAAGAAACAGTTAAATAATTCATTTATTGGGTCAATATGTTACCCGTACATAATAGAGCGATACATTGTGTTAGGAAATCAATTGGATATCTTCTTGTTCATTTATCATTGGTAAATTGATAAATATCGCATGATTCATTTTTTCATTAAAACAGAATCAACACCAGCTCGTAAAATCAAGCCTAAAAGTAAATTACTTCCTTCTTTTTAAAGAGGAAGTAAATATCGTGTAGTATCCATTTTCTATAGGTCTATAAATGTTTGGAAAATAAAATCAATTTACTTTTGACACAAAAAATAGTTTATCTTAATAAAAGGGAAGGACTTAATAGGAGGAAATAATTTGGGGGTCAAATAGTGTGTACGCTGTGTGAGCCCGCAGATCATCGTGCATAATTGTTATCAATACAGAAAAGAGCATCATTTTTCACCATTCAAATTTGTTGAATCATATGCCGAAGGCACAATTTGATATTTTTTTCTAGGAAAACAATTATTAATACTTTACGAAGAATAAAGGCTATGATTTTAAATTTAAAACGAATCGGTAGGACCAATGTATATGTCCAATACATCATGAGGAACCTATGGTGTTCCTTTAAACCTGGATTCGTGTAGAAAAAAAAATGTTTAAATTTATTCTGCTATAACGGAACCTCATTTCTATTTGATTATATTGGAAAATACTTTCCCACACTTATATAATCTATGATTTTAACTTATGTATATTTAGCTTTGATTAGCCGACGTTTAAGTAGCGTTAATTTGTTCATATTAACATGTTGTAAATTCCGTATTTACAGCCACCTGGTAAATTCAACATTTACAACATGACAATATGAACAAGTGTAAAGTTGAAGAGCTTCTTCTTTTTCAGCCTGTATAACCTGACTAGTCTAAAACAATGGAATACTGTTAATGAACCATCGGTCCTTGTACAAGATCTAAAGCGATCTCCATTAATATAAATATTAAGATACAGAACGTTAAGTAAAGACACGTATAACGGATATTTGACCAGTGTGTTTTACAGGTTATAAAAGGTGATGTGATAGATGTTATAGATGTATTTTATTGATTAGCCCTTGTTAGGTCTTCTAGACCGAGTTATTAGGGTGAAAGCCTGTGAAAGGGAACGTCAGAAAAGATAAGTAAAGCTTGTTGTTGAACTTCCTGGTGTACTTGAACATATGCTGTGTAGTTTATCAGGCTAATATCAGTATTAGCATGTACTGTACCCATATTTATTTCTTTTTCGCAGGATTAACGGTAATTTCCACATATGGTATGTACATGTACATTACTCAATTTTAAGGTTTTGTGTGTTAGAAATGATTTGTTGTTATTCATTTGCTTTTAAATTTGTTTGTTTTGATTTTTTTTGTTTCTTTTTGCCAAATGATGGTATCTTCTGAAAACGTACTGTAGATTTATAATTAAACGGAAGGAATAAATATCCGCGGAAAATCGTAAGAAGCACATTTCGCGTCATCTTTGCTAGCCAAAGGTTTTCGGTCCACCTTGCTCCCCATAAACCCTTCGCAGATCTCATTACGAAAACTCGGTGATGCAGTGGGGCTATCTGGCGAGCAAGTTAAGTTGCGCCCTTTGAAAATTTACAGTTTGATTAAATAAAACAACGGGTACAATACACGAGTGGCTACGGCTTATGCATGAATACAACTTGAACACATGTTGTCCAGCGAGAATCGGAACATAACTTACGATGCTATTAAATAGGAATGAAGATATCGCCAGGAGAAAGGAAAGAATATTATATTCATCGCTGCTGCATATATGATATATGGATATATAAAAGCATTCGTGCCATAAAACCAGATATCGACGTTCTGAATATTGCGGGCAAAAGAAAGTATATATAATACAGCTCATTGAAACCTTGAAAACAATAACCATAAGCAGAGACGTGTATTATATACTAACGGGATAGGCAACTTAACATTCGCCATGTTTACTTCTTATACTATCAAGTGAGCCTTGACAAGTTTGTAAATCTCTGTTCAATCCCATGCAGTAAAAACAATCGGTTTTTAAATGGTCTGATAAGACCATCGTTTGGATGACACTGTACTTGATCGCTTGTGCCTCAACATGTTAAAAGCACCGAATGTTTTACCAAAGATCAGTGTGTTTCTCTCCAAGCGGCTGATGTTACGCTGCGATTGGATCAGCTACTAGCAGCTGCAGCTAATCATAAAACAGAGCTTGTCACCGAGTTTTCCAAATGAGATCTGGCAAGCGTTAATGCCTGGCCAAAAATGTTCTTACGTGCTTTACGTAGAGTTCCTTCCACTCATATGCGAGACTTGTAAATCCTACTGAGCATTTCTCATATCATATTGATGGGTATCACAATTATTTCTTCGCGGAAGATAATTCCTTACTGAATGACTAGGTCATCTAAAAAATTAATGAATGGTTGTACTGGGTCCTTATAGGCTGCAGATGTGAAACTCGAACAGTTTCATCCATCAAGTCATAGCATAATTTGCACAGTAATCTGAGAGTATTGGGATGTTTACTTACTTTTACTTTGAAATTTGTTTTTGTTTTGCTGATTTTATTAACACTATTAGCACGATTGCCTGCTGAAGGGGTGGTATCCAAATTCATTGTTTGGTGATTTCAGCAGTTCTGCAAAAAGTGTATGCACTTGTCTAAGATGAGTTCAGGGTTCTTTAATAAGCTCTCTCTAAGCTGTGAATCTATAATTGTATAGACGATTCTATTTCTTACAAATAAATCCAGTAGCTAGTCGTCAATATCGTCCAGGACTTCGTTCAGCGTCCTGTCCTTCTCTTCTTTGTCATACTTCAGCGTGCTGTAAATATCCCTACCATCTGCGCTTAACAAATACTTCAATAACTGTCATTTCGCTACGTCTTTTTTTCTCATGCATAAAAAGAAATGCGTGCAATCAAAATTCATCTCTCTGCTTTCTCCAATCGTGCTGAACTTTACTTTGTCTATCTTTCAAGCACCATTTTTGACAGGACTACCGAAACACGATGCAGCACGTCAAATCACAAACAATGCATATCCTCGAAATCGTGTGAGAAAAGTAAATTCTAAACCCGTCATTTTTTCTTGCAATCCCGCTTCTGACACAATGGTTCACTTCGTGGGCTTACCCGTACAAACAATTAGAAATTGGCCACAGTACATGGATTCAGACGACTGCTATTAATGCTGAACAAAAACACTGATTTACGAGGGTTGTACCAAAATAGCGTAGACAATTGACGTTATTCAGTTAATCGAAGACAAAGGAAGATGAAATTTGTGCCACAAAGGGTTCAAGAAAGTTGCATTCAAATGATGTTTTAAAACCAAATATTGTTTGAGATTATATAAGTGAAATGAAAGCATGTTAGATTAGAAATTCGACATGCGGCGCTATGTCAGAAACAAAAAGTTAAAATCAACATAATGAAAAGAAAATTGCGAAGAAAAGTACTTTTCAAATGAAAAAATTCAAATAAAATAAACTTTGATATTTGATAATAATTCTATTTTTTACTCAGAAAATGTTTTGACTATAACAAAAATTTTAAATATTTTATAGCGCGTTTTGTGACAAGTCGAAAAATTAACTCCTAATAAAATGACGATGTCAGCGTTTAAGGCGGCGCAGCAGTAACTGATACAGTTTTTTAAAGACCCTGAAATAAAAATCGTAGTTGGTTTGGAGGTAAATAAAATTAACAAAATCGATTAGAAATGCGTTTTGTGAATACAGGTATGTAGTTACATGTAAACAACATTAAAAATAATTTAACAAGTATGATGCCAATAAGTGGAAAAAAGAAACCCCGAACGATATCAATGGTCGTCAAAATGCTGAACGACACATTTCGGCAAGACGGACGTTAGACAACTAGTAAAACAGGGCAAGTTTAAAGCCGACAGATCGTTTGTTCTTAGAAATATTTTTTAAAAAACCCATAAAACTAGAAATATTGAATGTGCACTCGTGGTACATTATGTACATGTTCAAAGATAATATTTTTTCTAAGACATTTTCGGAAATAAAACCTAAATGTTATCGTAAACGAAGTGGAGGGTTTAGCAACAATGTTAAACTGGAAATTGTCGACGTCGCATATCGCGCCGCCTGACAAAACTTGTTGTTACTTATTATTCATTTTCTCGAGAAATAAATAAAGTACAGCTTTAAATTTTTCAGTGTTGTTTGTCAAAGGGTCATTGAAGAAAACATAGAAGTCTAATTGAAATTCTAATGAAATCTAATGAACAGATTATAGATTATGTGTCCTGTCTACATAATTTTTGGACAACCCTCCTATTTAGAAAAAAAAACCGAACAGAAACATAAATTAAAGAATGATAACAAATAAAACATCACAAGTTACAGTTAAAGTATGCATAATTTAATAAAATAGGCATAATAATAAACATATCTCGTCAGTAATCGATGAATTAAACAGAATGGATATAAACATGAATGCAGTATACACGAAATGGGATACAGGATACACGATAGGGTAGATTTTCTGTTAAGGACTTAATTGATAGCGGAAATATATTTAACTCTATATTTTAAACACATATCGCTCAATTCAAAATGAACTTATCCTGCCAGGTTTTATTTATATGAATTATAGTGTAAGTGATTTGACGAGTTTGACAAGCTCATGCTATCAATCTCTGATTATAAAAGTTTGATTGTGTTCGAATTTCCCGTTATAAAAAATATAATTAAATGTGACTTATTCATCATCTTGACCCGAACATTGAGATTAATAAAACGTTACATTTTTGTGGTTTTCTTTGTTCGTCTCTTTTTTGAAAAAAAAATGTTAAAACATGTATGTGAAAAAAAAGAACCATTTACAAGAACTTTTATTTAATATCACAAAAAGGGGATAACTTTGAAAAGAAGGGACCCAGAGGGGTCTAAAGTCTTATATGTATAGCTCTTTACTGAGTGGTATTTTGTGATAGGTTATAGAGAAGAAATGCTTATCTTAATAATATGCACCCATACAATATACTGATTTTCTCATGAATAAAGTAATAATGGGGTTTTTAGGTGTCAGAAGATCAAAATTTTGATCACTTATATCTCTTTATGGAAAAATATTTGAGTATAGATGAAAATATATTCTAAATGATAACGTGAACAATATATAACCATCTTTTTCAGTTATATCAAAAACAGTAAAGCATTTCTAAAAACTAAAAGTGCTTTAAGAAAATAACATAATTACAAAGTTTAGTAATGGACTATATTTTGTGGCTGAAGGTTTTTAAGAAAAAAAAACAATTTCATACCTCAGTGTTTTAGAGTACTGTTATTTTAGCCTCCAAATTTTTAGCGCAGACTAAACCTTCAGATAGTTCGTGTATGATAAATTCATTTTGTTCTGAAAAACATTTATGAACAATATTTTGATATTTCTATCGATAAATTTTGGCATATGTAGCATATATTTGATAGAAGTAGATGCATATTTCATGTCAGATTTCAAATTTTCAAGATGTGATCCCCTACCTTTTTACTTTTATATGATACATTAAATGTATTTGTATTTGTATGCAATTGCTTTGGAAAGATGACTTTACTACTATTTTTTTTTATTTGCTATAAAATATGATTACTCCTAATGTTTACGTTAATTTTACTGTTGTATTCATTATGTGATGACATTTGAAACCATTTTTTTTTTCAAACTCTTACTAGGATATTACTTTTATAGTCACTACATTTGTTCAACTTCATACTGTATTGAAAACATAACTAAATGATAGTTCAAACTATAAACTGTTTTTTGATCTCATCAAATAACCAATATCCATGCCTAATTGAAGCAATAATTTCAGAAAAAATAATCATTTCTGTTTGGGGCCCCATATTTAAAAAAAAATTGCATCTGACATAGGTCACAAATAAAATAAATGAATACCTTATGTCCCCATCTTGATATCCATAATGTTTTCGGATGATTGACATTACAAGTATTTTAGATATCAACGTCCTCAATATCGAAAAAGGGACACTGACTCTCCAAAAAAAGGGATCACTAGGGTCTGTAATTTCTCATGTATGAATCTTTACTGTAGAATTTTGTTATACATATATGTCATAGAAGAATGTTCATTTTACAGTAAGCAATTAACCAATACAATATTCTGTGGAATCATTTTATTTCGAGGTGGATAAATTTTTCTGGAATTTGTGGGTACCTATCCATCCACGAATTAACATATTCAGTAAAAAAAAAACTTGTGAAGATTATAAAGTCAAATTTCGTTTTGTATGTGTAAGAGAATACACGAAATGATGTCCCCACGAATATGTAAAATTTAAGGAATCCATGAAAGTTGGTTCATACGAATTTTAATGATTAAACAGTAATACTTTTTTTACTTGTAAAGTAAGTAGAGGTTTACAGTGGTACAAATTAAGGTATCTAACTTTTCACGTTTTGATTTCATTGCGCAGATGATCATTATATTTTAATTGAATATGATTTTATTTATTTACTCATCACAGAAAGATTAGTATTTCATTATTTAGCAACATTCATAAAGAAAATCGATTTGAATTCAAGAAACAAATAAGTGTCAGGGGAACTATTTTTTCGCGCGACGAAAATAACAGAAACAAACAATTTGATAACATTTGATAGGTTTGTAACATATTCTATAGTTTCGTAATGTACACAATTAAGAGTGATAGACATTCGGCATAAAATCATGGAAATATATAGAACATGTCTGAATTTTTTTAGCTAAATCTTGCGTGAATTTTACCTTTTAAGCCATATAACAAACATTTGACATCACTGACCCCCATGTTTTATAATATCAAAATGATGCTGAATATATATAAAGGCTTACTGGATTAATTTCATAGAATTCTTGATACTCAAAATGTTTTTATTTCAAATTAAATTGTAGCTATTATAAACTATGTCTATTTTAAGTGCAAAAAGTAAACCAAATATTTACGCAGCTTCGTACAATTTTTTTTCTAATCCTTAAATTCAGAGTGACTATTGTTCATCATTACAAACAATATTTGATGAAACCATTTTGCGTGTATCAAAAAAAGTGACAACAAATTCTAATCAGGCTTAAATTGCACTTTAGGTGCAAATAGGTCAAATTAAATTGGTCATAACTCAGAGGGATGAACACTGACACCGACCCCCCCCCCCCCTTCTTTGTATTTTTAAGCATATTTTGTCTACAGATTTCGATGATATACATCTCAAGAAATTCTTGATACAAGAACATTGAGGATTCGTTAGCTTAAAAATAAACTTTGATCATTCTTATTTTAGAAAAAACCAACAAATATTTCGAAAAGCAAAATAGAAAAGCCCTCATTTTCCAGATCATATTTCGTTGTAGAATGTCAAAGTTAAGGTCTTATTATTATTATTCTTCATTTCTCAGCCGTTTTTAGATGGATTATGTTGATTTTATCAGGTATTGTATCTTTTGGTACATGTAATATCTTGTCTGAGAAGTCTTAATATCCCCTTATTTCTCCTTATTTTATTATTTATTAACCTTTTTGTACATTTTCCGAACATGGTTAAGTCCACATGTTTTTTTTTATATATAACAGCTACATACAGTCATATATGTTAATGTACTAATTGCTTTTGATTTTATCAAAAGTCTGTTTTTTTTTCTAGAAGCTCGCTTATACAACTGAAACTATTTATGCCAACTTTTTAATTACGTTTTTACGAAATTGGCTCTTGATATCTTGTTTGTCATAAATATTTTTAAAACATATCTCTAAAAAAATGCAGTTTGACATATATGAAAATACGGCTAGAGCTTCATCCCAGGGGTCTACATTGGTCTAGAGCTCTTTCCTAAAAAGATTTGCCATGGTAGCAAAATTGTTTACATACCAGTAAATTTTCTAAGTATCAACATATTTTCCTCATTAGTTATGTAATTGGGGGTTTTAAGGGTCCAACATATTAAACTTTAATATCTAAAATAGGAGTACTATTTTGAAGAACTATGTAAAAGAGACGATGCTCAATAATAATGTTCTTAATGATCTTGTCATGTCTACGAGAAAATCATGCAAATTTGGAGGGGAAAAAGCTCTGCTTCATGTAGCAAGTCTCATGAATCAATATAGTTTTATCATACCTGATTGCGATCATTTTTGTATACCAATTAGACACATTTTATAAAGTATAATATCATGTGTACAAATAATGTACACAGAATTCATTCCGTGTTAATGTTACGATAGTTTATATGTTTTATTAGTTCATTGTGCATGCACAGTTGACAAGGACATCTTCTAAGGAAGCATAATTGACAATGTTTGTGACCATACCGCGCTGCCACGGAGACCCCACTGTCTTCCACTGTATGATAAACATTATGCAGAGTTTGTGCATGTTAAAAGTGCAACGGCGTTCTAGTTGATTCTATTAAAGAATCAAATGGAGTTGTCGATACGTCGTTCCGGCGCTGAAACTCTACTCACGTACCTTGGTTTTCTGCATTTTTATAGACGCATCAGTAACACCGTGAGGACACTAACACATGTACTTTAGGCGTATTGTGCCGTCATGATAGTGTAACGTCATATACTTTTCCGTGACGTTATAAATCATAACATAACTCATAGTTTAATACGATACATATGAATTTGTTCTTCAACTCCCTAAAATTTGTGCATTTAAAACTTGTCCTTTTTAACAATTTTAAGGAATTACTGTTACATGTAAAACATGTCATCTATCGATTTTTTGTTAGCCCTTTAAGGATTACGTTTAACTCAGAAGGAAAAAAATCCACTGATAATAATAAAAAAAAATCACCTACTGTCTGTTATAGACCTTTCATTATAATGTTATTTTTCACTTTCAAAAAAGTAGGTCAATTCCTACTTTTTACGTAAATGCCCAATGTATAATCTATAAAAGATTTGCTTAACTGTGAAAAAAAAATACAATAACTTTACCCTTTTAAATTGAAATACGGTTTATGAATGGCAGTGACACTTAAAAGATACAAAGCAATCAATTTTCATACACAGTTTTTATCAATATTCTTGTCCAAATTTCCTTTATCAGTTTCCGAATCCCTACCTTTTTTTGGTTCAAATTAACAAAAAACTGTGTGATAATACTAATGCTTAAACAATTATACCTTACTATGCTGGCATAAAACTTATTTGATGTTAAATGTAAAATTTGATGTAAAATTTTGAGATATGGCGTCTTTTATCGTATTAAACTTATTTCAATACTTTTGTAGTATGTGTCATACGAACATCTAAATGAAAAAGTGATATAAAACCAACAAAAAAAATGCAGAAGTATGTGGGCTTACAACAAATATCTTAACTTTGAATATTACAGTACTACCATGAAATCTCAGTGAAAAACAAACTATGGAAATTTTAGTTCGAATTTCTGTTTTGCTAAAAATCAAATTTTCTTTGAGCCTAATTGCAAAATATAGTAAATATTTCGACTATTATGTGATATATATCCATTTCATTATACTTTTTGTGTTTAGAACAACTTTTTTTCATAACATTGAACATATGAAAATCCGAATTTGAGAACTCAAACCCTAAATGTACCAGCTTTTTTTTCAGGACATTTTTAGGACTAAAAAAAGGAAATAATTTAATTCTGGGTGTAACGCTCTTTCTGATTGGCTAAAAAATTATTTTATATCATATAAAGAATGTTGCCTACGTCATAGTAAGACTAACGTCAAAAACGTATCAATACGCCTGACGTTACGTTTGAATTTTGTATAATTTTAAGTCATTTTAAAGGTCAAATGACCGTATTTATCTACAATGAAGAGAAAAAAAAAATTATAAGCAATGAATTAAATATTTATTAGTTTTATACGATATAAAATAGTTTGAAACAGTTTACGCTTTTTTATAAACCGCTTCGCGGTTTATAAAGTGTAAACTGCCTCAAACCATTTTATATCGTATAAAACAAATAAATATTGAATTCATTCCTTAAATAATTTAATTCTGGTTGTAACACGCTTTCTGATTGGTTGAAAAATTTATTTTATATCGTATAAAGAATGTTGCCTACGTCATAGTAAGACTAACGTCAAAAACGTATCAATCCGCCTGACGTTACGTTTGAATTTTGTACAATTTGATGTCATTTTATAGATCAAATGACTGTTTTTATCAACAATTGATAGCAAAATAATTAAATTATAAGGAATGAATTCAATATTTATTAGTTTTATACGATATAAAATTGTTTGGAACAGTTTACGCTTTTTTATAAACCGCTTTGCGGTTTATAAAGCGTAAACTGCCCCAAAATATTTTATATCGTATAAAACTAATAAATATTGCTTTCATTCCTTAAATATTATCGTAAACGTAATTGATATAAAATGTTAAAACCCAAAAATTTTTTTTTATATCATTAATGATACTCCATGAGAAGTACAGGCAAATTAAATGAAACTTCTTGGTTTTTCTAGCTTTAGGCGGTGTAAACAGTACATTTTTATATACATTTTTATATTATAAGCATGAAAAGTAATAATTGTTTTTTTCATGTGGCTTGATTACCTGCAGCATTCGCATATGGTATGACTTTTTAATTGACAGCTGAGAGTAATGATAATTTTAGATTGTTTGACAATTACGTTTTCAACACGATCTGTACTGTCAGCATTCTTTTTTATGATTTGTTACCATCCTTTACTTTTGAAAATTGAATTTAGGAGACTTTAGTGGTGTAGTATTGTACATTAAGTTTAATTAAGGTCTTCCGTTTCAACGGTAGTGATTGTAATGTTTTTAAGGTCTTTCGTTTCCAACGGCTGATTTCCATCAAATTTTGAGATGTGATAGATATTGGTCTGAACCTGATAGCAAATGTTTTGTATTGATGACGTCACATCCGTTTTTGAGATAAATTTTATATGGGTATTTTGTCTTCTGTCGTTTTCCTAAACTGTAAGAGATATTGAGCTCAGATTTCTACGGTCGGTAGAGGAAATATTGAAGTTTTGCATTATTGTTGTTTTATATGTTTAGCACTACTGGCACCGAAGCTCGCTAGGGCTCGAACATTGTTGTGCTTTTCATTCTTTATCTATTTTCTGGAAAATATTTTGTTAAAACATGCAATGTTAAAAAAGTTCAAAGAACTGCGAACGCTAACGCCCGTTTCCCGCCAACATTTTACATCCAAATATTTCGGAATTTTTGTCAGATATTCAAAAACTAAGTTTTCTACTAAAAAGTATAAGCAAATCCTAATCAATTTATATCAAAATAAAATTTGCAATCAAATTAATTATCTTTCAACAAAAGTTTTGCTAACGCGGGGTCTTAAAAAAATTCATTGAAATCGGTCTCTATGAGTGAGGAAAATATTTTTTAGCGGCCAATATGTGCATAAAAACTTAATTATAACATATTTACGATATATATTAAAGTAAAATTTCATTTAAATTCATATCTGTTAATTATTTTTCGAAAAATTACAAAGCAAAATTCTTTTTTTTAAAATGTATTTCGGTCTGTAGACATATGTCCCCCCCCCCCCCCCGTGAAACAACAAACCCTTTGGTAAAAATATGCTTAATAGCAATAATTAAATCCGCTCAAAAGAAATTTTTGTTTCACGGGGGGGGGGGGGATGTTTTAAAAAACATTTCCGTTTTCCGTTATTTTCTATTATGAAATGAGCTATTTTAACCCAAAATACAATGTTCAATTTCTTTGTTTGACCAAATCATTTATATTTAATGAAAATATACATAAATTTTCACATTATAATAAAAAAATAACTTTGACTAGACAATGCTATCGTTCGCAGTCCTTTACGAGACCTTTCAGCTGCTGTAAAGAAAAGGGGCTGACTTCTCAAATTAGGGACATAGATGGTTCTAAAGTCTTTTACTCATAGCTCTTTACCGAGAGATAATTTGTCATAAACAATAGAAGCAAATATATTTATCTAACAGTTATGAAGCCCAACAGTATAACGATTTTCTGATGTGTTACGTCATTAGGGGTTTTAGGGGTCAAAAGTCCAAAACTTTGATCACCTATATCTCAAAGAGAAAAAAAAAATGAAATGCAGTATAAAGAAAAAAATGCTCAAAATGATGTACTTAACAACATGCAACATTCAAAAATTGGTTCAGCAGCCCAAATAAGGAGATAAGGGACCGGCCCCTAAAGCATTCTTTCTCAGATATCTCAAGAATAATAACAAATTTCCAAACAATTGTCGAGCAAAATGTCATTAAAATCAAATGACCTTTCATTTGATACCAAGAAAAGGGGACTGGCCTCTTATATTAGGGACCTAGAGTGCTCTCAAGTCTTTTTCCTATAGCTCTTTATTGAGGGATATTTTGTTATATATTATAGAAGAAAATATGTTTATCTTACAGTAATGTTGCCTAACAGTAAAATGATTTTCTCATGTGTTACGTCATTATGGGTTTTTAGGGGTCAAAATTCCAAAACTTTGATTACTATAGGCTATATCAAAAAGGAAAAATATTTTGAAATGCAGTATCGAAGAAAAAAGATGCTCAAAATGATTTACTCAACGACATGCAACCTTTAAAATTTGGTTCAGCGACCCCAATAAGGAGATAGGGGACTGGCCCCTAAAACTTTCTTTCTCAGATATCTCAAGAATGGTAACTATTTCGAGACAATTGTTGAGCAATGAGTCTATAAAATCAAATGGCCTTTCATTTGATACAAAGAAAAAAGTGGCAGGCCTCTTATATTAGGGACCTAGAGGGCTCTAAATTTTTTTCCTATAGCTCTTCACCGAGGGATATTTTGTAATAGATTATAGAAGCAAATATGTTTATCCTACAGTTATGTAGCCAAAAATTATAATGCTTTTTACATGTGTTACGTTATTAGAGGTTTCTAGGGTCAAAAGTTCAAAACTTATATCACCTTCATCTCAAAAAATAAAAAATAAAAAATGAGATGCAGTATAAAAGAAAGATGCATAGAATGATGTACTTAACAACATGTAACCTTCAAAATGTGTTCATCAGCCCCAATAAGGAGTTATATAAGGGACCGACCCCTAAAAGGTTTTTCTCAGATATCTCAAGTATGGTGACGAATTTCTAAACACTTGTTGAACAAAGTTCCTACACCTGAAACACAATAGTATCTGGCCCTTAGATTGTAGACCATGTTTTCCTGTTTTAAATCATGTTTAGCTGTTAAATAGCAAAATCAACATCAAACATAAATATCAAGTTCTAAAATCAGACGGAAGACCTCGTTGCTCGCAACGAGATCGTGTCTAGTTTCTGATTATTTTTTCCCCTTTTTTGTCGGCAGAATTTCTCAGAGATGGCTAAATAGATTTCCCTGAAATTTTCAGGAATGATAGATAATGATGTCTCAAGGCCTTTTTATTTTTTTTATTTTTTTCCTTGTTGTCCGTTTCCTGTCGTGAGACAAAAAAGGTTGTCACTTCGAGAACTCAGAAACAACAAGGACTTGAACATTCAAACTTTGTGGGATGATAGACCTCTGTGTC
This sequence comes from Magallana gigas, assembly GCF_902806645.1. Taxonomy (NCBI): domain Eukaryota; kingdom Metazoa; phylum Mollusca; class Bivalvia; order Ostreida; family Ostreidae; genus Magallana; species Magallana gigas. The sequence goes on along the minus strand of NC_047560.1, from coordinate 12,454,663 downwards.
AACGTGTTTAACTATCTTTTTGCTGAAAGTATCTAATTTGTTCTACGTATTTATTATTTTTTTTCTATACAATGACTATTTTAGAATAAATATTTACATATTTTATCCGAATGATGAAAAAAAATCCTTCCGTAGAAATATTTCATTTATCTCAGGTAACTTTTTAAAAACAAATTTCGTACCTGCGTGATCTCAAAAACTGTAAGTGACCAATACACTAAACTGATTTGGATGATAGGCACCTTAAAAAGATGTTTAACTGGTTCCATTTAATCAACAGTCACTTTTGGTGCACACCGGAAGCGTTTACACAAATCAAGCTTTTGGTGAGTTTAACTGTTTGTCATTAGACAGTTTAAGTTAGTTTGATAGATAATTATGTACAATAGTAAAATATCCAAAAAAAGGCCAGCTTTTATTTTCATTGAGTACTTCCGTTTGTTTGTTTCCTGTCCCATAACAATAAACCTAGTCACCAAAATATCTCAATATTGGTAGAGATTTGAACTACACATTGTTGGCTGATAGACCTATGTATGTACTTGTGTTTACACTATTTTGTTTTATCCGGTGTGACTTCCGGTCATCACAGGGAGTACTCCAATGTTTGATTTTTTTATCTACCACAGAAGAACATTTTTAGAAATATAAATACAATAGTTGATCTAAAATGATGTATGGATGTAAGTTTTCCCTGTTTTGTTTGATCCAGGATAACTTATGATCGTCATAGAGAGTACTAAAAAGTGATATTTTGTCTTTTGTTTTGTTTTACATACACATTTTATATTATATAAATGTTCTTTTCCTTCAGATTATTACATAGTAAACGGAAGTCTTGTTTGTTGCTATAGCAACAAGAATCTAGTTGTTTTTTTTATATATTTGTTGTGCAAAGTAGTCCTATTGTATCGCAAACTTGTACTGGTTTTGAAACTTTCATTGTTTTCATTTTAATCAGAAACCTGTTATCACGTTGTCTTACTCAGTTCACACGTGTAGCGACTTAGTTAATTCAGGTTTAACTCTATACAATTTATAAATAAAGAACTTTATCAGAGAACTAGGTACAGATTCAGTCAAATGTTGGCCTAATTTAGTGAAATTTTAAAAAAATATCACAAAAATTGAAATGTGACGTTTATATTTAAAAGTGATTATCCATTAATTAAAAAAATTAAATAGTTATCTGACATAACTTTCACTAAGTTAATTTTGGCGTCATCGACGGTGCCCTACTAGTAATTTTCATAAAACTGAACAGAAGGCACATATTATTACTTTTTCATTTGATATAACATAAAATATATAAATTCGTTGAGGGCGATGGCTTCGGGCACAATTCTCTCTTTAAATGGCTATGTGAAAATTTGCCATTTTTCATAATTTTTGACAAAATCTTAAAAAATATGCCAAAATGTTAAAATTAGAATTAATAAACTAGATACGATCTCGTTACGAGTAACGAGTAGGTCTTCCGTTCAATTTTTAAACGATAAGATTAAAATATCAATGAAGTTTCAGACCCCCCCCCCCCCTCAACCACTCCCTTTCAGATAATGCATACGATTGTCAATATCCCTTGAAATGCTTAAGAAAGAGTTTTACTTTTTTACAAACAGCACATTAAACGTTTAAGATTTTAGTCCCCTAAAATTCCTAATTACGTCATCAATTGGTTTGGAAATAAGTTTTACAAACTGATATTGTTATGATCAAAAACTTTGTTTATGTAAAACATTACAAAATCTTGATCGTTTTTAAGGTATGTGAAAACGATTTTACGAGTGTCTCGGCCCCTAATGTAAGTGGCCAGCCCCTTTTTCTTAAGTTCATTCAAAAGGTCTCACAAATAATAACAATTTTTGTTCTTACACGTATCTACAATTGTTGTTCATTTTTTAGATACAGATGATTGAATATTTTAGGGGCCAATCCTCTAGATCCTTAATGGGGACATACATTGGTGTTTTGATTGATGGAATCGATTAAAATTATCATTGCAAGCATTTTCTCTTCTACAAAGCTTAACAAAATATGTCTCCTTCTCTAGATATATTCGTCAAAGTTTAAGTACTTTGGCTCCTTAAAATCCCTAATTACGTAATAAATTGGTGTGGCAATGATTTTACTCGATAGATATTGTTACGGTCAACAACTATGCTTCTATAATGCATTACAAAATCATTATCGTATTTAAGTTATTTGTATTATAGTTTACAAGCGTCTTGGCCCCTAAAAAAAGGGGCCAGCCCCTTTTTGTTGCATTTGTTGGAAAGAACTTTTGATTATATATCACTTTTGTTATATATATGTTAACAAAATATTAACTGATAAAAAGATACAGATCAAAGGGTATGCCAATTTTGATTCAAAATTCGTATCTAATTTTCGAGCCCGTGCGAACTCCTAATCTTTGCGCCACTGGCATAAAAAAAAATGCATGTTGCACAACTTCAATCTATGGTCTACCTATCCTGAAAATTTTATACTCATATCTCTGATAGTCTCTGAGTTTATGTCTGCACAAAATTGGTCGTACAAAATTTACAAAATCGGCCGTAAATCGGAACCGGAAGTGACGATTTCAAAATTTCAAAAAACTTCTAGAATTATGACCACTGGCAATCATCTGTGAAAAAATGGTCGAAATCGGCCGAATAGTTTTCGAGATATCGCGTGCACAAAATTTGGGGAAAAAAATAATGAGAAGAAGAAACAGTACGAAAACTATAAGGTCTTCCGTTGGAAACGGAAGACCTTAATAAGGAAAAAGTGTATAACTTGGAGGCTTATATCAACACATGTTAAGAATTGTATATGTGTATTTTAATGAGATTTAAACACATTTTAAGTTTTAGGGCACACATTGAGACAAACTATATTTTTCTTTGTATTTGGTTATTGCATTTGTTCGTAAAAGAAATAAAGTCAAGAACTATTTTTTAAAACAATTTTACTGTTTATCACTTGAATACAGCTTTTATTATATTTTATATCTCCAGATAAAATATCTCTCAACAAAATCGCAACCCAATCACATTACCCTCCAAGTGGCACGGGTTTCGACGCTAGTAACGCACTTGATGGAAACAGAGCGACGTGCATGCGAACAACTAGCATAGGAGACAACGCCCCATACAAAACCGTTTGGTGGAAAGTAGATCTTAGTGGAGTTCATAGCATTTACAGCATCAACGTCCAGTTTAAAAACTATAATGGTTACGGTATGTACTATTATGAGATATGAATGTAAGTTTCTTGTACAACATAATACTTATCATAATTCTGTTTGGAATGATATGTATATTTATGTCTTATGATATCATTGTTAATATATACTAAAGCTTTCTTTATAGATTTTAAAAACTGTTTAGCGGTCTACGAATCATTTTTCTTTGCATAAAATAATTCAAGGAATGTAAGCGTATTCAATGTTTCGTGCAGACATCCGTCAAAGAGGAAGATTTGCAGGTTTCTCGCTGTATGTATCAGACAATGATGTATCATCCATTGCTGATATAAAGGGTTCAACTCTGTGCTACAAGGATGGACCTGAGTTACCGACCCTAAACTTTACAACAATATGTACAAAATTCGGACGTTATGTGATATTCTACAACGAACGGTTGAAGGAAGTTAAATATCCAGATGCATATCAGCTCACCAATGTCGTTACAGAGTTATGTGAAGTTACAGTACAAGGTAGATTGTAAAGATATTTTATAGCCTAAAATTATCATGTTTAACAAAAACAAAAACAAAAACAAATTACATGTAAGTTAAATAGCTAGCGCACATATTAATTTAACATATAAATAAATGAATAATATATCAAAATACATTTTGGTATTTCAAACATGGATCATTTTTAACAATGTTCTTACTGCTAGTTGTATCACGTTGATATGGTGTCATGATAAAGTTATATTACTTCAAGTCAATGTCCCATAGGTTAACACTCTTGGATTTTTTATTGATCATGAACATATTGTCAGCAGGGTAAATATCTCTTTTGCAAAATTATTATTAGACTGCAAATGTTTGCATCATTCATATTTTGTTTTTCGCACAAATATGTTTGGCAGTACTGTACTATTTAAAGTTAAGATTTTGCATATTTTCTTATGGTTTCATCTTCTTTATCATTAAAATAACTGTATGGTTTACAATGCAAACATATTGCAAAATGCTAAAAAATATATATAAAAGATGCCATATCTAAAAACATTGTTCCTCTACCTCATGTAAATTTTCTGCCAGCTGAATAAGATCAATAAAAGTATTTTAATACTATAAATGTTTTTGTAATATCATCAACAAATTATTTGTTGGAGTTGAATTAAAAAATGGAAGAAAATTGAACTGGTATATATATATAAAGAAGGGTTGCTAAAAATATTTTTAAGCTACTGACATTCATAAATTATAATTCATTTTTGAAGAGTTTAAATCATGTGTAATGTTTTCACAATTTAAAAAACCATAACAGTAGTGTACATTTTTAAGTTAAGGTTTTCGGCGTGCATCTTTTATGAGTTGTACCAAAGTTTTGTACACTAAACTGAGGTCTTTTTTTCTCATGAAATTTAATTGATTTTTACCGGTTTTATAACTACAAAAGGTCAAAGTATATGGTTTTAAATCTTTAAGTTAATAATATGTAACTAATTACGTGAAAATATGTACATTTTATATGTGTTTTTAATGGGGTTTATTTATCCTTAAAATGTTCGAAGATAATATCACTATTCATATCATGATTCATTCTTATTCATTTCTAATGAACTATTTGAAAATAGAATAAAATGCAACAAAAGTCTTAATTTTGGTCTACTATTATGTAAACGAAAACATCTTATTTCAAACCTTTCCAAGTCCACCGAGAAAAACGTATCTTAGTATATGTGCAATCTGATTTTTCTTAAACACTTTTCAAAACCATATGATGCGGACTTCATTTTTTGTGGAAATTGATAAAATGCTTCTGCTCCGTTATTTTTTCAATGAAACTACAAAACCCCACAAAATAAAAAAAACCTGATATCAATTATGACGTCATATAAATGTTGACGTCATAGCTTAAATAAAGGGTAGTTGGTGTTACATCACAATGAAAAACTGTGACTTATCAAACAGTAACCGCAAACCTTACTTAAAATCATTTTAAAAAAATCAATTGCCATTAACTTAAAAAGAAGGTCATTGACATACTTAAAAAAAGGACAACTAACATTACAACTACGAGGGTTGTTCGGAAATTATTGAGACAACTCGAATATTTTCTTTTCTAATTGACGAATTTTGGTGAAAATTGGCATAGACACTGAAGAAACGCCAACAAATAATAAAACAAAGTAATATTAAAAAAATATTTAATATTTTGTTTACGACGGTAGATAAAAAAGTCGGTGGTCGGGGTACTCAGCGCAGCCATGAACTCGGAAATTTGACAAATTAAACATATACTTTACAAGTGTCCGTAGAATTACAGTTAATGATAAAAGAAATCAAATTAAATATGTTCATTTTGCTATTCTTTGTGACTAACTTTTGATTACGTTTGACTGATGTTCGAGTTGAAATACAGATATGGTACACCTATATTTACCAAACAATAGAAATCTGACAACGACTTTACAATGAAGTTTTACGTCAAGGCGGCGCATTGAAAACTGTCAAACTGGTGGAAATCTCAAAAGAAGACCTTTAAAGGCCACGCAATTGCTTTAAAACACTATACGATGACAAGACAAGGTATAGAGCTTCAGTTCATTATATCTTTAACTAGAGTTAGGCCGAAGGGATTAATTATTCAGTACTTTTGACACACTAACTGTTGTCAACAGTTCTAAATTATAAAAAAAAAAGACCACCGGAGACATTCACAGTTATTAGAGTTTCGGGTAAAAATAACTCGATTGTTTCCCTAAAAAAAAAGAATGAGAGAAAATGTAAATGATGACATCTTGAAATGAAAACAAAAGATGAGAAATAAAGAATAATTCTTTAAAGTGTTTAAAACTCAGGAGCAATCAAAAGCGTTAAAATGACGTTGCGAAAAGTTTGCGGTTGCGCCGGGTTGCAGGGCGAAGGCACGTTGGTCAGCTTACCAGGAATGATCTATTCATGCCATGGACAAGAAACTTTTTACATTGATAATCTCTATCCTGACTTACGTTTCGGCGAAATTTCAAGAGTTTATCTTTTTTACTAAAAGAATAAGAGAAAATGTATCAATAATTTCCGAACAACCCTCGTATAACATACAATAAGGGGTTTGTCGTTATCATCAGTTGATTTTTTTTATATTGAGACGTCATCATTCACAACATTCTATTAACAGTAAGCTAACATCTATGCTAAATTTGTCTCAAAATAAGGTTTTTAGTTTTTATCAAATTTTCAACTGTATTATTTACTCTCAAATAAAAATGTTAAAGAAGACATACATTTATGACGTGGCTATCACATAAATTAAACATTCCGTGAATTTATATCATTTATATCATGTAACAAAATTTAACAAATTTTACATTCGGATCAAAATCGTCATTGCAAAATTGTTGACCTATGTGATATATGAACAAAGTCTTATTTCAATTCAAGTATTAGACTTTAAATGCATTTTTGTTAAACGCTAGGAACCATTTAATTTTATGCTTAAAGCGAGTAAGAAGATTACAAAATCAGCTTAAAAACATTTCATACTGGTATATTAAACTTAAACTTATTAAACAGGGCACGAGCCTTGTTTACTTTACAAACAATTTTGAGCCCTGTATCTTGCTTATAGCTCTCCGACTGACTCTCAAATTTCATTTGATCGTTAGAAATGCATTTTTAAAGCATTGTAATAAATAACAACAGAAAAATCTAATTGACCAAAATCGAGACCATGTCCCTTTAAATCTAGTTTTAAAAATGCAATATTATCATCTTCAATATGTAATGAAATTCTTTGATATCAGTCTGATCTGATATCAAGTATTTTACTTTATTGTGTATATTTATTACGTTTTACACAGGGTGCAATAATGTTGGTATCTACGGCAGTAACTGCGACACCCCATGTCCCACAACCTGTAAAGACAACACCTGTCACATACAGAGTGGAAAGTGTTTAAACTGTAAACCTGGATGGACTGGAATATATTGTACCACGAGTAAGACGACGCGCAAGATTCTTAGTCGATTAAAATTTTGGTAATTTGTTACAGATATAACAGATAATAAAGCTTTACAAGTGTGCTTTGTTTTTCTTTTTCACAGAATGTAGAGAAGGATGGTACGGTACTAATTGTAGTCAACAGTGTGTAGGACATTGTAGAGACGGGGCGTCCTGTGATCACGTGACTGGTCAATGTGACAGAGGGTGTGATGCTGGATGGACAGGATTGCAATGTACTAAAGGTAGTACAAGTACTTGGAAATTCACTTACCAATTTTTTAACTTTTCCAAGAAATGTAATAAAGACAAAAGCAATATGTCCATCAACACATCATACAGGAGAATTCCTTAAAAAAGCATACTATACTTGTTTTCCGCGGGACAGAACACTTGTTTAATATATATATATTCACTATGGGCAGGTATATGTTAATTTGAGAGTTATTGCAATGTTTGTGCTTATTATATGTAGCGCGCTAGTTTCCCTTCGTCATCGAAGGCAAGATTTTTGTCTTGCCTAGATGGCCCAATGGTTAGCGCGGTGTCCGCTCACTGCTATGAGAATGCGTTCCAGAGGTCGTGAGTTCAAGCCCCGGTCGGGGCGGAGGTGGAGCTCCAAAAAGGTGAATTTATCTGTGCTGTATATATATATATATATATATTAAAAATAAAAGGAGAGATTACATCATAATTTCATAAATTGTTTAATCATATTGTGTATTAGATGAAATAGATTTGTATAAAATTTGATAACTGTTACAGGGTGTAAGGACGGAAACTATGGTTATGATTGTATCAACAACTGTAGTAGTCACTGTCTGAACGATTCTCCATGTAACAAACAGACTGGACACTGTGACAGAGGATGTGACCCGGGATATACCAATGTTTACTGTAATACAGGTAGATAAACTTACAGATATTTGTTTGAAACTATTTTGTTGTTTGTTTTAAACTTTAAACGGAACAATTACTTATTTTAGTGTGCCTACGTGTAATGATTTGAACCAAATTTTAATATATTTTGTATGTACCTCACACATCTTTCTTTGCGTAGAGTGTACATCAGGACATTTTGGATTGGATTGCAGAGAGCTATGTAATGGATACTGTACAAACAATGAACCATGTAACCATCTCAGTGGAATATGCCCAAGTGGTTGTCAGGACGGATATATTGGAACCCATTGTAATAACGGTAAATATAACCGTTTGACTATTAACATTGGGTCTAATTATTGACAAGTTGCTTACTCACTGAAAAAGTCTAACACGGGTCAAAGGTGAGGGTATAGTTAATTCAGATACGGTCACCGAGTTAACAGAGTTAAAAGCCTGCTGTCAAGTTTATTTTTTTACCAAATCAGAACTGTTGATCTTACAACATTTCAATGGGTAAATATGTGAAAAGAGACTACTTATATAATGTTATATATTACGTATTATATATAATTGAACCACAGTTAAGAATATATATTTATAGAAAGCACAATCATCATACATTTTGAAAAAACACATACGAATGTTCAACTGATCTTTTCCGATCACCTGTCGTCCGTCGTTCATTTGTGATCCCCGGGCCAATACTGGGACCCAAAGAGGGGTTCAAGGTTTATAAACTGAAAGATGAAAATAACAAAGAAATATTTAGGGATATTATTTAAAAAGCATATTTTCAATGACTACGATGCTACAATAAGTTAGATTACTATATAAGTACCGTAAGATAGTGTAGATTCTAAGTTGTGAAAACCGTGACTCCTAAACTAATTCTAGGACTCCGATGTTTAAAGTTAAAAAAAGACTTATTTAAAATACTACAAAAATACTACAATTTGTGAGGTGACTATGCAATCATTCTAAGATAATGTAGACTCAAGATTGTTAAAATTAATTTTTATTCAAAGCAATTTTTGAAAATACAAATAAGAAATGTCCATGATAAGTTTATCTTATTTAAATTATTTAGAAATATGTTTATCGACTAGTTTTTGGTGTTTTTTATTAATTTTGATCCCGACATAAATTTGTTACTCTTATCGGGATAAAAATAGTCAGGTCACTAAATTCAAACAACATCAATATGTGTTGATCCAGTTTTTACGAGGTTTTGATTCACAGACACACAGTTTGAAAAGATTAAAGAACAAAAGATAGTAAAGATGATAGAAAGAAAAGTAGGAATCAATGATATACTTTATATATATATATATATAGAGAGAGAGAGAGAGAGAGAGAGAGAGAGAGAGAGAGAGAGAGACTTTGAATGTTTAATAAGTTCAGTTCATTGAAAAGAAAGTGTGAACAATCTGTTTGGGTGCAATTTAATGAAAATACGTAAATTAGGTTTCATCGGTGATCATGAGACTTTAAACCTCTCAAAAAATATCAACCCTTCCAGTAAGGAATGTATGAAGGATGAAACATAATTAATAAGTCCCATTTGTTAACATTGACATTGATCTATTATTTGAACTTTCTAGAAATATACCATACATTGGAATTTTTTTTAAATTCACTTTGAGCTTTGTACAACTTACTGTCTTAAAATTTTGTTTTAAATGGGATTCAGCTGTGGGTTTTTTTCCAGTATGAGGTGATTCATATAGATGTGACTGTTTATAACGTTACGATGCTGAATGTGACGTCATTATAACGTGACCAAATTGACCCAATAATTCAGCAGTGGCACACAAAAAATTAAGAAATTATCAAAACTGTTCTCTTTATCAAGTTAAATATTCATAAATATCTTTCAGTAAAATTTCGTTCGAAATAGAGATAGGGCCATTTTTGGCATTTTAATTACAAAAAATTTTGTTTTCAAAACAAAAGAGACAGGAAAATTATGACAATTTAATGAATTATACATGAAAGGTCGATGATATTGCGTTTACAATTTTGTTCTAGATATGCTTGAAAACAAGGTAAAAATAAACTACAACTATTATCCCTTTTTATTACGAATTGCTAATGTTATTTTCTGTGTCGCTTTTTGGAAGTTGATTTTAATCAACTCTCCTATGCAGTTACTCTGGCAGACCGAAAGTTAAACAGTGTTTGGACCTAAACACAAATCAACACCGCTGACAAGACCTAGATCTTGAAAATAACAGATAAATTCGCTGTACTCCATGCTTAACCATTAATTTTCAAGGAAACGTATTTATAAATACCTTGCAAATAGTCAGATTTTAAATAGTACGAATAATTTAGATATTTTTGTAGTCTATGTATTCCTACGCCAGAGTTCAATTTAGTATCGCTCAACCAGACGCTCGGCTGTATCCGTAAATCTCAGACGAACAGAGAGTCTCTCTTGGTAGTCTTAGATTAACGGAGACAGCCGAGCGTCTGGTTGAACGAGACAAGCTCAATATTGCTTGGATACAGACATGTGTACAATTTTAAGAAATATTTCGATTACTGATACATAGTTTGATGGATAAATATTACACAACATGATTCATATGGGGTTTTCTCGAAATTCTTGTCGGAAAAGTTCGAGAATTCATATTATAGAAATGTGCGTAATTCAAATACAGATTAGAAACTTCTTGCCATGCAAAATAACATATCGTTGATTTTAAAATTAAAAATAATCAATGAAACAACTTCCGTCGGTACTTCATACTTTGATTTTATATGCCGACCCATTAACATGATCTGACGTGAATCCTCCGAAATGATAATGCATCATTTATCTGCGTAACTGATGCTATATTGTGTACAAATGAATGAATAAATTTCATATTATAGACAACAACGTGTGTGCTTTCATTAGGATGCTATGTGTTTTTAACATGAGTCGGTTAGCTGGTGTGCATAGAAATGGAAGTGAACCATTATTTTTGCGCCGCTTTAACCACTTGACCAAGCCACATGATATGCACGAATAATGGCAAATTGATAAAATAGTGATATTTAAGGGAAACAATCGCAAGCGTTCATTAAAATGTTAAATATAATAAAATTGTCTCACATTAAACATATAAATTTGTCATTTTAAACCTATGTTGCCGATTTTTGACGTTGGTTACCAAATCTGCGTTAAACAAAAATAATAGTTTATTACGACGTAAGGGGATAATCGGACTGCTTTAACTTATTAATAGATGTAACATTATTATGGATATAACAAACAATCTGGATGATAAACAATATTCTAAAACACAACTGAATACAGATGTTATTGACTTATCCAATTACACTTTGGTTCAATTACTAGATCAAATTCAATCTACATTTGTACCACCTATAATTAAGATCGTACGAGTCACTTATAAACTATACAAGTATTCTTATCTTTAAGCTTGCAAGGAAGGATACTTTGGTAGAAACTGTTCCCAGGTATGTTCACCTAACTGTAAACCTGATACATGTCGACACACAGACGGATCGTGTACTTGTGCTGCAGGTTACACGGATTATAATTGTACCACAGGTAAATATATCACAGTCTATTTGTATTTCACAAAATTGCTTATGGCGTTTAACGAAAACAGTTTTGCATCATTGAATGTTTGATCATATATGTTAATAGTAAGCTGTCTGTGAACATTTTAACATTAAATAAGTAAAGTATAAGTTAATTGGAGAAGATTATAAATGGTAGGAATGAAAAACATGTCAGTATAGATATAGTCATTTTAAATTGCAATAAAAATATATGCATGGACTGAAAGGATGAGTAATTATCTTAATGTTTTTCTTAAAGCTTGCTTACAGATGCTAAAAGGTAGCTTAAAGACGATTTTTAGCTACATATGCTGCTTAAGGAAGGAGTCTTTTCATTATCAAACATACTTCTTATAATAAGAAATGCATGAAATTTTGACACAGTCAAACGGATCATATTACTTAATGATTCTATCAGTTTAATTAAATTTGACCTTTTTGTTTTCGGATAAAGGTCAGGTCAAGGTCACTACCTTTTTCCTCAACGTAAAGAGTGATAAAAATAAGTGTAGCTCTTTATAGTTCTGTAGACATTTGCTTAAGATTTGAAGATTCAAATCTTCAATGAAATCATAGACCATGAGAGTGTCTATCAGCTTATACTACTAAATTGGAATAAATATTTATACTAAAATTGATATTTCTTAGCCCGCATTTCCTCTAATTTTCTTAAATTTTGAAGAAATTTTGATTATTTTTTTATGCTTCCAATAATAAAATATTTCTAATTTTTATGTATTATAAAGACTTTATATAAAGATATAAATTGACAGAAAAGGTAATATATTGACCGTTTCATAAGAGAGAAAAACTGATTTTAGTGATTTTTTCACAAAAATCAATGTATAGAATGGGCGCTTTAAAAAGCTTATAAAAATGTTATTTGATAGGCAAATCATATTTTAAAAATATATTCTGAAACCCAAGTATCATATTATTAGTTCACATTATTAAAAAAAAATCCAACATTATTGTTATTGTTTTTAAAATGCTAAAACAGACTCATTATATATATATAATCTGCAGCAATTCTGAATTGCGCAACATGTGATATTTTCCTACGCCAATATTACGCCAAAAATATAGTCCTTGTTCCATTCTAAACATTGATTACATTTTTCTATGCCAAGTTGTATGATAGTAAAAAAGAAAGAAAAATATACTATTTTAATTTCCTTTCATCTTGATTTAATGAACAATTAATCAAATTTACGTTTGACAAGTCGAACACCAGAAAAGACTCCTTCCTTAAGGGTGGCTTAAAGGGTTTTAAATGTGTCTTAAATAAAACGTAAAGATGACATAATGGTGCTTAAAGACAGCTTAAAGAGACTTAAACACCAAATTTTAGCCACAGTTCACCCTTATTTCAGTTCACCTTCGACATATTAGTTTTTTTTTATCAATAATGAGCTTAGTTTATCAACAATCAGTATTTATTATATGTCAATCAAATCAACTGTGATAAATGGATAGAGATGTTTTACCGTTATGAAAATTATTTATTAAAAAACTACCAGACTAATTGTTATCAAACAATTAGAGGATTTTTCACCTTATTATTTTTTGTTAATGTTTTGTTTCAATATAAGTAATAAAACATTTTTTCTGCGTTACTTTATTAAAAAAATGTCAACAACTTTATATGCGAATTTTTGTGGTTGATCTTGACCTCTTAATGTAAGGTTCACAAGTTTAGGTGTTTTTAACAAATTTAAGAAACTTTCAGCGGCGATAACTGCTAGAAGGGGGCCATGGGACCTCTCCGTATGAATAGAATGAAAAATCCCCAAAGTGTATTGAAGACATTGATAAACGTTTCAAGTCTTTTTCTCTAGCAGTTTATGAAAAGTAGCGATAACAATCATTTAATACAATAGGGGCAATAACTCTATAATTGTTAAAAGGTAGGGACTGAAGGGTTATGTTTTGAAATGTATTAAGAAGTCCTTCTTCATCCATGAAAAGGTTTTTTTCTGTACAACCCCCAACAAAAATGATCTAAAAAATCATTAATAAACGAAATTCCGAATGACTTTGACCTTTACGTCATTTTGTCAGGCCAAGGTAGACGATCCCATCCCAAGTGGTCCGAAATTCTCTATGATAAATAAAAAAAAAAGTTTTCAGCGATTTTATAAAGATATAAATACTTTCAAGGGCAATAACTACTAGAAGGAGACCTCTAATCCTTTCGGTATGATAGATTGAAGAATCCTCCAAGTGTTATGAACACATAGGTAAAAGTTTTAAGTGTCTATTTCTCATGGTTTCAGAGGAGTAGCGAAAACAAGCTTTTCGTACAATAAGCGCAATAACTATGTAAAAATTAATAGGAGCTATATTTTAAAATGTCTTAAGATGTCCTACTACATTTATGAACGAGTTTTTCCTGTACCACCATAAACAAAATAGATCTAAATTTACACTGTTTAACATATTTTTAAATGACCTTGACCTTTGCCGTATATGTTATTTTGGCTAAGTAAACTGCTTCTATCCCAAGTGGTTTGAAGTCTTTATGATGAACAATAAAAACGTTGGAAGCGATTTTATGGAAATTGGCATACTTTCAAGGGCAATACCTACAGTAGTAACAACGTTATTGTTGACAAGCCAGTCGTGTTAAATAGTTCGTGTAACGTGGGTGATCGTTCGTGTAACGTGCGGGATCGTGCGTGTATCAGGAAAATTAGTTTGCGTTTTTTTCCGTGCGTGTTCGTGCGTGATCGTGCGGTTTTTTCGTTTTGTAACTTATTTTACGGAATGGCAGGATCTATTCTTAAAACAACAACAGGTAGTTTTTTTGTAAAACAATGTGAATTTTAAAATTGTTGTTATAGAAGAACATTGATAGTTGTTAACATTCATACTCTCATTCCTTGTTAAATACATTCAGCAAGTATTTCCACTGATCATTCAATCCTTTGTTCGGTCGAGTTAGTTTTGCATAATTTTGTTATCAGCCTATATCAAGCATCCGTTATATCTTGACACATAATTTTAATCATATTAGCAAGCGCGAAACGTTAAATGAAAGCGGTCAAGCTTACCCCTTCCCCGTTTTAAACTAAACGACTATTCCCCAACGTTTTTCTTTCAAATGAGAACACGAAGCGCATTCCTATCTGGTACATTGTATAAACAAATGTTTTAAATAAAATTTGTTCACACGCTTTAAAATTTAGAATAAATAGAAATAAATCAATTATGTACTGTAAATTATGAAAACATTAGATGTGTAAAGTCGAAATTCTATGGAACAAGGTAACAAATTTACCTGTATCCCGCATAACAAAATCGTACGTTAGGGAATTGGATTACATAAACAGTCAACTCGTATGTAAATAATTTCGTGTAGTTTATGCATTAATTATCTTCATTTCTTCTACACTTAAGTTATTATTTGTTATGGAGACAGAAAAATTAATTTGTGTATGAATCCTAATTTTTTGTGTATGGATGTGTAAAATTGTTTGCTCGTAAAATATAAAACAGTACATGACTACTGTACATGCCGCTTTTCAATAAAATACAAACATAAAGCAATACAAGTAAATGCAATATGTTTCCTTAATTCTAATCTTAAAAATTAAATTTTGATTTTGCGCGTTTAATGGTGTAGAATCGTTTGGTTGCGTGTTTTATCGGGGTTTTTTTTTCAGGTATCGTGATATTTCAGTTAGTTAGTGATCGCCCGTGTATCGTGAAGAATTGTTCGTGTATCGTGCGTGATCGTTCGTGTATCAGAATCGTGCGTGTCGTTTGTCAGCAATAACGACGCTACCACTGTACTAGAAGGGGGCCTCAGATCCTTTCGCTATGAATAGATTGAAGAACCCTCTAATTGTACAAAAAACATTGGTAAAAGTTCCAAGTCTCTATTTCTTATGGTTTCAGAGGAGTAGCGATAACAAGCTTTTCGTACACAAGGGCAATAACTTTTTAAGTTTTTGGGGTTATCAGGCACAGGGTTATTTGGTACCATAACTTTGATGTCATTTTGATCGGACAAGTCAGACGCTTCAATACCAAGTGGTAACATGTATCTATGATCAGTGATTCAAAAGTTGTTTGTATTTTTATTGAATATTTAAAACTTTCAGAGGCCATAAATGTTAGAAAGGGATTTTGGACCCTTTCGGTATGAAGAGATTAAAGGAGCGTCTAAGTGTACTGAATATATCAGTAAACGTTTTAAGTCGCTGTCTCTAATGGTTTTAGAGGAGTAGTGAAAACAGGAATGTTGTACTATAGGGACAATAACTCAATAATTGATTAAAGTAGGAGTCGAAAGGTTATATTTTGAAATGTCTTATAATGTCCTACTACATCCATGTAAAAGTTTTTTTCTCTACCACTCTAAACAAAAGAGATATAAAAACACATTCATTAAAAGATTTCCAAATGACCTTGACATTTGACCTTTATGTTGTTTTTTTTCACAAGGGAGACGCTTCAATTTCAAGTGGTCTGATGTCTCTACGATGTATGACAAAAATATTAATGTTTTTGTTGAATGTTGAAAAGTTTCAGGGGCAATAACTTCTAGAAGGGGCATTAGATCGCTTCGGTATGAAGATTGAAGAACCCTTTAAGTATACTGAAGACGTTGGTAAAAGTTTCAAGTCTTTATCTCTTATTGTTTCAGATGAATAGCTATAACAAGCATTTCGTACAATAGGGCCAATAATTCTGTAATTAATCAAAAATTATGAGCCAAGGGGCCATATTTTGAAATGTCTTAAGATGTCCAACTACATCCATGAACACGTGTTTGTCTTCCACATAAGTTTCAGCTTTCCTGGCTGATTTGTTTTTGAGTAGAAGATTTGAAAAAAAAAAACTTCCACCCCCCGGCACAGGATGAATGACCATCTTTACGTCCTCCTTAAAGATAGCTTAAAGGTGTTTAAAGGTAGCTCAAAGACGATCTTTAAGCCACCTTTAAGCTACCTTTAAGCTATATGTATTGCTTAAAGGTGGCTTAAAGAAAGCGTAAAGATGGCTTAAAGGCAGCTTAAAGACTATCTTTAAGCCACCTTTAAGCCACCTTTAAGGACAACTTATAGGTCCTTAATGTCCAAACTTCTTTAAGCCACCTTTAAGCCACCTTTAAGCTACCTTTAAGCCACCTTTAAGCCATTAAACAAAAATTAATTCAATATTGTGCTTAATTTCCAACAAAATGTATTAACTTTATGAAAGAAAAGGTATTAAAACGGTTTTTGTTCTAGAAAGAAAAATGAAAAAAAAAACACATAAAAAAAAAACGGCCACGGCGAGAATTGAACCCGGGACCCTTAGTTTACTAGCATCACCACACATCCTCTGCGCCACGACAACTTACATATATATGAGCGTTTTTATATCCTATATATCAGTGGATATTGAATCACTGTATTGGATGTGTTTACTTGAAAAGATTTTGACAAACCATTCAGTTTGTAACAATCAATTATATCTAATTTATAAATTACATGCATGCATGCATTTAGAATGAAATACGGAACTTGGTCTTCAGTGAACAAAAATATATTATACCTAAATGGAAACCGTTAGGTTCACTATAGTAGGCTTTCTTACATGTAGTTAATAAATTTAAACCGAGTAGATATACGTTCATCTTATTTATAGCTATAAAAATGTAAGAAAGAAAATGAAATCATTTCTTTTATTAAATGCATTGATACTATTAGGGTATTTGTTCAATTTCCCGCAATTTCCCGGTTTTCATGATCGCGGCGCCGTTCCAATATGTTTAAATATTTACATGTAATTGTATGTACATGATTTAAAAACTATCAATTCTATAACAAACAAAATTACCAATTACCGGTGACGTATTTACTGCATGTGGCAATTGCAAATGACTTGTACATACAATTGTATGATGTGCCAGGCCGGGTATATTTGACATATTTACCCTTATACATATATTTAAATAATCAACCCCTATTTATGATCACCGGTACATTAATTAATTAGCCTCAAGATTTTACTCTTACATACATGTATCGTTAATTTGTAGACGTAACATCTTTGAAACCCAGAGCTAGGAAATAATACTTTGAAAATAAATTACAAATGTAAATTAACTTTTATTCATTAGACTTATCGTATACTCGTACATACTAAGATTCAACGCCTTTAGAAATCCTGACGTGCACCTGGGCACACGACACACATGTTGTGTATATCTTGTATATTCTGTGTTAGTTCCAGGGCTTTTCTTAAGTTGGATAAACAATAGACTTTAATTAGATATACACAAACATGCACCTGGGCACACGACACAACTGTTGTGTATATCTTGTATATTCTGTGTTAGTTCCAGGGGTTTTCTTAAGTCGGACAAACAATAGACTCTAATTAGATGTACACAAACGAACAAAACTATGTCTAGACAAACAAAGCAGTAATATCCTGCCCGGTATAACAAAGGCAGTTGAGAGTCTTTTCATCTTTAACATGTATCTAGCAGATCTAGAGTTAGAAATAATGAAAATTGAAAAAAAAATACAAACCTTAAACCGATTAACACATTAAAGCATTTTTGGTTCATTATCTTTATTTTGTTTAATAACCGGATGAACTGAGAGACAGAGAGAGAGAGAGAGAGAGAGAGAGAGAGAGAGAGAGAGAGAGAGAGAGAGAGAGAGAGATTTTTTTCACCGATTAATTTATAATAGGAAACAAACATACTTTAATTAGTTTTATGCACATATTAAGATACAGAGGCTGCGCTCATCCCTACAATAATTTTGAAACCCCCCAAAAATTATAAAGAATTTTATAACGGCAATCTGTGTCCATCGGAGCGGTGCTGATGATAGCGATCTGTGTTTAATGGAGCAACGATTAAAACCGCCTGGAACACCCCTCCCCTTCCTTGAAAATTATATTATCACTCGGATGACCCCCTCCCATCTCTATAAAAGAGCTTTTGCATTTGATATATGTTTTTATTGTTCAGCTTGATCAATATTGACTTAAAGGCCACTTAAAGACAGTGTAAAGGCAGTGTAAAGAGAGCGTAAATGCCACTTAAAGATGCTTAAAGGTGGCTTAAAGGTGGTTTAAAGAAGTTTAGACATAAAGGACATATAAGCACTTGCTTAAAGGTGACTTAACGGCGGCTTAAAGGTTGTATAGCCTTTAAGCTCCTTTAAGTCACCTTTAAGCCACCTTTAAGGACTTGCTTAAAGATGGTTTTTTGTCCTGTGCGGGGGTCATGATTTTCACGGACTTGTATATACATTACACGAGGATGCGTCCACAAAAGTTTAGCTCTCCTGGCTGATTAGCTTTTTAGAGGAAGATATTTAAAATTTTACTTTATATATTCCAATCCAAAAATTTGACCCCCCTGGTTGCCCCACCTTACACCCAGGGTGTACAAACTTTACACTATCAGAGAATTTTTCCACATAAGTTTCAGCTTTTCTGGCCAAATTGTTATTGAAAAGAAGATTTTAAAAGATTTACACTAATAATATATCCCTATGTAAAACGTCGACCCTCAGTGTGGCTCAACCATACTCTGGGGATCATGATTTTCACAGCTTTGTATCTATACAGCATGAGGATGCTTTCACACAAGTTTCAATTTTCCAGGCGGATTAGTTTTCTGAGGAGAAGATTTTTAAAGATTGACTCTATATAAGGAAAATTTGACCCCTATCGTGGCCCCATTTTACCTCTGGGGACCATAATTTGAACAATCGTTGAGCTATCTGAAGAAGCTTACACACAAGTTTCAGCTTTTCTGGTCAAATGGTTTTTAAAGAAAATTTTTGAAAAACATCAACAAATGGTCAATAAATCCGAATTATCTCCCCTTTAAAGACAGCTGGGCCCTTTATTTTAGGGAACGTAAATCCCCTTAATCCGATAATGCTTTGTGCTAATTTTGGTTGAAATTGGCCTAGTGGTTTTTGAACAAGAAGTCGAAAATGTAAAAAGACAGACGAACAGACAGACGAACAGACAGACAGACGGACGCCGGACAAAAATTGATCAGAAAAGCTCACGTGAGCTTTCAGCTCAGTTGAGCTAAAACGAGGGAAATCGATAGCACGGAAACTATGATACCTCCGTGAATATTTTATATTTGTAAAGTTCGACTTGTATTTTGTTTCACAAAGTTGTTGTCGGTGGACGGTTATTCGATGTCTGAGGGTATCCCCGGTTTGATCAATATATTGTTTCCCACATCCATCACATGTTCTGACGCATTTTAAATTGGAACTTGCACATAAAATAGAGGAATGTATGTTGGAATTTCTGCCGTTTTTGAACTCGAACTGTTGGCCTTCTTGTAGGTAAGGACAGGTAAGGACATTTTGGCTTGTGGTATTTACGGACAGTTGGTGCTTCTTCGATATTTTCAAAGGACTATATGCAGTATAATTTTTCGCCCCCCCCCCCCTCCAAAAAAAAAAAAATATTTTTTTTTTTTTAAAGCTTAAAAAATAATGTAGAAGATAATTGAAATCATATCGGATATAAGCGTGTAAAATGTTGTCACCACAGTGCCGTCAAAATGTAAAAATGCATCATGAAAAGTGTCTTATTTTGTCTTATTTTAAAAATGGGTGTTTTGTAGCAAAATATGGGTCTTTCCGAGGGTTTTTCTACTGGGAAACATCGAGAGAAGGCTTGCTTAAGTACCATTTTTAGTAGGATGTGTAAATTTGTATGTAGAAAAAACATATTTTAAAATCGTACTTTAGCAGACCTGCGCTCTCTAATTCCGAATGCAAAATATAAAGAAAAATGACAATATTTCCATTTGTTTGCAAAATTGCAAGAATTTTGTCATTTAGGTGACGTCATGCATAAACAGCGACTGATCAATGATGACTAAAATTAACAATAAAGTGATAGGCATCCTCTGTGCAATGATTTATGAAGATTTGTTTTTCATATGACTGTAACAAACAAGTATGGTATAGATGTACTTCGTTTATTGTTGATATTATTATTATGGTGACGCTCCCTAAATAAGGGTGAAAGGAACTGTATTACATGTACTGGTAGATAATATAAAAGTTTTCTCAACTCACAACTGGCCTCAGCAATGGTCACAAACAAAATGGCTATTGTCCGAAATTTATGATCTCTATGATAATTGAAAATCTAACAAAATCAATTTCTTTATAAAATTGCTTTCAAGAAAAACTATTAATATCCATACACTATATGAAAAGTACCTTACATTATCAGTATCAAAATAATACTAATTCACATATGTGTTCAAAATGTTCAAACCATTTTCCTATAGATTAACTAACAATATTATGATGTAATAAAATAAAACACATCTTGTTACATAAGCATCCGTAGCCTACTGGATAAGACAGTGGTCATCACTTCCAGCGGCCAGGGTTCAATCCCCAGTGGAACCTCTATTTTTTTATTTGAATTTTTAAACTTATATATAAAATATGTATTAAAAAAATATAAGATATACAATTCTTCATCTCACATATTCCCCCACTTTGTTATTGCTGCCCTCAGCAATGGAACAAATTTTGTTATAAAACAGGATGAATACATTATGAGGTGAGAAAAAAAAATGTCCAGTCAGTCATAAAAAAATTCATTCATATGAACAGTTTATACAGCATGAAAGTAATACACAATTAATACTGTTTCCACGCTTCATTCAACTTTGTTGCCAATGCAGTTCCTAAGTTAACAACTGCATCACTAAGTTCTTGAACGTTTTTGTTTTGAATCACAGTCCTTTGTACAGACACAGTAGATTTAGGAAGACGATTCGGATTTGAATGTTTTCCAGCGGTAGCTCGCGTGGAACGTCTTGGCAGAACAGTTGGCTGTTCTGTATCACTTGCTGTATTTACTGTTTCTTCTTCGATATCTTCATTTTGGTCGCAATGCATCACCTTGAAATAGGAATCTTCCTCATCGGAGTCATCGGAATTTGTAACTGGAATTTCCACATCTGGTTCCTCTGTAATAATTTCACCGGTGTTAAGAATTTCTCTTCTGTTCACATTTTTCACTGGTCCTGAACCATCTGCTAATTGAATAGAATATACGTTATCACTTAATGCACTAATTACTTTATAAGGAGTAGGGTCCCACACATCTTGAATCTTATTTCTTCCTTGTACACGATTTCGGGTTAAAACTCGGGTTCCTACAGGAATGACACTTTCTTTTGCACTTTTATTATAATGTTCTTGTCTTCTCTCTGCATTTTCCTCTAAATTTTTCCGTGCGTGATTAAATGCAATTCCAAGTTTCTCTTTATGGTTGGAAAGGTACTTATCGATACCGTCTGGGTCTGGAGTAGATATTCCTAACAAATGGTCAATGGGTAACACTGGTTCACGACCGAACATGAGAAAATATGGCGTATATCCAGTTGACGAATGAATCGTTGAATTGTAAATGTACACTAATTCTGGTAGATGTTCTGTCCATTTCCGTTTCTGTTCTGGTGATAAGGTCTTTAACAAATTATGCATAGTTCTGTTATATCTTTCAACTTGTCCGTTTCCTTCCGGATGATATGGGGTGGTTCTACTTTTGGAAACATGATACATATCACAAACTTCTTTGACGATGGAACTCTCAAAGTTTCTCCCTTGATCACTGTGAATTCTCCTTGGTATGCCATAATGGAAAATTACTCTTTGATAAGAACTTTTGCCACTGTCAGTGCTTTTTGGTCTTTCGTTGGAACAGCTTGTGTGAACTTACTAAAAATGTCTGTCATGACAAGCACATTCTCTCTGCCATCAGATGAAGGTTCCATTATAGTAAAATCTATCGCTAAAATGTCCTGTGGCTGATATGCTAGTAAACTAGTTATCGGTGTTCGTATAGATGGAATAGGAGCTTTGGCTACCATGCATCTTTCACAGCTTTTACAATACAGTTCTACATCTTTCACCATGGTTGGCCAGTAGCACCGTTTCTGAATTAACGATAGTGTTCTTTCACATCCCTGATGTCCTGCATGGTTATGGAGAGATTCTAACACATGATCCTTCAATATGGTTGGAAGCACAAGTTGAGTTATTAATCCAGTTTCCATTTCTATGGTTCGATACAAGATATCTTCTTCAAACTTTAATTTGTCTCTTTGTTTCAGAAGTTTCCTAACGTCTTTGTTTTCTTGCTTCAACTGTACTGTAGTCGGTTTGGTAGAGGACCTCAACCAGTAAATAACACGGCTAATCAATGGATCATTCTGTTGTAATGACGCTATTTCTGCTGTTTCATATCCTGGTAACGTTGATGTAGCATCTATTCTTGATTCTGCATGTATGGCGTTAACAGAAATAGGCGTAACAGATATTTCCTTCGATAGATCCATCAATGGGGAACTACACACGATACTCTGAACTGCAGTTTCAGAATGACATGTCACAGTCCTAACTTTTGGAATAGGTTTTCGACTTAATGCGTCAGCATTTCGATTCGATTATCCAGATCGGAATTTCACCTCAAAGTTGAACTGTGCTAATTGGCTAGCCCATCTCATTTCCGTAGCTCCTAACTTTGCAGTCTGAAGATAACTCAATGGATTGTTGTCCGTATAAACTATGAATCGAGATCCAAGTAAATAATCACGAAACTTCTCTGTTACGGCCCATTTCAGAGCAAGTAGCTCTAACTTCATGGAACTGTAGTTGTTCATGTTTCGTTCTTGCGGTCGAAGTGTTCTTGATGCATAGGCAATAACAACTTTGCCATTTTCCTGTTGTTGTGATAACACGGCACCAAGACCATCCATACTTGCATCAGTTTCTACGATGAATTCACGTTTAAAATCAGGATATCCAAGTACTGGCGAAGATGTAAGTTTCTGTTTTAGAGTTTCGAATGCATCATCACATTCTTTTGTCCACGACTCTGGAATGGAAATCCGTTTCACTTTCTTTTTCTTTGTCGACTTCTTTTCACCAGATGTAAGTTCATGTAAAGGTCTTGCGATTTTGGAAAAGTCTTTCACAAAGCGGTGGTAATAACCAGCCATTCCCAAGAAAGATCTCAATTCTTTTTCTGTAGTTGGTTTAGCCCACGATTTCACAGCTGCTGTTTTATCTGGGTCAGTAGAAATTCCCTCAGATGATACAATATGTCCTAAATATTTAACAGATTTTTGGAAAAACCAGCATTTTGAAGGTTTCATTTTGAGTCCATGCTGTTTAAGTTTAGAAAACACAATATCGAGTCTAGAAATGTTCTTCGATAGATTTTGAGAAAACTAAAATGTCATCAAGATATAATAACAGAATTTCAAAATGTTCTTCACTAAAGCAAGCCTCCATCAGTCGCTGGAAAGTGGCTGGACTGTTGCACAGGCCAAAAGGCATGCGAAGGTATTCATAGAGTCCTCCGGTTCCAACTCTGAATGCTGTCTTGGGAATTGATTCCTCATCCATCTCCACTTGATAGTATCCTTGTGCCAAATCTATGGAACTAAAGTACTTAGCACCATGTAACATGTCAAGAGTCTCTTCTATCCTCGGAAGGGGGTATGCATCTTTGATGGTCTTCTTGTTCAATTGTCTATAGTCGACACATAGCCTTATACTTCCATCCTTCTTGCGGACAATAACAATGGCTGATGCGAAAGGACTGTTACTTTTGCTGATGATTCCTTGATCCAACAGCTTACTCAAATGTTGTTTCACTTCCTCCAATTGATTGGGTGGAATTCTTCTATGTGGTACACGAATGGGTATTTCGTCAGTTAATTTGATAGAACGTTTAACTAGAGATGAATGTCCCAAATCAGAATCATTTTGACAAAATGCATTGGAATGTTTCTTTAATAAAGCGTCAAACTGTGCTTTCTGTTTTTCAGTAAAGTCTACATCACCAATGTGGAATTCTTCATCAGATTTCACATTCATATTGTCTTCTGCTTTTTCATCGATATCACAATGATCCTCTGTTGACTTTACTATTTCTACTTTATGCAAAGTTCCAATTCTGCTTTTGGGTTTTAGCCAAATATCTTCGTTTCCTAAATTTAAGACACGAACAGGAATCTTTCCATTCTTTACCTCACTTAGTGTGTCTATTACAGAAATATTTCGTGGTAATGATCCAGTTGCTCCTTGAATCGCTTGAACAGCTGCTACCATTTCTTCTCCTCTCCGATTTTGACGCGTTGAACCAATGACGACTTTCATTGAACAAGCTGGAATTGAAATGTCTTCTTTTCCTGCCACTTTCACAAATGATAACCGATCACAGTTCTCTGTTAAATCAAACACTGTTGATATTCTGTTCCAGTTTTCTTCTTCTTCTCTGTTAATGTACGCAGGTGTAGTGTTATCAGTTTTCAAAACACGGTTAACATATTTCAGAATATTGCATCCCAGAATTCCTTGGACAGAACTGGAATTAGTATTTTTGGATAAAAAAAGTTCAATGTCAAGTTCTACATAGCCTAGGTAAGGAATGACAGTATTATTTGCAGCAACTAGTTTCAGGAGTCTTTGAGTATCTCTAAGTTCAACGTTTGGAAAGAATTTTCTATATACAGTTTCACTCAATGTAGAGACTTCTGATCCCGTGTCTAATATTTGAAATACTGATTTCACTTTGAATGCTTTGGTGTTGTAAATCTGTTTCAGAGTCTTTCCTGAGTGGCCCCTCATCAGTTAGACTCCCCACTGAGAGGGTGTGCCTTTTGGGTGATTCATTGGTCCTTCTTCTTTTCCACGATTATAATATCCTCTTCCGCTATTATAATATCCTCTTCCATGTCCTCTTCTGTTAGAATAACCTCGGTAGTTTTGGCCCCTGTATCTTGGAGAATAGTTTGGTTTCTGTTTTGTCATGAACATCAGCATATCTATTGTTTCTGTTGGTGTTCTATCATGTTTTGTTGACATTTCACAAGTTCTAACAGATCTTCGCTGATCGGAGTTTCAGTTGATACTTTGTTGACTTTAACTGATGGTGTATCATCAACCCACTGTAGCATCCTCTGTCTGAATTCAATAAACGGTAATTTAGGGTTTTCAAATGCAAATCGACGCACTTCTCTCTTGATCCGTGAATCCATGATACCATCTATGAATTTATCTGTCACAACTTTGTCCATGGTTTTCATATCACAACCCTCTTTCTTCGCAATCAATGACGCTAATTTCATGAGAGCCAGAGAATATGTTTCTAATGTTTCACCATCGTTCTGTTTTCTCTCGTAAAATTTATGATGAAGTTGAGTTACAGTATCTTGCACTTTATAAGTGTCTTCAATGATTTTAAGAATATCCTCTGGAGTTTTCTTCAGTTCTGCTGGTCTTAGACGAACTTCTGTTTTAGCAGATCCAATGAGGTGGTCATTGATGAATTCAATTTTTCCTTCTGTTGATGGAATACTCAGTATATGTTCTCTCATATCCATTAGCCAATCGTCCACATCCGGATCACTGTCATTTTCAGGTCTTCCTGCAAACTTACTCAGTTTTCGTTCAGATTTGATGTATACGGTAGGCTGTTTCTGCTTCAGTTGACTTTGGGCAAGCTCCATAAGTGTAAACTTCTCTTTCATTTTCTTAAACTCGGCCTCAATTGCAGGATCCATCGCTGATTTCACATACACTATAAACTATAGTAACGAAATGTTCCTCGACGTCACCAAATCTCTATCCTGATTCGATGTCCCAGCTCTTCATAAACTGTTGTAAGTTCCTCTCCTCAACATCAGTGAAGAAGTCTGGTGAGCCATCATCGAAATCCCACTTCTGACACCATTGTAACAAACGAGTATGGTATAGATGTACTTCGTTTATTGTTGATATTATTATTATGGTGACGCTCCCTAAATAAGGGTGAAAGGAACTGTATTACATGTACAAAATGTTCAAACCATTTTCCTATAGATTAACTAACAATATTATGATGTAATAAAATAAAACACATCTTGTTACATAAGCATCCGTAGCCTACTGGATAAGACAGTGGTCATCACTTCCAGCGGCCAGGGTTCAATCCCCAGTGGAACCTCTATTTTTTTATTTGAATTTTTAAACTTATATATAAAATATGTATTAAAAAAATATAAGATATACAATTCTTCATCTCACATGACATTACTTAGAAATTGGTTAAAGTTGGGGGCAAATATTTGACCATGCCAAAAATATAGTCCTTTGGCACGCACAGGGCGAAAAACCATCTTTAAGCGAGTCCTTAAAGGTGGCTTAAAGGTGACTTAAAGGAGCTTAAAGGCTATACAACCTTTAAGCCGCCTTTAAGTCACCTTTAAGCAAGTGCTTATAGGTCCTTAATGTCCAAACTTCTTTAAGCCACCTTTAAGCCACCTTTAAGCATCTTTAAGTGGCATTTACGCTCTCTTTACACTGCCTTTACACTGTCTTTAAGTGGCCTTTAAGTCAATATTGATCAAGCTGAACAATAAAAACATATATTAAATGCAAAAGCTCTTTTATAGAGATGGGAGGGGGTCATCCGAGTGATAATATAATTTCCAAGGAAGGGGGGGGGGGTGTTCCAGGCGGTTTTAATCGTCGCTCCATTAAACGCAGATCGCTATCATCAGCACCGCTCCGATGGACACAGATTGCCGTTATAAAATTATTTATAATTTTTGGGGGGTTTCAAAATTATTGTAGGGATGAGCGCATTCTCTGTATCTTAATATGTGCATAAAACTAATTAAAGTATGTTTGTTTTCTATTATAAATTAATCGGTGAAAAAAATATCTCTCTCTCTCTCTCTCCCTCTCTCTCTCTCTCTCTCTCTCTCTCAGTTCATCCGGTTATTAAACAAAATAAAGATAATGAACCAAAAATGCATGATTTAATTTGATAATCGGTTCAAGGTTTGTATTTTTTTTTCAATGTTCATTATTTCTAACTCTAGATCTGCTAGATACATGTTAAAGATGAAAAGACTCTCAACTGCCTTTGTTATATCGGGCAGGATATTACTGCTTTGTTTGTCTAGACATAGTTTTGTTCGTTTGTGTAAATCTAATTAGAGTCTATTGTTTGTCCAACTTAAGAAAACCCCTGGAACTAACACAGAATATACAAGATATACACAACAGGTGTGTCGTGTGCCCAGGTGCACGTCAGGGTTTCTAAAGGCGTTGAATCTTAGTATGTACGAGTATACGATAAGTCTAGTGAATAAAAGTTAATTTACATTTGTAATTCATTTTCAAAGTATTATTTCCTAGCTCTGGGTTCCAAAGATGTTACGTCTACAAATTAACAATACATGTGTGTAAGAGTAAAATCTTGAGGCTCATTAATTAATGTACCGGTGATCATAAATAGGGGTTGATTATTTAAATATATGTATAAGGGTAAATATGTCAAATATACCCGGCCTGGCACATCATACAATTGTATGTACAAGTCATTTGCAATTGCCACATGCAGTAAATACGTCACCGGTAATTGGTAATTTTGTTTGTTATAGAATTGATAGTTTATAAATTATGTACATACAATTACATGTAAATATTTAAACATATTGGAACGGCGCCGCGATCATGAAAACCGGGAAATTGAACAAATACCCTAATAGTATCAATGCATTTAATAAAAGAAATGATTTCATTTTCTTTCATACATTTTTATAGCTATAAATAAGATGAACGTATATCTACTCGGTTTAAATTTATTAACTACATGTAAGAAAGCCTACTATAGTGAACCTAACGGTTTCCATTTAAGTATAATATATTTTTGTTCACTGAAGACCAAGTTCCGTATTTCATTCTAAATACATGCATGCATGTAATTTATAAATTAGATATAATTGATTGTTACAAACTGAATGGTTTGTCAAAATCTTTTCAAGTAAACACATTCAATACAGTGATTCAATATTCACTGATATATAGGATATAAAAACACTCTTATATATGTAAGTTGCCGTGGCGCAGAGGATGTGTGGTGATGCTAGTAAACTAAGGGTCCCGGGTTCAATTCTCGCCGTGGCCGGGGTTTTTTTGTGTTTTTTTTTTCATTTTTCTTTCTAGAACAAAAACCGTTTTAATACCTTTTCTTTCATAAAGTTAATACATTTTGTTGGAAATTAAGCACAATATTGAATTATTTTTTTTAATGGCTTAAAGGTGGCTTAAAGGTAGCTTAAAGGTGGCTTAAAGGTGGCTTAAAGAAGTTTGGACATTAAGGACCTATAAGTTGTCCTTAAAGGTGGCTTAAAGGTGGCTTAAAGATAGTCTTTAAGCTGCCTTTAAGCCATCTTTACGCTTTCTTTAAGCCACCTTTAAGCAATACATATAGCTTAAAGGTAGCTTAAAGGTGGCTTAAAGATCGTCTTTGAGCTACCTTTAAACACCTTTAAGCTATCTTTAAGGAGGACTTAAAGATGGTCATTCATCCTGTGACGGGTTCAAATCTTTTTCATAGATGGAGTTTGTGGCTTACTTTAAATGATCTTAAATTTGCTTCATTCATTTCTTGATCAAGTTCTATAAGTATATAAATATATCTATAAATATTTGTTCTTAATGTGTTTTGGATCGCAATGATCATAGAAAGGTACAGTTTGGTGTCCGTATGTTTATGATATATATCCGTAATAATTATATCTCCTCTTTTAATGATGATAATGATCATTACGACAAGAAATGATGTATTATATCACTTTTCCTCCATACACCCTCACTGGATGAAGCTGCTGAAACCCTTTGGAAACTCTGCGGAAACTTAAGGTTACTTTAAGTTTTTGACAGGTTTCAGCACGGAAACTTCAAGTTTCATTAAGTTTCTGCAGAGCTGAAACTTAGGCTGTCCATGAATCCAAATGGTTTCCGCAACGGAATATTACTGAAACTTGAAGTTTCTGCATAGTTTTAATCTCCATATACGTTTGGGATACATATTGTTTACAAATGGTTTCCGCGACTGAAACTTAATGAAACTTGAAGTTTCTGCAAAGTTTCAACCTCCATATACAATTGGGAAACATTTTGTTTACAAAGGGTTCCCGCAACTGAAACTTACTGAAACTTTTTATATTTTTGCTTTCACAAAAGCTGAGCAAGGTTTCTACTTTATGTAAAAAAAAACAACTTTCAAACAGTTCCAAATTTATTTTGTTCAAAAATCTGAAATTGTTTCCAATAATAAATAAAATACAGCAAAGATACAATAATGGAGAAACATCCATATGGCAATTCCCTTATTAGGGACTTTTATTTAAACAATGATAAAATTGCACAAGAAAAAAAACTCCCATAGAAATCTTTACATTTGTATTTTTTTTTCATCTCGATTAAATGCCTTAGCCCTATCAAATCTCCCTTTAAAAATGCAACAAAGATCTTACTTGTTTAAAAATATGAATGCAATTTACAAAATAACTGCACGTACATGAATAAACAAAGAAAAATTCACTGTTACATGAACATGATACACTTGTCTCAATTTGTTTTGAACTACAATGAATATGTACACTATAAAATATTTTTGAAAAGTCTAAAGTATCCATCTTTAAAAAAAAATACATTACAAGATAGTAGTTGACTATAGAGGTATGACCGAGATTTGATTTGAATATGTCAATAAATTCCAAAATGAGGTCAAAGTGACCCACTTACAAGTTGGGATAAACCTTTTCTTTGTTAGTAAAATAATCTAATGTTTTACAATAGAACAGGATTTGATATCATTTTTTTGATAATTTATTAAGTCCAAAGTGAACTTTTCATTTCCACCCATGATGTACCAACTGATCAGATTTTAATATCATAAGCCTGTCAGTATTTAATAGATGACCCAGAGGGAGATATGAAAAGCTTGTCGGCCAATAAAAAGCTAACAATGGAGCAGTCTGTCAAATCATGTGCAAAAATATGATGTACACATTTAATTAATTATGCTGATTGCAACACACTTCATTCCTGATGAATATTCTTCTTTACACACGGTTTACCTTCCTACATTTCACTACTTTACCTACATTAATATTTTTAAATCCAAGACATGAAGTAAAATATACATTGTTTATATATGACAAGTATTACTACATGTACATGTACATGCTTTTTGTAGCATGAATGTATAAAATACAAAGTATCACACAGATCATTCACCTTACAATTCTCATCAATACCAGCATTTTACTTATGATATAAAAGCTAATTCCAATCATATATTAGTTACATAACACAGATTAAAATAAAACCCACATGGAAACAACTTTCAATCCAAGTAATTTTGTTATATAAAAATTGTAATACATGGGTATATGTTTTCTTTATATATTTTCATATACAACATAACTGAATATTGTTTGGTGTATTTTATCATTTCTATGACCCATGCATTCATCTCCTAATGCATTTAAGATTGGTTTCTTAATTTTTCATATATTGCTGCAAATAAAAACTAAGTTATCAATAAATGTTTAAAACAAAGAAAATGGAAAAAAAAAGGAGTTAACACTTAACTTGGAGGTGTGAGGATATATGTTACATGGAGTCTAATATTTTATGCAATATTTGCAAATATAACAAATTATTTAAGAAAATGAAAGTTAATATCTGCAAGGTCTACTCAGTCATTTAATAAGTCAAAACCATGTGATTTTCTAAGATTCTAGCTTACAGACAGACATTGTAATATACTGGTATTTGATCATATAAAAAAAGTACTTTTATAGTTTATAGGTTTTTTGAAATGAGAATACTTTACAGTTAAAAAGTCTTGTTCTGCAGAGGTTTAGTCGGGTCGTAGAGATGTGTCCATTCGATTCAATAAGGAGTGTCCTTGGCTGTTGTTGATGTAACCCGAGTCGTAGTTTATGGAAATAGGCCTTTTTGGGGGACTTTCGAGCATTGTCCAGACCGGTGAAGCACTCATATGATCAGATCATGGCTACAGCAGACTTAGTAGTTCTGGACAGTGGTAGCATTAAAATTCTTCTTCTTGCGATTAACTTGTTCCTTTCACTGGGCTGTACTTTATGTCTGTTCTATTTATCTTAAACATGAATAATAAAGTTTCATTTAGATTTTTAAACAATAAACATAAGTCATTCAGCCTAACATGTAATAAAGCATTCTGAATAAAATTCTGAATACAGAAGCTACTATGCAGTTGCCAGTTGCTGTTTAAACTATGTCATATAATGACTACAGTAGTATCTCGTCTAAAATATTTCATTTTATGTTTGAAGCTATGTTATTTTCATTTTGATTCAATTATTGTTTGTTCAACAATGGAAAAACTTATCAACAATAAGTGTGTTTCACCCCCCCCCCCCTCCATCAACCTCATTTTCAAGAACTTAGACCCGTATTTCCCAAAAATTACTACAGTAAATTATAAACATCCAACACATGTATAAGTTAATGGTGAAAATAATCAATTTCAAAGCAATACCGTGCGTTCACATCGTCCAGCTGGTCAAAACATTCACCCGAATCACCGAACAGAGGATGCAACTAATCACCGGAAACATTGACTTTGTATGCTGTCAATGCTGAAAAAGAAAAAAAACGTGAAAGATTTCATTTTCCGGATTTAATAAATAAATTTTTTTTCGTTACATTTAGAGTTTGTAAATTGTATAATGTGCGAAAGATTCATTGTTCGTCTTGTTTACCAACCAAGCATTCATATATTAGGGACGTTTATATAATTATATATGTGTATACCCTGGATAATCTTGATTATCATGCATATAAAGTTGGTTAATGGTTAACTTGGTCAAAACGTATATTTAAAAGAGATACGGTAATACAAATTAAAACGCCGAACCAAGTTTGAAAAAATAATGCCATCTTGATGGCGCGAGATCTCGTTTACAAATGAGAGATAAATTAGAGCCTTGAAAATGTCAGAACCCGCTAAATCTTGGAAAAGTGCACCTTGGGATAGTTTAAAATGAATAATGTTTTATCAAAATTATTATTTTTTACCGAATAGTATACTTTTTACATGTATATTTATTTTAAATAAGAGCTGTCGGAGTCAGTATTTCCTGGTTAAATACCACAAAGTATTGGCGTATGTTTGTTACAACTGTATTTGTAACACGTGATTAACCAAAAAAAATGGCCGACCGTTTGTTTACAAATGTCTAATGAAATTAAACAAGTTTAAATGAGACATATGTATCAGATTTTGTCTTTAACTATATTTTATCTACATGTACTGATGATTTTGCCAAACTAAATATGATAGAGCCATATATAGTTTACTGACAAGTTAGTATTGACTTGTTCAATTTTCACCGCGATTCTAAGCACGGTCATATTCTTATTCAAAATATAGAGGTGTGAAAATATTATGTTCATCCAGGGACGTATGTACGTCCCTGGTTCATCACAGAGCAGGTTCTGCATGAACACACACACAAATCACAAATATAATTAGATGCCGATCAATTAACGGGGTCCGGTTAACAGCGTTCACCCGTACGGTGAATTTACAACTACGATGAATTGATGGCAATTATTTTACAGTTACACATGTGCACTGATTGGTCATGCAATGAACAGTACGTTAAGAATACTAATGAAATTAAAATACAAACGCGTTAAACAAGCCGGGAAGTAAGACGTACACGTCGGACTGATATATAAACAATAAATAATTTTAATTATTTGATATACTTTCTACATCAAATGTATACGAATGTATAATCAAATTTTAAAAATGGGATTAAAATCACGTGCACCACATGGCTAGTGCTGGATTTTAAACTGATTTTGTAATATAACGTATAACTTAGGTAAAATTATAAATAAT
This sequence comes from Magallana gigas, assembly GCF_902806645.1. Lineage (NCBI taxonomy): Eukaryota > Metazoa > Mollusca > Bivalvia > Ostreida > Ostreidae > Magallana > Magallana gigas. Next base: position 12,421,272 of record NC_047560.1, on the reverse strand, counting down.
GCTTATTATATCTTATAACAGAAACATGTGCATGTTTCATAAACATGTATCAATATCTGTGTTTACAGTACAGAAAGTAAATACAAAGTATCGAAATGCACGAATCACATAGGCGTTGAACAGGGGGGGGGGGGGGGCTTAGTGCAAAGTTAGACTTAACCAATAGGCATATAGCCCCCCCCCCCCCACATTTTTTCTCGCCGGAAATGTAATTGTTCCTAAATTTACCTTGAAAGATTGAGAAGTTGGAGTTATAGGCATACTAGCCCCACCCCCCCCCCACCCCTCCGACACGGATTAGGAATTTCATGATTTTGGGAAAAAAATTCCCCCCCCCCCCCCCACGGATTAGGATTTTCATGATTTTGGGAATTAGGGGTTTTCCTCTCCCCCCCCCCCCACACTTTCAATTTGCTTCCGACGCCAGTGAATCATGATACAGTCATACATGCAGTAAAGTCTGAAATGCATGTAAATAATTAAACAATTATTATATTAGACTCAAACTCCAGGTGGGTTTTACTTGTTTTTAACAACTGTAGAATTTTAAAAAAAAATCCTGTGTACATGTGTTGGCCTGGTATTAAAAAAGAAATGAATTAGCTCTAAACTTCAGGTTGTACGAATATTTGGTACGATTTGTAAAAATTTACAACGACTTTACCTTAATATGTTTGCTTAATTAGTTACTGTACCTCAAGGTTCATTCAAATGATAACTAAATGATTTAAGAAGGAGTCTTACAAAATAGGTATATTAATTTATTTTACTAAATAATTATAATTTACTTATCAGTTTTACTAACACAGGTACACACAAATTGAAAAAAAATTCCCGCCGGGCTCCAGTTATAAACTCACGCTTCGTACTGTGTACATGTTATGTAACAGTCTTTTGTTCACTCCTGACAGAAAAAACCCTGCAATCCACACAGAATATACAGGAAAATCACAGAGGAGGTCACCTGGACAAAAAATATATACACATGTATACACGTGCCCGAGTACCTAAGATTAATGATTTCATCATATGCATTAAACAAGATCAGACATCAGTTTTTCTTTCCAAATTCAATTAATTACTTAGTAAGGTTCTTAATCGCCTTATTTGCCACATTTGAAGATAGTTACTTGTATACATATAGTTTCAGTCACGCTGAAACCTTACTATACATTTTAGTATGTACGGATTCATTATCATTAGGCTAGAATTAAACTTAAACCTGTTGAAAATAAATGATATCACTATTAAACTCAAATCAATTTTAGTAATAGTTTCAGCAATGCGTAAACCATTTGGAATCTTAACTTAAAGTTTCAGCATACTGAAACCTAGCGGAAATGTTCTGAAACTGATTGATATTTCCATAATAATTTACACAACTTTTCACATGATTCACATTTAGTTTCCGCATTGCGGAAACCATCAGGAATCTTAGATTAAAGTTTCTGCTGACTGAAACCTAACGGATACTTTCTGAATCGATATAATTGTTTCCGCATTGCGGAAACTATACATGAAACTTCAACTTCAAGTTTCAGCAAGGTTTCCATATAGTTTCAGTTTTGCTGAAACTTGATTTTTCATCCAGTGCCTTGTACAAGTGTAGCGTAGGTTGGGCAACTTTAATTTCCACAACCATAAGTTTTGTTTATATATTATCACATCACAATTCATAGCATCTTGTTCCAGAATGAATTTTAAACTTTGTAAAATTAAAGGCTTGGAGAAACGGTCATGAAGTAGGTATGTAAATTAATCGATCCAGCGTACAATACCTTCTAGTCCTGATTCATGTGTGATGTTAGAAAAAAGGTTGGTTACATCAAATGATACTAGGATAATGTTCTCAGAAATGGAATTTTAAAAAATCAACGGTATTTCTAAAATAACTTTTAACTTTGGAAACGTACGGTTCTAATAATAGATTCAATATATTGCTGATATGATGCGTCTCACAAGAACTTTCTGCAACTATGTGTCGCAGTTTTAAATCCTCAAGTTAAGAAACACACATATATGTAGAGAATGATTCATTACAAAAGTTGCTGAAAATCTTACTTTTACGAACCTTAGGTAATCCGTAAAAGTTGCTTGTCTTAACATCAAAGGATAACAAGACCTTGTAATTGATTTTCATTTTTGTAAGTTCTTGTCCATATTCTTCTATATATTACTCAGTTTGTTTATAACATCTTTTTAGATTGGTGATTGGTTTGTTTTTCATAGTAAAGTTCATTTTTTTTAAAATGGAAAGAGACAAGTGGTTATAATGATCCCTGTCCATTAAAATTAATGCATTGCCTTAGTCAGCTTGATTTATGATTAATTTTTGTCTTTTATAAAATTTTCAATGGCCTCTCGTCTGATTTTCCTGTATTATGAAATTATTTTTTTTCTATCAACACTGTCTTTAGAAGTTTTTGAGACATGATAAATGAATTTATCAAGATTATGGTTTCTACTTCGAGAGGGAATGGAATTGTTGTGTATATCTTTTATTCTATGTTGGTACTAAGGGTTTTTTCAAGTTAAACAAACATTAGACTTCAATTAAATATACAGAAACGAAACAAAATCATGTCTAGACAAACAATGCAGCAATATCCAGCCCGATTTAAAATAGGCACTAAAAAAATCAAAATTTAAAAAAAAAATACATTTCATCAACTGATTATTGAATCAAATCATGTTGTCTTAATTATGTATATATGTTCAATTAAAGTTCTATTAGTCTGTTAATTTTTGCGAGTAACGGCGCTTCATAGAATACCACGGTCGGCTAGTCGCTAACAGGTTTTCAAGCATGAGATAGTTCCGGCCAGGTCGTTGATGAGAGAAGGTGTGTCCTTCTGTATGAACCTCCGTGGAGTTTGAAAAAAAAATGTCTTAGGACCTGTGTGGCCTATGTCTAATCCTGTGTGGAGTGTTTGAATAGAATTCCTGTGTGGGAAAAGTACAATAAACCGTGTTGAGAAAGAACAGCAGTAAGTGAGAAGTATTTTTCCTTATTATTTCAATTTAGAAAACGCATACTTAAGGATATATCTTTTGTCCTTTGCTAAGTGTTTTGTGACATTTTTGTTTGTTTGCATAAGAATATCAAATATGGTTAAGTATAATGTGTTTTTTTAACAGAGTAGTGTTGCAATTTTCACTGAGGACCCGACAATGAAATGAATTTTATGTGACTAGCTGAGTTGGTGTGGTCAGTTATATAAATGACGGTATCATCCGTGGGTGCAGGACAACGACAAACTAACCATCGTGGACCCATCGTCAACGTGGGAAATGTGACACACGCGGACGCACGGGCACTTTATGAGCTGGTGATATGGTCCAGTAACATCCGTGATGATAGGTTTGATTTACATGACAGTGTCGACGCACGTGTACCAGGTTATGCGATATACATGAACGTGTGATGTATCATTATTACAAGTGATCAACATGAATTGTGGTCTCAACTATGCACGTACCAGCTGTGGGTGAATTTATTTATGAAAAAACAACTTCCCAAAAGCATTGACTCAGTATTTATTAGTGACATCAGCCAAAGTCGGGTTATTTATTGTGTTTATATATGTTAGGGGGTATTTAAGGGGTTACTTTATTTTTTGTTAATATTCGTTGTGTGAGTGCGTTGTGTGATTTTTCAGCTATTTCCGTGTGTAAATTGATTGTATGAGTGTGTGTGTGTGTAAAGAGTGCGGTATGCAGTAGCTATATATGTTTTCTTAACACTGTAAACAAAATTATTTTCACGGTTCTGCCTCTTTGTCTTTTAAAAGTTCAGTTTTTAAACGAAGGAATTTCCAGGCCTCTTAAGATCAATTCTATGTAAGAATCAAAATTCGTTGGCCACGCATAGTCGCGGATTTTCTTCATACTTGACAATTTGATAGACTTTGGTGAGTAAAAAAGCCTAACACCATTTGTTTGTTGCTGTGTGGTCCCGTTGCCATGGTAACCGAGGATAAAGATGTAAAAATGGCAGTTTAATGTTTATTTGAGAACATATTGTGAGTAATGTGCAGAACTTGGGGTTTCCAGGGTAGAATATATTATTAAAAATAGTTGTCATTTTTCAAAAGCAAGAAAAAAATTCTTGGAGAAACGCATATTTTTAGAGCGTTTCCATGGTTACTAAACAAAAATTTTAAAATCTGTTTTCTTCATCTTATTTGAATAAAAAGTGCAAATCTTGGATTTTTTGGTAAACACTATTATGATTGTGCAATTAAAAATTTAAATATGAAAATTGAGAACCGTTGCTATGGTAACAAGCTTAAAAATAAGGAAAATTACAATATTTTTAGGCATCTTTAAATGGATATTATTCACTATTAGTGAATAAATAAATAAAATCAAATGCTGAGAAAAAATAAAGTATGTCCTTAACTTAAATGACACCTGAAAAAAATCTGAAATTTTCTAAAAATAACTGCCGTTGCTATGGACTTTTAAAAAAGAAAGAATCTCTGTGTGATTTTTGACGCAACTTAATTTTCCATAGCAACAACACTTCTCTGTTGCATAACAAAGGTTTTTGTGGTGTATAATGAAAATTGCGATATATTTTTACAAGTTCCAACTAAAACAATTGCAAATAAATTTTAAAATCAGGAATGAAAGCATATCAAAATAATCTTCAATTTCTCAGTTTTTCTTAATTTTTGGCCTTGTTACCATAGCAACGGATGTCAATTTTTATGATAAAATATATATTGCACGGACATTGATATGGATGTAAAAATTTAACAGTTTCCCATTTGTGCTTATTAAAAAACCGCAGAAAACTGATTTCAAAAATTTGTAACGGTTTCCATGGTAACATTTTTTTTTGTGTTTTACACCTAGGTGTGTCCATGTATGAAATATAAGGAAAATTGCTGACTATGCGTGGCCAAACCCTTTTATAAATCATTGATTCTTACATAGAATTGATCTTAACACAAATTTTGACACATGTATTATTCAATCATTTTATTTTTTGAGTAATAATTAAATTAACTATAAAAAAAGAGAAAGAAGCCCATTGTTGTATACTAATGATGTCATTACCATGAAACTGTTCGCTGACATTAGAGACAACTTATAGTCGGTGATTCCCTCTATCCTTACGTTTACGTTAAACTGCGTTTATCTCTTGTATCCAAAATAATGTCAGATGATCAAAATAACTTATTATTCTATCATATTTACATTTCTAAAAAAACTGTTGTTCTTTTTAAACTTAGCATGTGTCCAATCCTATGGAGAACAATGTCTGCACCCTTGTAGTCTGCATTGTTATAATAACACATGTGACAGATTTAACGGACGATGCTTCCTTGGTTGTAAAGATGGATTTTATGGTGAACTATGTGATAGAGGTAATGATGACTCTGAGTCGTTGATTTTTTAACGTCTATTTATTGTATTTTTTAAACACTGTATTTTTTCATATAACATTATTTCAATTAGTGGTATTTATTTGTATTAGTGTTTCTTTTATGAAGGTGGAAAATGTTAAGTCTGACGTCAAAAGCACAGTTTTTAAACAAATTATTTATAAAATTCGATTTTAATTAAATTACAAAGTTGCAAATATTTCCTTTTAAAAAAATATCATATGGTGATTTAAAATCAATTCTATGTAAGAATCAAAATTTGGTGACCATGCAAAGTCACGGATTTTCTTCATACATTACAATTTGATGGACTTTGATGAGTACTAAAGCTTAACACCATTTGTTTGTTGCTAAGTGGTCCCGTTGCCACTGTAACAGAGGGTAAAAATGTAAAATGACATTTTAATGCCTATAAGAGAACTCATTGTGAGTAATGTGCACAATTTAGGGCTTTAAGGTTAAAATATATTATTGAACAAAATTGTCATTTTTTGATAAAAAGAAAATATTTATGGAGAAATACATATTTAAAAAGTGTCTCTTTGGTAACTAAAGCAAAATTTAAAATATGATTTGTTCATATAATAAATGAAAATCTTAATTTGTTTTTGTACCCACAATTATGGTTTTGAAATTATGATTTTCAAAGAAAACAAGATGAAAAATGAGGTATTTTCTAATATTTTGAGGCATTTTTGAATAGTATTATTAATTTATAAAGTAATTATAAAATATATTAATTGGTGAGAAAATAGTAAGTATGTCCTAGACTTGAAAGCAGCTTGAAACAAATATGACATAAAAAAATTACTTTTGAAATGGACTTTTCAAAAAGTAAGAAATTAATTGTGATTCTCTACTCAACTTTAATTTCGGTAGCAACAACGCTTTTATGTTGAATAACATAATTTGTATGGTATAAAATAAAACCTTTAGGCATATTTCTACAAGTCACCCCCCCCCCCAAAAAAAAAAATCAACTGCTTAAAATTTCTAAATTCAGGAATTACAATATTTCAAAATCATCTTTAATTTTTCAGTTTTGTTCTATTCCTTGGCCTTGTTACCATTGCAACAGGTGTATTTTTTTTTTATATAAAATGAATATCGCATGGACACTGGTAAGGATATAAAAAATAAATAATTTTCCTTTTCAGCTTATAAAAAAAGACCAATTTCAAAAATTGCTAACGTTTTCCATGGTAACGTTTTAAACGTGTTGGTTGTGTCATGCCCTGCAACGACCATATTCTGATTTGTTTTCCATTACTTATATTAGACTTCTATTTTTTATTTTTTTTTTTTTTTTTTGGCTTTTAATCGTTTTGACATTTATTAAAAATTGTTTAAATAAAATTAAAATTTAGTAAAATAACGTTGTATTCTATTTTTTTTTTTATTTAAAAAGCATTATATTTATTTTTTGTCTCTTTTTGAACAGTGTAAAAGATTTTTTTAAAAGTAAAATGCACCTCATTTTTAGCCATTATGAAGGGAAAACGTGTTGGAATTATTCAATGATGTTTTATAACGGAAAATTGCATGTAACTGCATATAGTTATATGTAAATAAATTTTCCAGAAATTGTGATGAAGATTCAGAATGTGTCGATTTCGATCGGATTGATCATTGGATTGTCCGTGTCAGTACTGATTAACCTTATCTTTATTGTTTGTGGAATGTTACTGTGCAGGTATTATATTATTTATGTAAAGTAATGTTATGCAAAACTATTACACAGATGTCAAATTTAAATGAGTTTGGTTACTTGATAATCTAATTCAAAGTGATATTTCATATATTTTTTTCAAATTTCGCTGCATAATTATTTTTGCATATTTATTTCATTTTAGGAGAAATAAATCAATAAATAAAACAGCACTGGATGTCTCTGGTAACCTTTTGTTTTGTTGGAAAAAGTCAATTTACCAAGATGTAGTCGTGAAAGCTGAGGAAGGTTCCACTTATCAAGAACTAAATCTATCCGAAAATGCCTATCAGAATGTTGCAGTACAATGATCGACACATATACAAAAACGTATCAAAACATGGATTAAAACGTGACACTTAAAAACAGTAGAAAACAATACCTACTGCATTTCAAAGTAAAAAGAGCAATATTTTGTGAAAACATAAAAAATGTTATGATATAATGTTATAGTGATTGTTTTGAAATACAAACATGACCTTCCCAAACTTAAAAAAAAATTAATTTATCTTAAATTTGTTCGTTTTCTTTTAGTTGTTAATCGAGAATATATTTCATCATGTAACGACGAATATTGACCCAGGTTGAAAACTGACCCGTGGGTCATTTTTCAACGTTGAACATTGACCCGGAGGTCATTTTTCAACATTGAAAATTGAGACCAAAATCGTGAAAATTATACCTGGGGTCATTTTTGAATGGTATGAAAGTTGTTTTTCTTAACTTTGATGACCTTGACACGTTGAAAATTGATCCTGTTGAGAATTGACCCCAACTTTAGAACTGAACTGGAACCTATTCTACAAATAATGTTCAACAATAAACATATTTGAAAGTTTCAGTTTAAAAATGTTCATACTGTCCGATACATATACGGACGTGGCTGATTTATTGTTGGCTGATATGTCCGATTAATTATTTAAAATTTTGAGATTTGATTTTTGAAAATATGATATCCATTTATTATTACAATACTATGCAAAGAAAACTAAGGAGATAACCGGGTTTTTATTTCGGAATGAAACGGGCTAGTCGGGCTATAATTGTTTTTGACATAGAATTGATTATCATTCCCTCGTGTGACAGAATTTTATATTTAAACTTGTCATAATCTCTGACAAATATTATCTAATTAATATTATTTTTAAACAGAACAATTCATTTCTTTTATTTTGAGTTTTCAATTCCATTATTTACCTGCAAATTAGAAACACATAAAACTAATGTTATATATTTTGTCATAATTAATAACATATATACGGCGGTTCGAAGGGCCAGATATAAAAAAAAATAATTCTTATTTGTTCAAACGAATAAGTTATTTGTTTTGACAAATTAGGATTTGTTCGGACGAATAAGTTATTTGTTCAGATGAATTAGGATTTGTTCGGAAGAATAAGGATTTGTTCGGACGAATAAGTTATTTGTTCAAACGAATAAGTTATTTGTTTTGACGAATTAGGATTTGTTCGGACGAATAAGTTATTTGTTCAGATGAATTAGGATTTGTTCGGAAGAATTAGGATTTGTTCGGACGAATAAGTTATTTGTTCAGACGAATTAGGATTTGTTCGGACGAATTACGTATTTGTTCGGACAAATAAGTTATTTGTTCGGATGAATTAGGATTTGTTCGGACGAATAAAGTATTTGTCCGGACGAATTAGGATTTGTTCGGACGAATAAATTATTTGTCCAGACGAATTAGGATTTGTTCGGACGAATTATGTATTTGTTCAGATGAATAAGTTATTGTTCGGACGAATTAGGATTTGTTCGGACGAATTAGCTATTTGTTCGGACGAATTAGGAATTGTTCGGACGAATTACGTATTTGTTCGGACGAATTAGGATTTGTTCGGACGAATTAGGTATTTGTTCGGACGAATAAGTTATTAGTTTATATGAGGAGTAATTTAGACTATCTGCTCTGGTAATGATGTAGATGAAGGGAGCGGGGGGGGGGGTCAAGCCAACCCTTTCCTCCAAATGATAAATTGCTAATAATATAGACATAAGTGTTATTTTATCTGACATGTATGCAATATCTGCCTTTTTTTGCTGTCAAGCTCAAAATTTTCAAACTCTATCTATCTAAAGGATTGGAGTTATATTATCATGGTGCCATGGGTTTCCGATGGTCTAAAACTAATGTTAACCCTAATGGTTGTCTCTTTAGTCAACTTTGAATATATTTCTTTTTTTAAAATCAGACATAGCATCAAAAATCGTCGATACAAAATCAAGTCGTCATCATATGCAGTTTATATCTATAAATAATCTGGATGCCGCATTCGTCCAATTATTTTAATTTTCCCCAGAACTTGATTCAATCAGTTATGATCAATTGTATTATTATTGATAACGTTTTTATTTGCGCTCCTAAGATTCCAAACAAAGGAAAACTTCACAAAGCCATATGATAATTTTAACATGTAAATACGTCATCAGAGGTCTATTTGACGGACGATAAGTATTTTAATCATTAAATTCTATTTTTATTATTTTTTTATATTATAGTTATGATGTTGGGTTATTTTGCTGACTTTATATTATAAAGTATAAGTAAAAAATTAGTTTGTTTTATAAGTCACTTAAGTAATTGTGCGATTATTACAATTCCACGAAGCATATCAGTTAACTTTGATTGTATACATGTATATGTATAAAGTTAAGCCAAAAGATAATTTCGTATGTCCAGTGTCCCAAGTAACCACAGGAGAATGACTACATTTTCAATATAAACATTAACAATCAAAATCCACCTGCGAAATCATATATTTATGACTATTGGAAACATTTCTTCTGGCATTGCGCGAAAAAAAAAATTATAGTTACCAAAAAAAAAACCTGCGCTGCCTAGAGTTGGCATATATCTATACGTGGATCTAGAGCCGGGGTGGTCGGGGGGCCTTGGACCCCCACCCCGCAAACAACATTATCTCTCAGACCCCCCTCCCCCCACCCCCATCCCGGTAAATTTTTTTGGATCCGCGCATGATCATGTCAACTGATTAGACTTTTCACATTTATGTATCCATGATTATGACACATCACTCTCTCTCTCTCTCTCTCTCTCTCTCTCTCTCTCTCTCTCTCTCATACATGTACCACTATTAATAACTTATTCGTCCGAACGAATCCTAATTCGTCCGAATAAATCCTAATTCGTCCGAACAAATAACTTATTTGTCCGAACAAATATCTAATTCGTCTGAACAAATCCAAATTCGTCCGAACAAATCCTAATTCGTCCAAACAAATCCTAATTCGTCGAAACAAATAACTTATTTGTCCAAACAAATAGCTAATTCGTCCGAACAAATCCTAATTTGTCCGAACAAATCCTAATATAATTTGTCCGAACAAAAAGCTATTTCGTCCGAACAAATCCTAATTCATCCGAACAAATAACTCATTTGTCCGAACAAATAGCTAAATCGTCCGAACAAGTAACTGATTCGTCCGAACAAATCATAATTCGTCCGAACAAATAACTTATTTGTCCGAACAAATCCTAGTTCGTCCGAACAAATCCTAATACGTCCGAACAAATAACTTATTTGTCCGAACAAATAACTTATTAGTCCGAACAAATAGCTAATTCGTCCGAACAAATAACTTATTTGTCCGAACAAATAGCTAATTCGTCCGAACAAATCCTAATTCGTCCCAACAAATAATTTATTTGTCCGAACAAATCCTAATACGTCCGAACAAATAACTTATTTGTCCGAACAAATCACTTATTAGTCCGAACAAATAGCTAATTCGTCCGAACAAGTCCTAATTCGTCCGAACAAATAAATCATTTGTCCGAACGAATCCTAATTCGTCCGAACAAATCCTAATTCGTCCGAACAAATAGTTAATTCGTCCAAACGAATAAGATTTTTTTTTTTTCATCTGGCCCTTCCACGCCGCCGTACATATATATACTCTCTACAGTAAAATTAAAACAAAAATAATTTATGGTAATAAATGGTTTATGTATGTTGCCATGTGTCTTCCTTAGTTCAATGCTATTTTTAACTTGACTGTTTACAAAATATCAACATTGACGGAATAGCGCATGCGCATCAAAAATCCCCGTTTGTAAACAGACAAATCAGTCTGATCAACTTTCTACGAAAATCACCATTTGCTCTGCAGAAATTTAAGCTTGAATTCACCGAAACGTTCCTTGGGATGCTGATGATCATTTTATCCAGGTAACGTGTGAATTTCCTTACAGACTGTCTTTTATTTACCAAAGCGTCATTTGGCGCGGGTGCGGGGGTAAATTTTGCCCATTATGTGAATGTGCTATTGCGGGGATTGGTTGTCTCTTTACTGTGTGATATAACTATGAATAAGTGCATAACTTATGTGGTAATTTGATATGCTTCAATTAAGTTACATTCGATATGTAACAGCGGCTTCCTAGAGCTTTCATCGAAGTGACCCTTCACAGAAATGCATTTTATTTAACCACTATGACGTCACTCTGTATTGGGGATTCACATATAAATAGACTGAAAACATTCGTGGGAAAAACCCCGTCGTCCATTGTTTACAATGTTGATTCATTGAGTGAGTGCTTTACTACGGTATCAGTTGGGGCCGTGATTTCAACCATAGACATTCAGTGTCATTAACTTTTGCGGTACGTCGCATCAGACCATGTCATGTTATTTTGATGATGGAAAGCAATGACCTAGATTTCGCCGACCCATACTTCGATGTCGAGTGCCTCGTTTTTCGGCTGATAGCGTTCCTAACTCAGCTAAGGAATACCAACCAATTAGTGTATATAACCGTGCTTAGCCTCTTTCATCGAAAAATTACCAGATTTGTGCACACTGATATTTTTAATCAAAGGCTCCTAGCTGCCAACAATCTTCTACAAGAACAATGTAGGTTTCATAACATATAATTTTTGAAGTTAAGAGGATTTACCAACAGTCAAATGCCCATTTTGTGCGACGGTGTACATCTAAACAACTTGGGACATTACAAACGTGTGCCCCAGATCCGCGGCATTCTACTACTGCAGCATTCATAATGTTATATATTAGTAAGCTACGAAGACAGGGGCTTCTAGCTTTAAGTTTGATTGAATTAAGTTACTCATGTAGAATGTTTTTCTCAATTAAATGTATCTATATTGTGTGTGTGTTTCTAATACATATCACTTATTTTACAACCACTAGAACAGCACAACGAACATAAAACGATTAAATTGTGGTAACAATTCCCTTAATCAGGTAATAAACAACAAATAAATGGGATGAAGGGCGATTGATCTTTTAGCACAAAAGTGCATTTTTGCTTAGCGATAGGGATGTCATATAAATTGAATCTTCTACAGCTAGCTGATGAATAACTGAGAAATGTAGTACTTACAGTGCGACATTATATATACTTCGCATTAAACTGCTGTTCTATCAGGCGCCATTGCACCACAGAATGCCATTCCTTTATTTGAGCTTTTGCACTGTGTATTTATGAGATGCGATAGATATTACATGAATGTCATAATATATGATATATACTGCTGTTGACCTCTTCAGCTATGATTGCTGATATGTACTTGGCTTGCCAAGTTTGGGGTTAACAATTTCCCGCTATGTTTGCTGATACGAAACTAATACATATTTTACCTATTATGAACATAATATATATATATATAATATGCATATAAATATTATTTGAGTGGCTAGTACACCTTATGGCTAGTACACCTTTTGCTGGCCTTTTTTAAGCAATAAGAGCTTATATGTTGGCTAAATTCTTTATTTTGGGTGCCGTTATATATGATATATGCTGCCGTTGACCTCTTCATCTATGATTGCTGTTATGTACTTGGCTTGCAAAGTTTCCAGCTATGTTTGCTGGTATGTAGCTTATATATATTTTAGCTATTAGCTATTAAGAACATCATATATATATATATATATATATATATATATATATATATATATATATATATATATATATATATATATATATATATATATATATGTCTATATATATATATATATATATATATATATATATATATATATATATATATATATATATATATATTATTTGGGTGGCTAGTTCACTTTATGTTGGCCTTTTTAAGCGATGTGAGCTCATATGTTGGCTAAATTCTTTATTTTCTTAGAATTTTCAGTAATGTATGTGATTCAGGATTTACATGATAACACAGGTAATTCCCATTAACATGTACATTATTACTGATTATTGTTCGTCTTGTTACGTTTCTCTTAATACGATGGCTTCAAGACCTAAGCGTAGGAAGACCTCTCGGATACAGCTTCCCAACCCTCCTACAACAGCAAGCAGCAGTACAACACCTGCCATGCCACAAAATATTGACACTGAAAGCATGATCCAATCATGCATTGCTCAAATTCTTCCCAACATTGAAAATACATTCCGTCAATAGATGGAAAACTTTCATACGCAACCAAGAAAAACTGCCAACCCATCTACAGAATCCATAGATGTTAACCGTCCACAACCTTCCGCTGCAGCACAAGCAACGGCCTACGACAGGACCAACCTGGACCCTCCACGGAGCCAGCAATCATCTCAAACTCTGTTAGAAGAGATAACATCTACAGGTACTACCATCCAATCATCTGCTAACAATATTACTCCCCTATCTGGCTCAGTATCTCTCACTTTGGGCATTGATGATCAAGTAAGGGCTAAGATACATGCTAGAACTTGACAACTGAGAATTATAAGTACAAATCCGTTGAAAAGGGCGCTCAACTACTCTTTCTTAATGGCTTACACACAAATTGTTCAGCGCATTTCAGATGCTTGTGGGGACACAGCAGCACTAACCTATGGCGATGAATTTAGGAGATGGAGAGAAAAGGACCCTGGTTCCTGTCCATGGCAACTGAAGAATGACGAACTTTACCAAGACGCAGTTTTTTTTCTGGGCTGGACTACAAATTTAAAAATAAGAAACAGCCCTTTCGTGCCCCCAGAAGCAGAGGTACTGCTATTCATTCAATAATCATGGCACCTACCCCAAAGGGCGAGCATGTCCCCACCCTCACATCTGTCAGCACTGCCAAGGGAAACATTCCAAACGAAACTGTACTAGGCACCGACAAGCCTCATTCACTCAACAAGACGGGACACAATCCAAACCAAGGAGCAGTAAACCTACAAGCACTGCCATGTAATGCGGACGAATCATATCAAATAATCACTTCAATCAAGGTCGTTTAGACTACCTGGAGGGATACAACCCAGATTTAAAATGTTTTCCCACCCATGGATTCACCTTTGGATTCAAAATTCCATTTACAGGACAACATGGTTTCCGACTTTCAAAAAACTTATCGTCACTTCAAGGACAAGAAGGGATTTTAATGCAACGCCTTCAGCAAGAATCAAAAGCCAAAATAATTGCAGGTCCTTTTTCAGCTCCACCTTTTCCAAACCTTCAAGTTTCCCCTTTAGGACTAGTGCCAAAGAAGGCGTCAGGCGAATTCAAGCTGATACACCACCTGTCTTATCGGGAAGGTAATTCCATCAACGACCACATCCCTGACCATCATTGCACTGTGCAATATCAATCCGTCGATACAGCAATCTCACTTATTCAACAGCTAGGACCAGGAGCACTTCTAGCAAAAACAGCTATAGAAAATGCATACAAGTTACCAATCCATCCTCCCGATTTTGAATTACTGGGTTTTCGAATTGGAAACGACTATAATTATGACAAAACACTGCCATTCGGCCTAAGCTACGCCTGCAATCCTTTTGAGAAATACAGTACAGCTCTACAATGGATCCTGGAAGTTTTCTGTAACACATTGCATCAATATTTTAGACGACTTTTCATTTATTGGACCACCTAATTCCTCTAAATGCTACAGCGCTCTTATGTCCTTCTACAAACTAGCACAGGATATTGGCCTCCCTATCAAACCGAGTAAAACTGTTCTACCCACGAAAACTTTGACATTTTTGGGTTCGGAGTTGGACACTGTGAAATTCGAAATCCGTCTACCGCAAGACAAGCTTGTCTCCTAATGGAGGAGTGTTCTCAAGTTGAAATCACAGAAATCAGCAACACTGAAGCAATTACAATCTCTTATTGGAATGCTCAATTTCGCTTGTAAAGTCGTGCCTCCTGGACGCCCTTTTCTCAGACGAATAATCGACTTGACAGTGGGCCTGAAAAAACCCTATTATCATCGTCGACTAAATTCAGAGGCCAAGGCTGACTTAAATGCCTGGGGATTATTCTTGGATCACTTTAATGGAAAAGCACTCTTACCATCAGGCATCACTCACTCTTCTGCCTCCCTGCACTTATTCACAGATGCAAGTGACCTAGGGTATGGCTGTACCTTTGGCAAGGAGTGGTTTTTTGGACAGTTCTCTAGCAATGGGCTCCAATTTCACATTGCAGTCCGCGAATTCCTCCCAATCGTCATTGCATTAGAACTATGGTGCCATTGATTCAAGAACTGCACTGTGATTCTACACTCAGACAATGTCGCTGTAGTGCATGGGATTAATAAAAACAGCTCAAAGGACCCACATTTGATGATCCTAATGAGGCATCTTATGCTCCTCTCCCTTCAACATAATATTCATTTTATTGCTAAACATGTTCCAGGTGTTTTAAATACAGCGACTGATATGCTTTCTCGTCTACAGGTAACAGAGTTCCAAGCTCGTTTCCCTCACATGCAGTCCAGACCTACGCCGGTTCCTTCGACGCTTGTCAGACTCTGAAAGTAACACAGGTTGGTGCGGAATTCGTTATCCCCGTCTACACTTTCTGCGTACAAGTCAGCTTTTCTTACCTATAGAGACTTTATTAACATGCATTTTGGATCAGGTGTAAATCCTTTATCCCCCTCCCCCCAGCATTTGTCTGCATTCACTGCCAACTGCTTTCTTAGAAAGCGGGATGCCTCATCAACACGCACACTGGTATCATCTTTAAGTTTCATTTTTCAACTTGGGGGCTTCCAAGATATTACACAACACTTTATTATTAAGAACATGCTGATAGGGTTTCAGAAATGTAAACCATCATTGGACTCGGGACTTCCCATAACGCCAGCAATTTTGATACAATTGGTAAATGCCCTGCAGCATACTTCATCTTCCTCATTACTCCGCTGCTTACTAAGAGCCATGTTGATTTTGGCATTTTGTGCATTTTTACGACTTGGGGATATCACAAAAACAACTGGCTCTGCACAACATTTTTTGCTGTTTGAGCATATTTCAATCCATAGGGGGATAGACCATTTAGAACTCATCGATATTAATATTCCTCACTTTAAGCATTCAAAGTCTAACGTTACCACTTTGCGCCTACATCAAAATACAAAAAACCCGGTTATTTGTCCTTGTTTAGCACTTACCCAGTATATCCAACTAAGAAAGCATGGGTCTCCCTCAGAACCTCTTTTCTCCTTCATGGATAAATTACCAGTTTCTAAACAATTCTTCACGCACCATTTACGCACATCCTTAGCTTTTTGCAATCTGGATTTGCAACGGTACAAGTCTCAGTTTTCGAATAGGTGCTGCAACAACTGCTGATTCATGGGGGTTCTCAGAAATTGAGATCCAAAAGATGGGTAGATGGCGTTCAAATGCATTTAAAAAATACATTCGCAATCCTCCACTTAATTTGTGAGTCCTCACCCTGCTCTCTTATTGAAACGTAACCCCTTTTAATGTTAAGTCATGTCATGCAAACAGGGGTTGCATGCCAATTTTTAATTTGTATTTTTTTTTACTCAAGTGCATTCTTGTTACCCTCCAGTCAGGGGCTGGAAGGTGATTCATTGGCTTAACAGTCAGAGACTGTAAATCGAGTATTTGTCATGCTAGGACTAGTTATTGTTATAATTGTACATGCCATTGGATTTGGGTGCTAAGCAATGATGGAGGCATTTAAAGTGTGTTACAGTCGCATAGCATTCACCATATTTCTTTAATTTGTCTAATGGGTTTGTTGGATGAGGCGTTAACAAGCTAGCCAATATTTGCACTACCATTGACTCAGCAAATTTTGACTATCTTGTTAGGGTGGCGATGTAACGCCCCATAACATATTTTGCATTATGTAATGTTATTGTTTTTTCTAGTCCCATTAATATACTAGTCCAAGTATTTTTTACTTTTTTACTTAAACATATACATTTCCATGTTGTACATAATTTTTTTGGCAGATGCAGAATATGTTCATGCAATCTTGAATTGCTAGTAGGACTGTTAGCCTAGTTGCATGCCTTTTGATTGAGCATACTGTGTATTTCATGCAACAGGCTACTGTGTGTATTTTATTTGTTTATCGTCATTTATATTGAATTAGTGACCTATTTTATCTTTATGGAGGAGTTGTTTTATTTTTAATTATGAGGGTAGGCAGCCAGACATAAAAAAAAATTATGGTAATAAATGGTTTATGTATGTTGCTATGTTTCTTCCTTAGTTCAATGCTATTTTTAACTTGACTGTTTACATAATATCAACATTGACAGAATTGCGCATGCGCATCAATAATCCCGTTTTTAAACAGCACGAATCAGTCTGCAACCACCCACCCCTTCTCCTCTAGCTATGTTTACATACTAGACTTCTCTTAAAGTTATGTTTTAGGCGATGTAACGCCCCATAACATATTTTGCATTATGTAATGTTATTGTTTTTTCTAGTCCAATTAATCTACTAGTCCAAGTATTTTTTACCTTTTTACTTAAACATATACATTTCCATGTTGTACATAATTTATTTGGCAGATGCAGAATGTGTTCATGCAATCTTGTATTTTTTAGTAGGACTGTTAGCCTAGTTGCATGCCTTTTGATTGAGTATACTGTGTATTTCATCCAACAGGCTATTGTGTGTATTTTAATTGTTTATTGTCATTTATATTCAATGACTGACCTATTTTATCTTTATGGAGGAGTTGTTCTATTTTTAATTATGAGGGTAGGCAGACAGACATAAAGGAATTTAAAAAAGTAGGCTTGCATCTATATGTTACGGAAGCCCATTTAGGGCCTATCTAAAAATATTTTTGAATTTGATATAACGAATTCTTGAATTTGTTAAAACGAATTCAAATCGAATTCTTGAATCCGTTATAACGAATTAAATTTGTTATAACAAATTTTAGGAATTCGTTATAACGAATTTATTCTGTTATAACAAATTCGCTGAATTCGTTATTTCAAAATTTAAAATCTGTTTTAACAAAATAAATTTGAAATAACGAATTCTTGAATTCGTTATTTCAAAGTTTTAGTTCGTAATTTCGGTTTTTTAAACTCGGTTATAACATATTTTCACCCAATTTGTAATAACAAATTTCATGTTTTCGGGAACAAATGAAACGGAGCGGACTTCATTTGTCCCATATCGGCGTACGACGAAACGGCAAAATGGTAGATGAAGTAAACTGGCGTAAGAACAAAAGTGGAGGAACATATTGTCACAGCTGTTGCTATAACCATGGTAACAGATGTAACAATTCCAAAAGACACCTTACTTTATCGGCTTTGCTAGATTTCCTACATAGATAGAAACAAAATATTTAAGAACTGCTATATATGTAGCAACGCATTTTCACCAAAACTATTATGCAGGATATACAGATATACGGGTTTCTGTGCAAAATTCCAAAAAAATTGTTTAGTCAATGCTATTAATTATTGAGCATGCTGATTTATAAAAAGGTACATGCAGCCCAGCCAATGTCGAACTTATGTCAAAGAATTTATTTACCAGAATCTAATGCAAAATCCTCATCGAAATCGATGCAAAAAAATGGAGTTACGCCTCTTCAAAGTGCCTTTTTTTTACCTCTTTTAGAAATCTAATCAAGAGAAAATGAAATTAGGCGATAACAAGGCTTCAGTGACGTCACGAGGTCAAAACTAGAGAAATTTCCTTACAAAGCTATACAAAATATATTCAATTTTACAGCAAAAATGATTGATATAGGTCTGATGTTTTTACGTATCTAGTTATTTTAAGTATTGTAAATTTAGAAAGTTGTATTCGTAATTATTTTGTTACCGTCAGATTTCTTTTTAAACGATTTTAAAATTTGCTATTCTAATCGCCTTTTACCGATGAACAGGATATCTTTAAACGCTTGCATGGGCAGATTTATGTTCATTATTCATATTTATTTTGGTCGGTGCGTGTTCAAATCCAATAAAGCTTGAAGGGAGTTATGATTGATTTGATATGCACGCTCCGACCGAAATTATCACCTCATAATATTCAAAGAATGATGCCTTTTTGCTTTTAATTATATTATTTCCAATTTCTACACTTCAAAACAACATTTAGAAACCACTGGGTTTTTTTTCATGCATAGCACATGTTATGTATTTTTGCAGCAAATACCGTTTTTCGGTTATGCTGTAGAACACGCTTATTTTGTGTCGCTCATTTTTAGACGGTGGCATATATGCCACCGTATAATATCGTCGCTCGAGTAGCTCATTTGTATGCATGATGGCACCCCTAGCGGCAGAAATGTGCGGAGGTGATAATCAAGTTTACGCAGAAGTTGATATATCAGAATGGCAGAGATATAATACTATACAACTTTCATAACCTGAAAGTAAACAAAATTTCTAAGTTATTTGATAAATGGTAAAGGTTTGCACAAAAAGACTTGAAAGTAAATGCTTATGAATATTCATGAAGTTAACGATGCTAAGCGAGTCGGGTAAGGTATTCAACCAGAGCTGTATTACATCCTTATCAATATTGCGCGTAGAAAAGTAGTTCAAAGTATATCGTAGTGTTTTTGTTAAATTTACATGTCTATATTTGTTTTCAGATATCTCAAACAGTTATTGCTATAAATATTGATAAGCAGGTATAAAATATCTTTGCATCTTACATTTCCTAATAAATGAAAATAATGCGTAGGAATATATCCTGACATTCGACATTTTCACAAAGAAGAAGACAGCCCAGAGGTCAGAAAACAACAACATAAACAAAGCCACGTGGAGAAAGAGAAGCGAATCAGAGGTGAATAATTTGTTTTCTTTTGAATATATATATAGGTATCTATTGTTTATTATCCTCGTCTGATAGTCATGTAGAGTAGGATTCAGACTACTGATGTTTTTTTACTATCAATCGGCCATATTGGATTTTTTTCTCTGAATAGATTTCTTGTCTATTTTGATAAAGCCTAGTATATGTAAAGAGATCGACGTGTGGACAGACCAGCTATTATAAAAGATTCGATTTGTTTATTCATGATTTTATATTTTCGTTGTTGTTGATAGTCATGAGTTGATCATCATCTAGGGCGTACAAGCTTACCCACGCTATCTGTCGACCATATTGGTATCGGGTTCGTTCGCCATAGTATACTCTGTAATTTGTTTTGGAAACTTCATTAACTTTTCATTTGATATTACGTGTATATCATTAATTTCAAATAAATAAATCATAAAAATTTATCGAAAAAAATTATTGGTGCTAAAATGTTTTGTAATTGATTATTAAAATTAAGACTATCTTGATTCTTGAGAAGAAAATCAGAACTTTTTGAACAATTGTTCAATGTATATAAATGTTGGTAAACTTGAGATTTTGAGACAATATGAGAACTTATGAGAAAATTGACATCAACTTATCAATTTGAAAACAAAATGAGAAACTTTGATTGAGACAAACTTGAGAATTTGAGAACAAAATGAGAAACTTCATAGAGAAAAATGAGATCATTTTGAGACTTCCTTTGAGCACAAACTGGCACTAACTTCAGAATATAAGTACAGAATGAGAAACTTGCTGACATTATCATAATTTGAGAACAATATGAGCAACTTACTTCAAGCAAAATGTGAATTGGAACGAATATGAATGAAGATTTATGAGCATATAAAGAACTGAATACATATATTGATTGAAATTAGAACTTCAGAAGGTTATCATTTGAACAAAAACAAGATTTTTGTGTACAGACAGTACATATACAATAGCATTTGGATTTGATAAAGTTGTGTGAGAGTTAGATTGAGAATCCAAGTAGAAGAGACACTACTTTATGTATTTCATGCATAACACATCTCTAGTGCGACAATTTGACAATCAAAATTAATTAATACATGCACTTTCATTGTATTGAACGTAAAATACTAACTGAAAGAAGCTGTTTTAATTGATACTCGTAGACTTCAAAAGTTTAGTTGATTTAGAATTTCAAAGTAGAAATACATATATTATGAGCTACAATGAGTGTCCAAAAAATATGTTTAATTAATTATAGTTTCAACTTTCAAGCCAGAGTATTTAGATAACTTGATATTTCAGTTCTTAAAATATGGCCGAACAACAAAATTTAAGTGTGGAAAGACAACAACTAACTGTACAAGCAGATCATTCTCAATGTGCGGAAATTTTCCCAATCAGTTCAAGGGGAAAACAATGTGTGACAAACAGTTTTATGTTTCTATTATTTTGTCATTTTTACGAAAACACTTCTTTCACAAAACATGATCTACATTCAGTTTTGGAGACTGGAGATGTTTTGTATCATTTAATCATTAAATCAAACTCATTTTTATTAGCTTCTGAAATACCAAATCACATTGAATTTAGAAATAAATATATTTCATCATTTGTCAGACAGACTTATTTTGGCAACATGGCACAAACTGTGGGAGAAGAGGTTGGTTTTTCATTAGAAAACAGTTTGAATATGTCATTTGCAAAATATGGTGCTTGTATTCTGATTTTTCATTCAGCAGCAATAGCTTTGAAACAAAGAGGTGACAGATTTTTTGTGTTGGATGCTCATAATAGAGGAAATGATGGGCTTTGCGACCCTGATGGAAAGTGTACTATGACAATACACAACTGTTTTCAAGCTCTTTGCAATTTTCTACAACATCTGTGTATGTCTTTGTCTTGCATTAGTTTGGATAATGTGCAGTATGAAATCAATGCCTTCTGTTTTAAGACTCTTTCCAACAAACCAAGAAAACCTGTAACACGCTTTTGCAGTGAAAGTGACTTGTCATTTGGAGAAAATAGAACACAAACGAGGAAACGATGTTGGTCAGAACATAATGAGAATAGAAATCCTAAATGTCAAGATCATTCATTAAGAAAAAAAGGGAAAACTGAAAAAATGGATAATGATGTTTGGAATAAGAGAGGAACCCAAAATGTTGTTATTGAAAACTATGTTGATAGTTTAAATTTACCAGAAGTTGGGGAAATAAGTAGCAATTCAGATTGCCAGATTGAAAATGATGTTTCAAGTTGTTCTAATGTGACCCCTTTAATGGAAGGACTTGAACAAACTGAGGAAATTGCAGTAATGAATTTTAAACAATTAGTAAAGGAAGGTCCATTATTTGTTTGCTCTTGCTGTACACAAACTTGGTTTAGGGATGGTGTTTCTAAGGCTCAGTTTCTGTATACATTAGATATAGCACACAAATGTTTGCAAGGTATCAAAAGTGCAAAAGATACAGAATGGATTTGTCATACTTGTAAGAAGTACTTAAAACTTGGTAAAATACCAGCTTTAGGAGTTGTGAATGGATTAGAATTTCCCCCGAAACCTCCCGAATTAAATATTACTGAAATGGAAGAGCGTCTCATTAGTCCAAGAATTCCATTTATGCAGTTGATGGAAAAACCAAGAGGAGGACAAAAGAGTTTACGTGGGAATGTTGTTAATGTTCCTTCAGATGTCAACACTACTGTCAAATCTTTACCACGGACGTTAGCTGAAACTGAAACAATTCAAGTGAAATTAAAAAGAAAGTTGAGTTATAAGCACCATGTTTTGTATGAGGCTATACGACCAAACAAATGCATGAATGCACTCAAGTGGCTTTTAGAAAACAGTGAATTGTTTCGAAATGAAGGGATATCAATAAGAGAAAACTGGGACATTTTACAAGAACAGAGAGAGTTTTATGCTACTGAGCAAAAATCAGGTGAAAATGCTACGAGTTGTGAGAACACATCTTATACAAATGAATTGGAAAATGAGACCAGTTCTTTGCAAGATGAAGATGATGTTGATGAATGGACAGAAGATCCAAATTTTGAAAGTAGACTTACTGGAAATACAGACACGTTGCTGCATCCTGCAGATGTAAGATCATTAAATAAGACAATGTCATTTGCACCAGGTGAAAACCAAACACCTCTTGGGTTGTATCAAGATCCAGATGCAGAATATTTAGCATTTCCAACTATATACTGTGGTCAGAGAAGAATGTCTAACAAAAATCGTACGGTGCCAGTTACTTACAGTTCAATTTGCAAATGGGAGTTAAGATCCCAAGATCGCCGAGCAGCATGTTCAATGCCAAACCTTTTTTTCAAGTTAAAAAAATTACAGATATAGGAAATTCAGGACAAAGTGACACTTGCAATGCGAAAGTGCAAAAGCGAAGGCAAAAAAATAACAGCTGGTCATGTTTTGAATCCTACTTCGTTTGATAACATTGTTAAATTAAATGAAGGGTATAGAGTCTTGAGAACATTAAGAGGATCACCAGCATAATGGGAAAGTGCAAAAAGAGATGGTTTTGCAATGATAAGACAGCTTGGTACTCCAACATGGTTTTGTTCTTTCTCAGCTGCAGAAACAAAATGGAAAAATTTGATTCAGATATTGAGCAAAAGTTTGAACAATGCAGAACTAACTGAGTCAGATGTTGATGAATTGACTTGGATCGAGAAATGTGAACTCATTAAAAGAGATCCAGTAACTTGTTCGAGATATTTTAGCCATAGGTTTCAGATATTTATGTCCAAAATTTTGAAAGGTGACTGCAGTCCTTTAGGAAAAATTGTTGACCATTTCTTTCGTGTTGAGTTTCAGCAAAGGGGATCTCCACACATCCATTTGCTTCTTTGGATAGAAAATGCACCTGTGTATGGAAAGTCAACTAATGAAGAGATTCAAAACTTTATTGATGAGCATTCCACTTGTTTCAAAAATGAAAATATTGCGGAACTTGTCAATTATCAAACACACAGGCATGCTAGAACATGCAAGAAAGCAGGAAAGAATATTTGTCGTTTTAATTTTCCTTTGCCTCCAATGCCAGAAACCATCATTTTAGAACCATTGGAGGAGGACAAATTTGAACAGAATGCAGATGTACAGCAAAATTACAGGAAAATATGTGAACTGCTCAATGATTCTAAATTGTGCAATGCAATTAGTTTTGATGAATTTTTGACAATGATAAATTTGACAAAGGAAGATTATATTTTGGCAATACGGTCTTCTTTAAAGTCTCCGAAGGTATTTTTGCGTCGCAGCATTGCAGAAATAAGAATAAACCCATACAATCAGATATTGTTGAGGTCATGGGAAGCTAACATAGATGTGCAGTTCATTCTTGATGCATATGCTTGTGCAGCATATATTGTGTCGTATATTTCGAAGTCCCAGAGAGGAATGTCTAATTTACTTCATGATGCTTGTGAAGAGGCAAGGAAGGGAAATTTATCTTTAAAGCAGCAAATAAGACAAATTGGAAACAAATTCCTCACACATGTAGAAATATGTGCTCAAGAGGCAGCATATTTGCTTTTGCAAATGCCATTACGATCAAGTAGTAGAAATGTTGTGTTTATAAATACATGTGATCCAGAAAATCGCACATTTTTATTGAAGTCTCTTGAAGTTCTTCAAGATATGCCAGAAAATTCAACAAATATTGAGTCAGACAACTGGATAAAACGTTATAAAAGAAGGCCAGGTTTCTGCAGAACTATTGCTTAGCTGATTTTGTGTCAAAATTTGATGTTGTGCCACCTCCTAAAGACAAAAAACAGAACAATATTGAAGAGTTGTTACCAGAGGATGAATACGAGGAAATGAATGAAGACAATAGTGATGTGTCAATTAGTGATGAAGACAATTCAATTAGTCAAAAAGAATACCATATGAAAGATGGTTCTATTTTGAAACTAAGGAAAACTCAAAAAGTTATCAGATATGTTCGATACAACAAGGAACAAGATTCAGAAAACTATTTCCGAGAACAACTCATGTTGTTTTATCCATGGAGAAATGAAGAAAATGATCTAATTGGAAATCATACCTCTTTTGAATCACATTTTAATCAGCAACAGGAAAAAATAAAGAAAAACAAATTGCCTTATGAAGCAGACAGGGGTATAATTGACGTTGTTGAAAACAATATGAATGATTTATTGAGTAATGTTGATCATATTGTTGCTGCAGAAGTACAACATAATGAAGAAATTGACTTTCAAGAAGATGAAAACTTGTGCTTAGATCATGGTTGTTTTAACCCAAAATTTGCACAGATGGAGTATGACTTAGGTTTTGATTTAGGCATAGCCAGAAAACAAGTGGAGACTGATGATATATCAGTAAACATGCTGAGTGATAAGGAATATAAACTCCTTGCAAGAAGTTTAAATCAAAATCAGAAAATATTTTTTACCACATACTTCATAAGATTAAAACAAATGATCTACCAATTCATTGCTTCTTAACAGGTGGTGCTGGTGTGGGAAAAAGTTTGTTAACAACCTGCCTATTTCAGGCAATTATTCGTTATTATGCCAAACGTGTAGCAGAGAAATGTGATGAGGTTAAGGCGGTGTTATGTGCACCAACAGGTAAAGCTGCATACAACATAGGAGGGCAAACTATACATTCTCTTTTTTGCATTCCAGCAAACCAAAATTTGAAGTACAAACCTCTAGATGTACAGCAACTTGACAATATGAGAGTAAAGTTTCGCAGCTTGAAAATTGTCTTTATTGATGAAGTTTCGATGGTAGGAAATAAAATGTTCAATTACATTAATTTAAGGCTGCAAGAGATTTTTGCAAAAGGTGTTCCATTTGGAGGTATTAGCATCATAGCTATTGGTGATTTATTCCAGCTTAAACCTGTATTTGATGGCTGGATATTTGAAAATCTCACTGAAGGTTATGGACCATTAGCAACAAATTTATGGACTGATTTGTTTCGAGTCTTTGAATTAACAGAAAATATGAGGCAAAAAGAAGATAAAAACTTTGCTGAATTACTAAATAGACTAAGAGAAGGAAAGCACAATGACAATGATATAAACGTGCTGAGAACGAGAATCTGCACAGAAGAAATCCAAAATTTAAATTCAATTCCACACTTGTTTACAACCAATGTCAAGGTGAATTTTCATAATAGTCAAGCATATGAAAAAGCAGATTCAAATGACAAATGTATTGTGACAGCACTTGATGCTGTTACTGGAGATGTGTCCTCTGAAATAAAAAATGCAATACTCCTTCAAGTATCTGATGATCCATCTAAAACCATGGGACTATGTAAAAAATTGCAATTGGTGACCGATTTACCTGCTGAGGTTTGCATAAATATCAATGTCCAAGATGGGTTAACAAATGGAAGTCCATGCATAGTGAAGAAATAAGATTACAGAGTAATAGGTTCAAACAGGTGCAGTATTGTATGGGTATTATTTGATGACCCAGTAATAGGATTTTCTGCACGACAAAAATACTGTAATCTGTATTCTGAAGATATCTCTAAAGATTGGACACCCATTCTTGAAGTGACTAAAAAGTTCACAGTCGGGAGACACAAATCCTGTTATGTCACAAGAAGACAGTTTCCACTGCGACTAGCATGTGCAAAAACAATACATAAAGCACAGGGTTCTACATTAAATAATGTTGTGCTAGATTTAGGAAAAAGGAAATTAGATCACATTCATTATGTCGGTCTAAGTAGAGTTCGAAAACTGCAAGATTTGCACATTTTGTCTCTAAATGAAGAAAAAATAGGAGTTTCAGGAAATGTTGTTTGTGAAATGGAACGTATGAGAAATCATGCAGCATTGTGGACCTGCCTGCCTATTCTTGAAAACATAACCTCAGATTTGAAAATTATATATCACAACAGCAGGTCGTTGCATTTGCACATAAGTGACTTATTGTCGGAAAAAAACATTCTGTCAGGCGATATTGTAGCTGTTACAGAAAGCAGATTAAAAGCAAGTGACAACAGTGAAAATTATTTGTTACCAGGTTTTCATATTTATCGTTTTGATGAAGAAGAATCCTCTCATACAATGCGGCCATTTTATGGTTCAGTTATTTACTCCAAATATCCACTGATCAATGTGTCAAAAGCAGTTTTAAATGGCATTCAAACAGTAAAGGCAACACCTATGAAAAACAGTGACCTTGTTCAAATTATTTTCATATATTGTCCCCCAAAGTTTGCCGCCATCACCAATATTTGTTGTTTTCTGGTTTCAGTCTTGAACTTATTAGATACTAGTCAACCTTTTCTTATTATCGGTGATACAAACAAAGATTATTTTACCCAAAGAGATCTCTCTTCAAATTTGAAACATTTAAATATCAGACAAATAATGCATACCGGTAGTTCTACAACTGACTATGGAAGTTGTTTAGATCATGTATATACCAACTTAAATAGTTCTGCTGAAATTTCATGTGCTACTCTGGAATCATATTATTCAGACCATAAACCCATTGTTGTGTATTTGCCATTTTAAAAACTTTTTATATTACGCGTTACTGCATTTCAGCTAAAAAAAAACACATAATAATTAAAACAATCTCACCTCTTACAAATATGCATAATGAGTTCAAAATATAAAACAATAATAATCAATTGTCTGCAATATTAAAATACTCAACATTGTAAATCTATTACCATCGTACAAGACCATTATATTAAGTATCTATAGACATTCTTCAAGACTCTTAATTTATTTCTGTATTTCAGATGCTGCACAAAACTTTGGCAGAGTTGCAAAAAATGAAGTCAGGAGATTCCCGTCCATATCCCAATGCTTTGGTTAAAGCAACAGCCATCAAACCTGGCCACCTTTACCAATGCAAATGGAGAAAAGGGTTCTATCTTGAACTTTAGTGTTGCTGATGGAACTGAGGCCATGCTTGTCACTCTTAGTGATGAAGCAAAAATGCCAACTATCAAAGACGGAAGGACCCTACAAATAAGAAATTTCATTGTGAAAGGAAGTCGACTTGTACTGTCCAAACAATCAAAAATTATGGCAGGACCAGCTGTACAAGTGCCAGAATCTTTAAAGGAAAAAGCAGTTACCATAATCATGCCACCATCACCTACAAAAACCTTGAAGGATGCAATGTCATCGCCTGTTAGAGAAAACCTGACTGTTCAAGGGCAAATTATTCGTGTACGTAACTCA
This sequence comes from Magallana gigas, assembly GCF_902806645.1. Taxonomy (NCBI): domain Eukaryota; kingdom Metazoa; phylum Mollusca; class Bivalvia; order Ostreida; family Ostreidae; genus Magallana; species Magallana gigas. The sequence continues at coordinate 12,392,917 of NC_047560.1, read as the reverse complement.
ACTTGATATTAAAGTTGAAAATCATCTAAAATTATAATTCATAATCAAATGAAATTAAAAACAATTGTACTTGTATTGAATTATACCCCTATAGTTTACTTTTCAATTGATTTTCTTTGCAGGATGAAGCAATCAAAACAGTGAAAGTTGCCCAGAATGACACTAAGATTAGAGCATTGACCTTAGAAGAGAATGGAAAGACAATGGAACTAACTAAGATTTGAAGATAGGGCAATACATTGAAGTTACTCATTGTCTTGTATCTGAATGGCTCAGAAAGAAGAGTCTCAACTCCACAAGAAACACCACCATCAAGGTAACAATAGCTTGATACATTCAACTGCATTTACATGTATTCAAAATCCAAGCATAGTACTAGTTTATTGTAAATTTACACAAGATTGGAAAAAAAATAATGTACTTTAATCATGCCAAAAAATATCAGCTATGCATATTATGTATAATAACGAATGAATACTTCATTGTTTCAGGCTGTACAACCTAAAGATATGATTGTAACCGGAAATGTCGAAGCTCTGTCAATGACGGACACCCACTGTGAAATGTGTGTCAAGGAAGATGACATATATAAAGACTTTATTGTGGATCTGGACATGGTTCGTGCCCAAGTTCAAAGATATGTGGAAGAAGCCGGAACATTCAACTTACAACAGCTAGAAAATATGATTTTTGACAAACTTCTCTTCCCTGTGAAGCTTGTCATCAACGGCACAACAGTTATTTCCTTTGAATTGTTATAAACACTTGCCAACATTCCTATATTCGAACCATATCAAAATAAATACTTTTTGTAAGAACTGTTAATTTACTATAAAAAAAAGTCAGTATGATTATTGAGAAGCTATCATGACATCTCTTCAAATTGACATTTGCAAACAGGTTTATTAAATTTGTAATATTTCACTTACCTTATTTTTACCTTTTCTGAAACGCCATAACTGTATATAGATCTAGTTTAATTTCTGGTTGTAAATATTTAATGAGCAAATGCAAACAGCAACTGTTTACAGAAATACCGGTACATGCTTTTCTAACTTTGCATGCACACAGTGGTTATACAAGTTAATTAATTTTGTTAACTTTGATAGTTAGTCTACTTTTATTGTTTTTGTTTCAAAAAACCATATGACCCTTTCATCCAATCTTCATTTGGGATATACAGATTGATTTCTGTTAATTATGTTGGTTTTTACTTTACTTTTCCCATTTTAGTAATACTCTTACTTGATGCATATTGTTAGTTATAGTTGTATTTTTGTTGTTTTCATCTTCATAACCATATAACTCAATTGTTCAGTCTATAAGAGACATTCACATATGGTTATTTCTTTGACAAAGATATATAGTGTGTTTATATATAGAACATGTTTGTTTATACTTTACTTTTTTTGTTTCTGATACTACCCTTACTTGAGGCATATTCTAGTAGTTAAGTTATAGTTACATACACAGCACAAAATCTAAGCAATAATTATCTTGCTGAAAGATAAGTGAAATGTATTGCAACTTGATCACGAAATACGCTACAGACTATAATCTCTGCATGCCATTTTACAATTTATCCATTTCTTTCTTTGAAATGTGTACATGTTCTAACTATGAAAAGAACATACTGCCAAATAATTTGTGCCAAATTTTCATTGCCATTGTCAATATACCAGTTGACATTCAGTTCATCTTAGAAAAACTAATTCTCCCAATCCACTCTAATAACATAACCAAAATAAAACACCTTTGTGTAAATCATTATATTGTTAACTATTCTTTATATATATCTCATAATACATAAACTTCCATTATTTTGTTTATCTCTATTTTCCAAACTGATATACTCTCAAATATACAAGATTCTGTATTGTTATTTAAAAGTTCTCCATCTTTTATCAAACCTAGCTATGTGTTCAATAAACATTTGCCTCTTGATTATATTTTGTTGTTTTACCATACCTAAAGAAATCAGACAACAGTAGCATCTTGATAAACCAACCCAACTTTTCACGCCACCGTCTTTCAGTACTTTCAGTACTTTGATTTATGAAATAATTGGGCCATAGGTTTCAAAATTGATTTGTAATGTTACCACAGTAAAGGACACTTTAAAAATATAAATATGATATTTTATATGAAATAGCCAGGCATTATAACCAGGATGTGCGCATGTGTGAACCAACTTTCCATCGGGATTGGTAAACGTTTGGGAGAAAATTCGATAGCTTCTTGGAGAAACTTCGAACTGATGATAGGTGCCAAAAAACAAAAAAAAAAACAACTTTTATATCATATAGTCATTAAAAGTGATAGGAATGTTATGTACCTTTGGTTTACACTAAAAACGTTAATTAAATATTTGAGAGGACAACAAAGGCAATGTTAGAGGAAAACAATAGACACGTAGCTTCAAACGAGTGGGTTGGTGGGGGTGGCAGGGAGAGGCCTGTCGCAATGCAGTTTCCCCCTCCCTTTCCTAGCATTTTCGAAGCATGTAAAAAAATTGAAAGTGACTAGTAGGAAATAAACAGTGAAATTTAAGTTTGAGGTAAACTTAGCATTTCTATAGCTACCCCCACGGTGTACGATTTTCGAATTTTTCAAAGACTTCTTTTTTTCGCATGTCAGGAATTGCTTGGCGATTCTCCCATCCCCCCCCCCCCCCCCCTTTTTTCACTTGTTTATGATGCCACCTGCCTGAACAAAATATCACGGTTTCCTTACATATACCAGTAAAAAATAATTGGGTTTATATATAAACCAATATTACTGTATCTCATACAATATACCATTCACCAGGTTCTATAAACACCTACGCCTAAATTCAATATGAAAAAATTCAAACTTAGGAGGAGAGGGATAATTTATTTTGTTTTTCTTTTTTTCAGGGTGGGGGGGGGTATTGGGGAGGAGTAGGGGTGGTCAGAACATGTAGCTCTATCCATAACCCCTCACCAAGGTCTATGTGTCCATCACCAGGGTCTGTATACCCATCATCAGGGTCAGAGTACTTATTACCAGGGTCAGAGTAAGTACTACCATAGTCGGTGTACGTATCAACAGGGTGTGTATACGCATAACCAGATTCAGAATACCCATCACCAGGACACCAGGGTCTCAATACTTATCCCGAGGGTCAATATGTCTTTGTGCTCATCACCAGGGTCTGATTACCCATAGCCAGAAATCCACGTACCATCACCAGGGTCTATATTCCTATCACCGGGGTCTGTATACTAGTATTAATAGGGCCAGAGTGCACATCACTAGCGTCTGTATACCCATATCCAGAATCAGTATAACCATCACCAGGGTAAGTTTACCTATAACCAAGGTTAGTATACCCAATTACAAGAGTGTGTACATGTATACGCGTAACCAGAGGCAGTATACCCATCACCTGGGTCTCAATACCTATAACAATATAGGTTTTGAGACCCTGGTAATGGGAATACCCTGGTGATACGAACACTGACCTTGGTGATATGCATTAAGACCCTGATGATGGGTTCTAATGACTTGGTGATGGGCACACAGACCCTGGTGATACGTACACTGACCCTGGTATTAGATATAGACATCCTGATAATCGTAATATTGACCCAGGTTATGGGTATACAGACCCTGGTGATACGAACACTGACCCTAGTGATACATACACTGACCCTGATGATACGTACACTGACCCAGGCTTTTTGTATGCAGACCCAGGTGATGGGCACGCAGACCCTGATAATCGTAATACTGACTCAGGTTATGGGTATACAGACCCTGGTGATACGAACACTGACCCTAGTGATACATATACTTTGTTATTAAAACATTTAAAAATCCTAATCCGTGGGGGTATGGGGAAAGGCGTACCTTTAACTTCAATTCTACAGTTTATTTCCTCCCTTTCATTTCAGTTTTTCCCTGGTCCCAAAAACATTAGGGGCGGAGGACTCCTTGTTAATTTACCTTTTATATGTAAATTTAAGAAAAATGTTTGCTGCGAGAAAGCGTGTGCTGAAGGGGGTAGTCTAGCTCGTCCACCTGACCCTGCTTAACTTCACACCCCCTCCCCCTCCGATGCTAAGTGCCTGTTGTTTTCCTGTAACATTGCTCTTTTTTGTTCTCTCAAATACTAATATTTATTAAAACATTTTGGTGTAAATCTAATGTACACAACATTCCTATCTCTTTTAATGAACATTTATAATGTCAATTTCGAATTTTCCTATACGTTTTTAAATTGCGCGAATATCAGTTCGAAGTTCCTCCAAACAGCTTTCGAATTTCCTCCCAAACGTTTACCGAAAAGTCGGTACACGCATGCGTACATCCTGGTTATAGTGCCTGGTTGTACTATATAAAATCAAAGTACTGAAGAACTGATGGGAGTTGATTTTATCGATTATTATTTATTTTAAAATCAATGATATGTTATTTTGCATGGCAAGTACTTTCCTATATGTATTTGAATTACGCACATGTTTATGAATATGAATTCTTCCACAGGAATTTCGTGAAAACCCAATATGAATCATGTTGTATAATATTCAAAGATCTATTATATCAAACTACGTATCAGTAATCGGAATAGTTATTAGAAATTGTATGGATTCAAGCATAATTGGACTCTAGTCTCGTTCAACCAGATTCTCAGATGTATCCATTAATCACCGACAAGCAAGAGAGAATCTCTGCTTGTCGGAAATTTACGGAGACAGCCGAGCGTCTGGTTGAACGAGCTCTGGCGTAGGAATATATAAAATGTACGACTTCAAAAATTATCTAAATTGTTCGTACCATTTAAAATAGAACTATTTACAAGGTATCTATAAATAATTTTCCTTGAAAAAAAAAATGCTTTAGAACTCCAAATAATAGCCTATTATATACATATTTCTGATGGAAAGTTGGTTCACGCATGCGCACATCCTGGTTATAATGCCTAGCTACATCATATAAAATATTATATTTATATTTTTTTAAGTGTCCTTTACTGTGATAACCCAGCCCAATAATTTTATTAAAAAACGAGCGACACAAAATGGGTGTGTCATACAGCATAATTGAAAAATAGTATTGGCTGCGCTGCGTAATAATACATAGCATGTGTTTTTTAGAATGTTGTTTTAAAGTTTAGAAATTTGAAATTATATAAATATAAGTATTAAGTAATAAGGAATTATTCTTTGAATATTATGAGTTGATAATTTCGGTCAGAACGTGGTCATATCTATCATAAATCCCGTCGAGCTTTATTTGATTTGAACACGTCCCGGCCAAAATCACCTGAGACTAGTACTATTCAATGAATTATTCCTTATTTTTATATCAATTTTATTCCAGACCGGTATTTTTTTTATTTACGGCGTAATCTCACGGTTTGGTGATGTAATGAGATAAAAAAAAAGCACATATATGTTAATAAATCAGCATGCTCATTGATTGATAGCATTAATTAAACAATTTTTTGGAATTTTGCACAGAAACCCGTCGAAACAAATCTGTATATATTGTATTTTGGTTAAACGTCATTGCTACATATACTTCTTACATCTTGTTACATCTGTTACCATGGTTACATTTACTTCATTTAATACCATTTCGCCGTCTAACGCCGATCAATTGATCGGCGCATTTCGTCGTACGCCAATATGGGACAAATTAGGTCCGCCCCGTTTAATTTGTTACCCAAAATCATGAAATTTGTTACCACAAATTGGGTGAAAACATGTTATAACCGAGTTTAAAAAACCGAAATTACGAATTAAAACTTTGAAATAACGAATTCAAGAATTCGTTATTTCAAATTTAATTTGTTATAACGAATTCAAGAACTCGTTATTTCAAATTTAATTTGTTAAAACAGATTTTGAGATTTGAAATAACGAATTCAGTGAATTTGTTATAACAGATTAAATTCGTTATAACGAATTCCTAAAATTTGTTATAACAATTTTAATTCGTTATAACGGATTCAAGAATTCGTTATAACGATTTAAATTCGTTTTAACAAATTCAAGAATTCGTTATATCGAATTCCATATAATGGTATATATGACAAGGCATTCAAAAAAGTTATAGATTAAGATTTCTCAAGTATACAAATCATAGAGAAACACTTGATAAAGTTTGGCTTTCATAAGACCTAGATTTTGATGTGGTGATGTTTTGTTGAGCAACTCTATCATGGAAAACTCTGAATTGTTTAAACATCATTTTATACAGTGAACTGGGTATGAAACCTTGCAATCTCGAAGGGATAAACATACACTAATTCTATTCTACAAGATTTGAAATGGTTTAGCACCAACATACATGTTAGATTTAATTTAATCATATTTTCCAACTGAACCTGCATATAATCTTAGGTCGACTGATCTTTTTTCCTGTCTACCACTATATTATGACTACTTATGATAATAGCTTTGTTACGTCTACATTAAAATAAAAGTACTCAAGTACTGAAGGCCGGACTCCTTTGGTGTCTTTATGCATATAATTGTGTAGTAAAGACTGAAAATCTCTCTCTCTCTCTCTCTCTCTCTCTCTCTCTCTCTCTCTCTCTCTCTCTTATGCTTTTGATGTCGGCAAAGCGTCAGAGAGCGACCACATTTTGTAAGCGGCTACAAACAAAAATATATCTGTCTAGTAAAAAAAAAGTTCAACAGTTGCTGCCTTGAATTTTGCAACAAGAGTTATATATTCAATCCCCATTTCTTCAACCCGCAGAAAAGTAGTTCATACAAATTCATGCGCATTGTATGTATCCAAAATGCATAGTCTTGTTTTTAAAACAAGTTATAAATAAGAAAACTAAAAAAGATAGACAATTCTCTCGAAATTAAAATAAAAGAAACCAAATGTCAACACTTTTGACAAAACGTGGCTCTTTGTGTAACTATTTGCTATAGTTGAAGCTTTTACTTTGACGCTGTTAGGTTTTTGTTTACTTTTGAAGTTGTGCTTTTTATAGTAACATTGGCGATTTGCCTGTCTACAGCCAAAAATTCTATAAACTTTGTCCATCTTTAAGTCAAAACTTAAGAAACAAAATATAACAATAGCTTATAAACACTTAGTTTGGGCAATAGGAACGAAAAATAATATTTAATATTATTTTAGGTAAACTACGGAATAAAGCTAGTAATCTAAATGACAAAAAAACTTACTTATTTAAGAATGTTTTCATTGATGAGAGTCGATGTTTATACTGTGGGTCTGAATCTGAAGGAACTATGATTTGTTTTTCTTGGATGTCCAAAATACACTCAACAAGACGGCGAGCTTTTTTAACAACTTAAAAAAGTGTACCTTTTCATAAATAACTATTATTTATATACATTATGGTAGTTCTGATTTATTATATAAATGAAATTGTAAAATTGTTTCCCATGTTTATAGTTATATTAGAGCTCCCAATCGGGTACGTCAGAACATATCGAAAATGACACGGGTCGGTGCTCTTGCGTGTAAGTCGATTTGACTGTCGCTGGTGGTATATCGTTCGTTTGTAGTAAAGCATCAAAGTCGTATGCTATGAAAAACGGATAAAACCGTAAATCATTGTCTACTTTTATGTCTAAATATTCGAGTTCTTCGAATGTGTTGTGTTCGCGCATACGACCCCTCTGGATATATGTATTTAGTAGCCTCTTTGCAACGCATATCGTGTCTAGATACTTTATCGTGTGTGGGAAAAAGCGTTTTTTACAGTTTCTACACGTACTTTTTGCTGTACATCGCTAAGTCTTTAATATAACTCAAGTGGTCTTCGGGCAGATATAGATTCATGGTATCTTGATACACTCCGTGTGACCTATAAATGTGAACGCATATTTCATCCTCGAACACTTGAAATATATTAACGTTGATATCGAATATATTAACGTTGATATCGAAAATATTTCCTCTAAGGACATACCCTTGAACTTCGTGTTTGTTGGTCTTCTATGACCAATGTATTCCCTATAAAATCTCAACGTTAGTCTTTCTATTCCTTTTCTGGTTTGCGTCTGGTGATAAGCCAAACAACGGAAAGCGCATAAATTATTTTCGATCAACTCCCCATGACTACTGTTAACATTAAGCGAAATTATACACTTTTTCTTTTTGATATAGTTCGGCAATTCGCTTCGTAAAAAAACGTAATTTGTTCGGACGACAACTCATCTTATGTTAGTATTAAAATTAGATTTATTTCCCGCTTTAAAAAAACAAACCATCTCTCTCTCTCTCTCTCTCTCTCTCTCTCTCTCTCTCTCTCTCTCTCTCTCTCTCTCTCTCTCCTTTTTTCTTGTTTTTTTTTCATTTTGTATTTCTTTGAATTTCTAGAGAACGCAATAATTTAATGCACGATATAACAAACCCTAAATTGTTGAATTACATTATAATATAAACGTACAAAAATATTTTTAACCGTATAAAACGCATTCATAAATCAAAAATCGCAAACAAAAATATATAACGAATGCAAGTTTGGTGATCTTCTAAATCTAATATTTAATTAAAAGTTTTAAAAATTATTAAAAAATAGTGATAACTACTATGATGAATTGTTTTATTTCAATTTATACGTTACTCAAATAACTCAAACACAAAAACCAAATATTATTAAATAGTATAAAAAGAATAAGTTCAAATCATGTGAATTAATCAACTAATTAGCACTGAGCGGGTATATTTATCACCTTTTATAAGTGTTGAATAACTTGCTTAATTTTTTTTAAATTATTGAATATATAAATACGAAATAAATTTTTTATTTACCTCTTTGGCTAAGTGCGCTCTTTCTAACCGATTAACGATGCCGAGTACAGTTCGAGTAGGCAAGCTTTTGCGCAGCGTTTCATTTGCATCGTGATTTCATCTTTTTGCTTGATTGACGCCATGGCGTTATGGTTTCAACTGCAGATATCCGGCAAAATTTGTCGAAATTAGCTCGTTTGAGGCGTACAATTAATATGATATTGTAGAATAAACTTAAATGTCTATATTTGTGCTCGGGTCAAAAACATGAAAAGGGTTCAGCAAGCCTAGCCCTCTGTCATGTTTTATAACCTCGCCTAAATATAGCTTAATAAGGTCTTTTAACGTAACTGCGGGACAGTTACTCGCACATGCGCACAAACGCTTCCGAGTGGATAGCGTCATTAGAGACTCATATATGCTTTACGCATATACGGAAATGGTTAAGTGTTGCTGTGTCTACAAGTGTCGGAACGTGTGTAACAGCGAAGCACGGGCAAAGGGGGTCAGTTTCTTTCGTTTCCCTAACGACAAAAGGAAGAGAAGAGCATGGACTAATGCCGTGAACAGAGATAAGTGGACGCCAAATGAACACTCTTGGATCTGCTCTGATCATTTTGTTGAGGGATGGCACGGAGACGACCCGGGCAACGAAAACTATGGCCCGACTTTATTTTCCTACAAAAGGAAGCAGACAGAAGATGATTTTGATAGAGAACCGAGAAGACTTGACCGAGAAACGATCAGGGTATCAATGAATTAATGATGTTTATGAACATACATGTATAATCCCCCATAATTATATAAATAGGCCTGTAGTGGCAGCATTGCAATGTAACGGTATTAAATACTTATCAGGATAGAATATATGCCTGTAAAAATGACGATATCGTAAATATTCTGCAAATATAATAGAATACATAAAGTTATTAAATGATGAACATATCTGGATGACTTTTATATGTAATATATTGATATTTTGCACTATAAATTTTTTATACCAGGAAAGACTTTGCTCAGAGAAGGTTAATATGGAGAGAGAGAAAGCCCATTTGGAATTTTCTGTGCTTGTCCATGGCTCCTACTGCAAGATGGATGATTCGGGGGACCATGATCAATATATACCTGCAGCAGTACCTTGTGCTTATCATGAAATAACACATGATGTTGATGTCCCCATAATGACTTGTGATTCAGGTAAATCATGAATGTGATTTCATGAAAAATACAATAAAATTATTGAAAAAATGGATTTCCTTTTTGCTGACTATCACATCACACTTGGCAAATTTCAAATGATATCATTATATTAAATAGATTTATAGATTAATTGATTTGCAAATCAATTTATGAATTACAAATATACCTAGATATTTTAAATGACCGAGATAGAAAAATCTTAATTTATATACAGTAAAAAAATGATAGATTTACAATGGTTGTTACTGATAATAATTTTTTTATAGGTGTGCAGTGTGAAGAAGACCCCCTTCTTATTGAAAACAGACATCTAAAAAAAAAAGTTAGAAGACTTCAGGGGGAGCTGCGGAAACATAAATGGGGTGCTGAACGCATTAGAGATGATGACGCCATGACACGCTTTTATACAGGCCTACCCTCTTTTGCCATCTTCCTGTGGCTGTACAAGTAATTGTTTACCTTTTTTTTTAATTTTTATCTTTGATTTAGTATCTAAAAGTACTGTGCAAAATTACATCAATTTGATTTCACTTCTAAAATATTTCCATTGATTACAGCTACCTTTCCACCAAGTGCTCTAGGATGACATATTGGAGGGGGGAAGGGCAGACATCGAGTTCAGACCGGCTTAGGATGTCTCCATCATGTTTACGCCCGATCGACCAACTTTTTGCTGTCCTCATGCGTCTGAAAGTTGGACTGTACGTGCAAGACATATCAGAGAGATTTCAGATCAGCAGTGCCTCATTCTCTATGTATTTTTCTACCTGGATAACTTTAATTCATGCAGAGCTTAAATTTAGATTTTTAACCCATTTCCTAGCAAAGATATTATCACGAGAACCATGCCAGAATCCTTTAAAGCCAAATATCCATCAACCAGAGTGATCATAGACTGTACAGAACTTTTCATACAATCATCAAGTAGCCTGATTAACGAACGCCTGACCTTTTCTAGCTACAAACATCACACCACTGTTAAATTTCTGATTGGCATCAGTCCTTCTGGGGTCATTACTTTTGTGTCAGATGCATGGCCTTGAAAAACTTCAGACCGTCAGTTAACAGAGGAATGTGGCCTTTTAGATTTACTTGAGCCAAATGACAGCGTAATGGCCGACAAAGGTTTCACGACAGCTGACTTACTTGAAAAAAGACAATGTTTCTTAAACATTCCACCATTTAGAGGTATATTAAGATAAAAAACTTTAAGGTGGCTCACTTAACCTAATAGTTTCTCAAATCAGTAGAAAATTACTTGATTATGATAGATAGCATGATGGATAAGAAATATATGTGTCAAATAGGTGAAAAAATGTGCAATTTTGGATAAAAATTTAATTCAGTAAATGTGAACAAATGCCCCAGGTGGATTCGAACTCATGATCTGCGATTCACAAGCCCAATACGTAACCACTGAGCTATGACGCTATTCAACCAAACTGATTGATGCAAATAGTTTAACAAAACATTTAAATTCCCATCCTGTGACGTAGTGTCTTGAAAAGTATATGTCTAGGTGTAGTAAGGTACCTTAATCAGTGGGCAGTAGAAGCTTTACTTAGTTGATTAAATGGTTGAGAAGTGTAATAGATCCATTAGATTGGAGGGGCTTTAAACAGCAAAATATGAGATTAGTTTATACATGTATAAGTGTCCAACAGTAAAATGTTTACTGATCAAAACAATTAACATTGCAAATAACAATTGTTGAATTAAGCTGTTTTTTTAATTTAACATTCTTTAGGCACTTCGGGCCAGTTTTGCACTGATGAAGTTTTTAAGACCCAAGAGATTGCCCAACTCCGTATTCATGTTGAGAGGAGCATTGGGCGAGTGAAGAATTATCACATCTTGGAAGGAACGATTCTTCTTACTATGGTCCACTTCATCACAAAGATTTTTCAAGTCTGTTGTTGGCTGACCAACTTGGATTATATATCCACTTGTTGATGGAAAGAAACTTTCGACAGATGAATCAAATAATTCTTCGGGTAAGATAAATTATTTAAATGGGAAATTAATTACTTTTGCATGATTATTCCTAGAATTATTCCAGATTACACAAAAACTGAATCAGAGCTATCCTTTTGCTGTTTAAAAAAAAGTAAGGTTAATTCCACAAATAAATGAAGTAGTTTTCTATAGAAAAATAAATAGATAACAATTTTCAGACACTTTTATTTTCAAAAATGTCGTAAATAGTCAGGCACTGATCCTAAAACATTGGGTAAACAAGAAGCTTACGGGCCACATCATACACATGAGCAACAGTTTATTTCACAATACTAGTAGTGGATAAATATGCCTCATGTAAAATTCTACTAATTTTGGTAGCATATTTGTTACATATTGTTCATTGAAGTAAATCCTTTCAATGAAAATGTTGTCTGACTTTGCCGCTGTCCATACTACAAAGTCCACCAAGGGGAGTCCGATGATGGCCATCTCACCTTGAACCTGTGCATAGTACTTATGCGATTTTTTCAATGTAGGACCCAATTCACCAACTTCGAGACAAAACTGTTTTGAGTTCATTGACATAATGTCTGATATTCCCAACAATGTTCCATTTTGTCCTGAGATGGAGTAGGGACATTTAATTTCTAGCAGCCCAGTGCTTTCATTATCAACCACTCTTCCATCACTGGAAGCCCCTAGAAAAGAATGGGTTGAACATAAAGTAAGACCAGACTCTTGTACATCAGTTTCCATTTGAATAGCTCTTCTGATCTGTAGGTAGACTTCCTTAGCATCCATCTCGTGGTCAACTCCCCACTGGACTGCCAGAGGTAGCTTCGAGTACCTTAAATCATAGAAATTAGTTTCTAATATCAACATTCACTAATTTTTTTGTTTTATTTTTGAAATAAACAATTTTAGTATTGTGTTGTATTGTGCTACTTGGAAAGTGAGGAAAATTTAATTACTTGTCTAGATTCGATCCATATAAAATCTGTTGGATAAGGGATGTTGGTTTGTCTCCTGATTGAAGAACATCACCAATTATGGAACTAGTAATCCTTCCGAGATGAAGCTTTTTCCAGAGGTCACTAAGTATCTGTGCTCTTGTGTGTTTCTCTATATAGCTCACTAACTCCTGGTCTATCATAGGTGGTGGCACTAACAAATTACAAAAAAATGTTCTTATCGAGCTTTTTAAGAATTCATGATTGTTTGCATTAAATGCATTTTTTGAAATATAGATTATTTATATTATTGTATTGTTTATAGCTTACAATTGTTGGAAGGGAGAACAGACAGGGTTGTATTAAAAGTATTTTTAATACAAGCAACAAGAAATATTTTTTGTTGTATTATACAGATTCCGTAGTTTAAATGAGAAAAATATACTGTGCAATGCTTGTACATGTATTATTGATTTTCATAAACTCAAAATATATGTCACATTTGTACACTTGTGTGCTTTATCTTTTTTATTTGGTAATGCAATTAATCTATGTTTAGGTCTTTGTTATATATGATTGAACACACTTTCAGCTTACAGTTCCCATCTGAAAACACCATCATTTCCATTTTCAGATGCAGTGGGTGTACAGCTGTAGTCACCTCCACTTCATTCTCCACTACACTTGGGACACAAGTGTCTAGGATGTTCCAGAGATGAGCCATTCCTAGACAGCAATTAACGGCAGCAATTAAATTTGTGCATATATTGATTGGAATTCACAAGTTAACAATAAATTTAAAGAATTTGTTTCATTTCAGAGAGACATTGCATTTACAAATGAAATGAATTTGTTTTCTTTAAAAGAGAATTAAATTGCTTTTAAATGTAAGCAAGTTTTCAAATAAACCTGTAAGGGGAAAACTAGCTTCAAGCTTCCTTAGTTGATCCAGTGACCATGTGAGACTGTGGTGTCTGTCCTCAGAATGTCTTGGGTCGAACCTTGCCATTGCTGAACCATGTGATGGTGATGACAACATAGCTACATTGACATCGGTTTCACTGCTCGCCACTACCTTCGGCCTTGACAGGTTCAGGGTGCTAATAGGCATTGGCTTCTTGTTCATTGTTCGTGGAACATTCCACTGGCAAAGTGACGATGTGCAGCTCTGGTCCGTTTGCACCAAAGCTTTTGCTGAGGATTGCACATTGGATATAGAAAAAAGCAGACCGCCAATATTACTGCATACTTGAGCTAATCTGTAGAAAGTAAAACAGGCTTAAAGTGAAGTGCCAGAGACAAGCAATTTTGATGAGCTATATAGCTATTAAAATAAAAAATGCTATTTATCTAACATGTATTCAACCACAATAACTATGTTTTTAAACAGTATGCAGAGAACAAAATTCACTTCACAAAAATAGTAAATCCTCAAGTATGTATCAAGTTTCACAATGCTAGCTGTTTTTAAGATATAACCTAAAAAAAAAAAAGTTACCCTATGGGGCATTGGCAATAAGCGAAGTCCACTCTGTTTTTGCCTTCAGCATGAGTAATGCACAAAAAAAACTTGATAACGCTGTTTTTTTCATGGAGGCTAAACAGTATGCTCTTATATACACTGTTGAACCATCAATCTGAAATTTCTTAAGAATAATTAGATAATACTGTCAGTGTAAAAAATAAAATAATTATTTTTTTTTTTTTGGGGGGGGGGGGGGAGAGAAAATGACGGACGACAGGATTATGTTTTGATGGCATTTTAAAAGTTACTTGTAATCACTATATATTTATATGTAAAAATATATAATTAGCAATTCTTTACCACCTTGATCTGATATTAAAAAAAATATTTTTGTTGTTTGCCAAATCAGTGTGGTGAATACGTGTATATATATAGTTTATGGAAGTTTTGGGGCTTGGCAGATTGTTTTTGATGTATGAAAATATAAACTTACTTGGGCTAAACATATATCCTGGACATCGCCAGCGTCAAAATGTTTCACGGACTTATCGAGGCCCTTGAAATTTTGGATACTTTGATCCCCGTGTCTTCTTCTTGTGATCATGAATTCATAGACGGAAGTGAACGATACCTTCGAAAGTTGAGTATTGTGTGAAATAGGTTCACTATGAACAGCATTAAAAGGGGGCAAGTTTTCCTTGAACTGCACTACAGCTCCGGCTCCAGCACCATCAACGGCAGATATCGACTGATCAACAGGAGTTAATGATACTTCTGGTGCTTGACTGGATAATATGTCGCATATTAAATCATCTTTCTTCTTTTTCTTTGAATTTATACCCAGATCAGATGCTATGTTACGTAATACACTTATGTTTGTTTTCTTCAAGTTTCCGCGGGTCGCCATACTTGTTGCTAATGTAAACAAGGTTACGGTAAACAGGAAATGCTTGTCACTCGTAAAGGAAGTAAAAAAAAAACCAGTGTATAATAAAATGATTTTATTCAGTTTATTTTTATTATTGGTTAAGTTGGGTAAAACTTTCATGTTTTCGATTTTTTTAAAGCATATTTGGCAAAAATATAAAACTTTGACGCTTCACAGAACAACTCTTTATCCACTCGGAAGTTCTTCTGCGCATGTCTGCATATATTATGAAAAGGGTCTTTACATGTATTTCAAGATAGTACTATAAAATTTACCAGTTTCCGCCTTTGGTACATAAAAAATAGCCATCATCTGACAAATCTGGAAATTGGTCATACCAAAAAAAACCCAACTTTGATAAGACCCCAGGAACAAACCAGGGGGTAAAAGGGTTGTTTTTTAATTTGACTATTTGATGCCTTTTAGCAATAACGTTCATATTCAGAACAAAAACAAAAAAGCAACCCCTAAGGAAAAAAGTTTTAAAAACAAAATTTAAAAATGTGCAAAATTGTTACACTTCAAGCAAAATCCTATTTGGTCCTTTGTTAAAAATTAATCAACTTTAAGATAACCCCCTTAATAAACGATGTGACTATTTTTTTTTTCATTTTCATAATAATTATTTCAGTAGGAATTCATGTAAAAAATTTCATTAAAAATCTAGGGCAAGACAAATTAGACCCGGCCTAGTGTTAAGTCTTTCTTAAACTTCAGGAGGTGGATCTACGTCCATATCGTCGTACCAGTCCATTGTTAATGGTGATTATGTCTACATATCAACTTTTATTTATATCTTATGAAATCAGTGTTAAAAAGTAGACGTCATTTTGCCTTTTTTCATTTATTAAAGCTGCTTGGTCCGATTTTTTTGTAATTACAGTATCAACATTTTTTTCATACAAATCATTTATCTTAGAAAGTTATGGACTTTCTCCTATTTACACCAGCAGAATCAGTCTCCTCTTAAAGTTAGAACTATTCAAAGTAAATAAAAATAATTTCTCTTTGGGCAAACGAAAAAACAAACCAAAATGCATCACGGGAATGTTTAGAAAAGGAAACAACTTGGTTTCGTCCCCCAAATGAATGGGATTATTCAACCCGCATGCTATGCATCAATTGTAAAGAAAGCAGACTTTGGAAATATTAGCGAACAAAACGTACACATGTTTATTTGTAATTTGTCTGATCATTTCGACCTTTATTTAAAGCGATGTCAAATTCATCATTGTTGGTTTTTGCACTGATTATTTGAGATAATTTGCCGCAATCTTTTATGCGTGCATAAAATTTGATATAAAATCGGACTACGCAGCTTTAACAAAAAGATTTTTTTAAAAATCGTTGGTTTATTTTGTTATTTTTCCACGTTCCTACGCAAGAAAATGAGGGCTAAAGGAGAGAAAATCCTCTTCAGCGATAATCATTTATTAATTTTATAATGATTATCATTTATCATTTATTCAGTTCCAGTGTTTGAATAGAAGCCCGGGACTTATATAACTTCTGTAGAATATTTCTTCAGTAATTAAGTTTTATGTAATGTCTCCCACCGTGATAAATCTCGGTGTTCCGATAACCTATTGTCA
This sequence comes from Magallana gigas, assembly GCF_902806645.1. Classification (NCBI taxonomy): domain Eukaryota; kingdom Metazoa; phylum Mollusca; class Bivalvia; order Ostreida; family Ostreidae; genus Magallana; species Magallana gigas. The sequence goes on along the minus strand of NC_047560.1, from coordinate 12,376,075 downwards.
GAAAGTGGTAGGTATAAACCATTGCAGGTTTGACATTTCATAGAAAACAATTCGTACTTCACAGTTATAAAAGCTTCTAAATATGTTCTTAATATTATATTATTCTTATTTGACGTACAGTCTAGACCCACAAAAAAAAAATATTCGACTTGATTTACTATAACCAACAACGGGGCGTATAGCTCTACAGAATAAAGATGGCCGGTGCGTTTAAGTTTTTCTCCTTACCAGCAACGGGGCCTATAGCTTAACACTACAACCAAGATGGCCGCCCAGTTTTACTTTCTAGTCTTACCAATAACGGCGCGTATAGCTCAAAACTACAACCAAGATGGCCGCCCAGTTTTACTATATACTCTTACCAAAAACGAGGCGTATAGCTAAAATGAGGCGTAAAATGGGGTGCTACCCTATTTTACTACATAATACAACCCTTGTCTTACATAATTTTATTTTACATATTATAGACCATCGAAATAAATGTGGTATTGTGTTGACACTTTCCAAAATCAAATTTGAGGACTATGGAAAGAGGTAGTCCGACGGGGATTTGGCTTGACAACGATGTTAAACGTAATGCTTGATGCATTTTTGTGATGTCATATGTACTTTGTAATCACGTGACGGGCGAGTCCTAATGTTGCAAATTCAAATTGCATCTGCGCAGGTGATTAATGACACTAAATCATAAATATTTTAAAAATAAATCCTTTGTTATGTCATACAGTATACTTTTAAGTTCTTGCTTGGGCTTGAAATAGATATTTCTTTTATGAAAGATATTGTTGAAACATTCCACAGAATCATCAAAATAATGCATGATTTTACTAATTTTAAAAAGTTGGGGTAAATCCGTAGGTTTTCCAAGCTCGATTCACATTGGTACTTACACTGTATATTTTATACCAATTTTACGTAAAATATTTTAAAACTGTGTTGATCTTTAACCTGCGGGGGAGTCACAAAAGCACTATTTTTTAAATAGTCTTTTACTTAAAACGAAGCTTTAAAACTGCCGATAATTTGATACTGGTTCTTAAAATTAATGAATTCTGCACCTGTTCTGTATGACTAGAATTAACGGCAGTGTAAAGGAAACATGCGGTTTTATTACTTGCAATTTTTATATTGCATCCTGGCGGCTCTCGGGCTGATATACAGCGACCTCAGGCTAATATAGATGGGATATAAAAATTGCCATGTTATGATTTTTATATCATATACTTTAAAAAAATATTAAAGAAACAATAAAAATATCACGTGGTAAAGGGTTATTGTTAACACCCCCCCCCTTGTCTTTATTTTCCATCTCTTATAAACTTTCCTTATGTTATTGAGCCAATTGTTTGTATACTAAGTTACCGTCGACATAACTATTATGTGTCATACTCGGAGATCGAAGTTCAACGACGCATACCGAACTCTACGTCATAATAGCCGATGATTACCGGAAAGGGGTATGATATAACATCCAAAAATTGACGGAGAGGGGTGTGATATAACTCTAATATCACACAGGTAAGCAAATTTTCGGTTTATATCGCACAGGGCGGAAATGGGTACATGTATATTTTCTATAAGTAAATGAAAGAATTCGCTTTTAAGTTAATTATGACGTCATATCATATGAAGTACAGACGATTTACTTTCTACACATTGCTGTAAAATCAATCGGGAAGTCTTAATATGCCCGCGTATTACACCAACAGCACTCCATAAAAAGTACAGATTACTTCAGAAACTTCCTGTTCGTGTAGTTGTAGACTGACGGTGTGAACAGTACAGTTCTGTATCACAAACATGAATTGTAATCACTGTGTTTTCTATGCCGTTGGATTACTTGCAGCATTTGCATACGGTATGACTTGTTTTAGAAGTTAAAAGTCATTATATATATATATATATATATATATATATATATATATATATATATATATATATATATATATATAGATATATAGATAAAAATTAAATAAGAAAACACGAAAAAATTCAATATAGCTTAACGAGGCCGGGTCTAATTTGTTCTGCCCTAGATTTTTGAATGAAATTTTTTACATGAATTTCTACTGATATAATTATTATTTTAAGACTAAAAAATAAGACATTTACCACACCGTTTGTTTAAGGGGTCGTCTAAAAGTTTGTTAATTTTTAACATAGGACCTTATGGGATTTTGCTTGAAATGTATCAATTTTGCACATTTTTTACATTTTTTTAAAACTTCTGCCCTAGGGATTTCTTTTTCTGTTCTACATATTAACTTTATTGCTAAAAGGCATCAAATGGTCAAATAAAAAAAACCTTTTACCTCCTGGTTTGTTCCAGGGGTCTTATGAAAGTTGTTTTTTGTATTCCCAATTTCCCAGATTTGTCGGATTATGGCTATTTTTATTTGACAAAGGCGGAAATGGTGATCTTTATAGTATTATAAAACATTCAGACATATTTAAGTAATAGATAAATAAATAACATCACATATTAAGGGTCGTTAATATAAAATATATGGTTACTGTCTTGAAATATATGAATTAATCTATATATTTAGGCGGGTTAAGAAAACGTGACAGAGGGCTAGGCTTGCTGAACCTTCTTCACGTTTTCGACCCGAGCCCATATATAGCTTATATTTCGAGACATTTATGTTTATTCCACAAAATAATTTCAATTTTATGCATCAAGCGAGCTATTTTCAACAAATTTCGCTGAATATCTGCAGTTGAAACTATCACGCCATGGCGTCAACAAAGCAAAAAGATGACGTCACAATACAAATGAAACGCTGCCCGAAAGCGTGCGTACTCGTTCTGTACTCGGCCTCGTTAAGCGCTTTCATTTAAAAATAATTTAATTCTGGTTGTAACGCGCTTTCTGATTGGCTAAAAAAATCATTTTATATCGTTTAAAGAATGTTGCCTACGTCATAGTAAGACTAACGTCAAAGATGTATCAGTACGCCTGACGTTACGTTTGAATTTTGTACAATTTTACGTCATTTTAAAGGTCAAATGGCCGTTTTTATCTACAATGAAGAGTAGAAAAATTAAATTATAAGCAATGAATTCAATATTTATTAGTTTTATACGATATAAAATGGTTTGAAACAGTTTACGCTTTTTTATAAACCGCTTCGCGGTTTATAAAGCGTAAACTGCCCCAAACCATTTTATATCGTATAAAACAAATAAATATTGAATTCATTCCTTAAATCTGCAGAAACTATATAATGGTAACATAGTAACGTGACGTCAAAAAACTTGAACGTTGAACGGCAATGTCTATTATGACGTCATTGCTAGATTTAGCGGAAAAAAATGACTGCCGTCATGAGAAAAGGGTCCTTATCTTTTGACGTCACAATGCTCAGAAAACAACGTCAAAGTTGCGGCTTTGTAAACGCAGTTTTTTAATTTTCTGTTTCTATTTTCTTTCTGAGTCTATGTTGTGTTTTCTGAATAACTAGAGTCTGGCCTTGTTTTAATACTGCGATCAAAATTTTTGCAGTCAAATACTACCTGTTGATTTGTAAAAATAAATATTTGATAAATGATCACATGTAACGTCAATATCTACACATTTCGAACGCGTAAATATTGCACAAAAGTTGATGCTGAGACGTCATAAAATTGCTGCTTTTGCATCCGCTATGAAACTTAAACACCACATTTTACATTCTAGTGTGTGATGAAATTTTCTTTAATTGGGAAATCACTTTTTTATAAATCATTGTTAAAAACCAAAAACCCGTCTCGCATACGCTGTTAACTGAATGCGCAACTGGTCGCGGATTTCCGATGATGATTTATAAAGTATTCTGAGTAAAATTATACAACTTTAGTTAGCATGAGCAATACATGTATGATTTAATAAAGTAAAAAAAATAAAACTACACTGCACACTCGTTGTTGATAAGAGGTGTTGAAGGCTGGGACATACCGAATCGATGCAGAGCAGTATTGTTCAAATCTAACAGTTATCTGTGCAGTAATTACTGTGAAACAATACAAGTCAAATATTTCAAATCATAAGTTTGGAAGTTCACCTCACGGGAGACGATTCTACACTTTTTGAATTAGTAGGGAAGGAATACGAGAGAAGCGGCTATGTCTCAATTATAGTGCCACTGCCAACATACAAAATAAATTCTCGCATATTCTATTACAATTTAAGAATTTGCAATCAAATTTTGAAATTATTTAACGAATTAAAAAGCTATAAAAAACGGATTAGAAGAGTTTGAGAAATATTCTGACAGCGTAAAAATCTACTCTGATGTATCGCATTTGATTTCATGGGAAGACCTGATTCTTAGTGACATTTTCATGTAAAGTGCCTTTAATGAAACAACATAATAATATGTTTACATATACGAATGAAAAAGTTGTTTATTATTTGAGCGCAACATATTTTGTTTTCTTGTGCAATTTAATAACCCAAATCCACATGTTGTGTGTACTTTTTTAGCTAACTTATATGAAAAAAATCAGTCATATAATGCCTGAAAACTCACCACATCTTCATGGATTTATAGCATTTTATACGATTATATTCATCTCAAGTCAGTTACGTACATGATTCAAAATTAAACAGGTTTGTAAACGCAATCATTATACTTCTATAATACGTTTCATATCAAGTCGATAAAATTGCAGTTTTATAAATTAATTCATGTTTATCGATAAATATAAACACTACATGTGCGACATTTACAATTAATAACATGCATGGCCGTACAATTCACCTTCATAGATAATGGTTTCTCGTCTTTTCTTTTTTATGCAAGATACAAATTTCGATGATAGTCAATGTGTATTTGTTAAAATGTACAGCAATAAAAATAATCCGAGAATCGCGATATTTCTTAAAACTTCGGAATACTGTATGCAACTTGCATCATTTAATTTGTCATTTTGTTTAAAATCGATAATCACTTGGCCGATATGTGTATTCAATGAGAGAGAGAGAGAGAGAGAGCGATTCATTAATCGTGTAATATCGATAATAAGAAAATTAAATTTAGTCAATATGTAAAAATGTTCTTGCAGAGTATTAGCTATGTCTATCGGCACTGTACAATCAATTAGTGCAAACGAATAGACATAATTAATGCAGAAGTCTTATTGAAATTTACTTGCAATCTTACATTTTGAAAAAAAAAGTGAAAATGCTTACATATTTCAACGATGATGGTTTAAAAAAATCGCTTCACAAAAATACAACGGTATGCGTGAACTTACAAAGCGATTGATTAGAAGTGTAGATTCAGCACGTGGGGTGCCTTTTGTATTTTGTTTGTCTGCCGTATTTGATACACTTAATTAGGTGTGTACTAGTATATTTAAACAATAAACCAAAAAAAAAGTAGCGATGTAACCCGCGTTATGAAATGTAACTATCTTTATAGCCATAACCCGCATTTATCACCGAAGACCGAAGAAAGCATTTTATTGTTTATATTTACATCTTTTATTTAATAAATTAATGAATTGAATTGATCGTAAAAAGTAAGCAAAGATCATTAAATTATTGTTAATGTACACCAGAACGATAGATGAAAGCTGTAGTCAACGCGTCTGATATGGGAATTTGAGTTTGGCATCATCATGATTATATACCATATATCAGTTTTTTCCGCGTGTATCCAACTTCCGCTTTGTTCGCGACGATTTCCGAATCGCAGAAAATACATTAGCGTATACAAAGTCTTGTTATCATAAATTAGTTCTTTCTTTTCTTATGAAGTAAACAGGTATGTTAAAGTACAATGAACTGTGATCAGTAAGTTTAGAGGTAGAAATTGCGGGATCGGCGTACAAGCGCCAGATAACAAGTATGTAAGCCTCGTAATTTCTTTAAAGCTGACATGAATTCATAAATACGCATTATTTCCCTTTTATCTCCGACTACCGCCATATTTGTTGTCGAATTCTTTTGTTCTGTTCATCGCTACACACCCCCTATATAAGCTGAGAGCACTATTCATGCTTCACCGCATTCAGGTATTTCATGCACCCGAACACCTTGCCTTGGACGAAAAGACGTGTAGAAACGCGTTTTGAAGAAAAATAAAATGACAACCACTGCACTGGCAAGATATATCCAATACACGATGAAACAAGACAGGCTGAAATCCAGGCGCAGATACTTATAAAATTCCTCGATAATTGTGGACCGTTTTCCTGTGTATGTTATAACATCGCACATGCGCAAACAACACACTGCGGCAGATCGAGCAATGTCAATGATCGTATGGATTTTAGAAACGGTGGAACGGATGGAAACGATGTTACATTGTCATTTTCTTGGATTTACTATCATTTATCTACTGTCACAGGATGAATCTCTGCCATTCAGTTAACTGAATGATAACTGAATGGTCTGGAAAGGTGACTGAATGGCACACATATGCCATTCAGTCACATTTCAGTTACCTTTCAGTCACCTTTCAATTGACTGAATGGCAGAGATTCATCCTGTGTGCGTTCGATGTAGTGCCGCCGGGGTTTATTAAAAAGACGCAGACGTTATTCACTCTGTATGAAAGACACACGTGTTCGATGTGTAGTTCATGCATTTAGAAGTCCGTGCAACCTGAATGCCTCGATCGGAAAGCAACCGACCGTAACTTTCTCAACCGATATATATACCCCAGTGGCAGTAGAGGAGCGATCGAAACTAATATGGCGACCAAATGCTTTTATGAATTCATGTCAGCTTTAATAATCCATTGACAAGCTTATTAAAATGGTCGCTTTTCTTGCGTAAACCGATGTCTAATTATACCTGAGCTACTGGTATCTGTAACGGTACATGATCTATTTATTTATGACTGTTTGCGTCTCTGAAAATAGTTATCGGTAATTATTTAACATTAAGGAAATCGGGTAAATGGTTTTATTGTCGATTTTTTTTTTTTTATTATTAAGATTGGCAATTTAAATACTTTTACCTTCCTTCCTCACAAGTTTAAACAATCTTGAATATTATAATATTTCCACTATGCCTTTGAAATACAAAAAAATGACGCGGAAAAAAACCTAATATACGGTAGTTCTTGCAATCAGTGATTTTTTTTTAGGTTTCTTTAGATTTCGACCGATCGGTAAATAGCATGGTTAGGACTGGACCGAGTTGATTTCAGACCTGTCTTTTTCTATACAGCTGTGAATTACAATCAATTTTCGTAAGAAATAGAGGGAATCATACTTAATGGATGTAAATTTTAATCTATAAATATAAGATGGCATTTTTGTTAAAATCTTTTTTCTCAAATCAACTGTCTACATTCTTGTAGTTGTAATTACTTTTCAGTGAGACAGTCAAAGCCGATTTTTTCCATCGGTAATTTTATAAGAATTAAGTGTTGATAACGTATAAAAAAGAAGAGAAATCATGACAATAATTTAACACCATACCATCCGAGTTTCAAAAACATCTATAATTGATTTTAAACTTGCTTCAGAACTATGAAGATACTTAAAAAGTAACATCAGTAAATATGCGATAAAATTTCCGTGCCAAAGGTTAATTAAAAAGAATAAATATTTCTCTTTTTGAAAATAAATTCGTGTATGCAATTTTACAATGCCATGAAATTGGGAAACATAGGCATCGAATTTAACAATCTTTTTGTTTGTTACATGTTTGCTTATTTAATTTGCTTCTCGGCAGCTTAAATAACTTTGATTTATTTCAAGGTTGGGGAGAAGTTTGATATTTGTTTTCCTTAGATATCCTTTTTCTATTTATCTTATGTGCGGGGGGGGGGGGGGGGGGTTAGTGTGCAGAACTTTAACTATATCCGGATATTTAAAATGTTTTGATCTCTTTTGCAAAAATTGTAAAAACTCTAGAGTGTTAGAAAATTATAAATTAATTCTACTTCATTTCAATAATTCAAGACGATGAAAGGAAGTATAGAAGAAAAATATCGTTCGTGTCGTCGTGACGTTTTGGACGAGCTACGTCAAAGTCGTGTTAACATATCTTACTAAAATTGTCATAAAATGCTTAAAACACACAAGATCTTGGATATCTTAGTATATTTGCATTCAGTAAGAGTTGACTTATCAGAATTGACAAAAAGGTGAGTTTGTGAAATTTTGACCTTAAGGGCCCTTTTCTCGTGACGGCAGTCAAATATAATTTGCAACATAGTAGATATATATATATATATACATATATATATATATATATATATATATATATATATATATATATATATATATATATATATATATTAGACAAAAAATTGTATTTCATTATTGCATTTGTTTGTACAAGAAATAAAGTCTCGTTTTCTTATTTTTTAGAACAGTTTTACTGCTTCCCACTTTGATCTAGCTTTCCTTATATTTCATATCTCCAGATAAAATATCTCTCAACAAAATTGCAACCCAATCACATAACTCTGCAAGTGGCACGGGTGACAACGCTAGAAACGCCATTGATGGTAACACAGTGACGTGCATGCGGACAGATATCATAGGAGACAACGCCCCACACAAAACCGTTTGGTGGAAAGTAGATCTTGGTGGAGTTTATAGCATTTACAGCATCAACGTCCAGTTTAAAAACTATAACGGTTTCGGTATGCACTATTATGAGATATAAATGTAAGTTTCTTGTACAACATGATACTTATCATAATGATGTTTGGAATGATATGTATATTTATGTCTTATGATATCATTGTTATTATATACTAAAGCTTTCTTTACAGAGTTAAAAAACTGTTTAGCGGTCTACGAATCATTTTGCATAAAATAGTTCAACAAATGTAAGCGTATTCAATGTTTCTTGCAGACATCCGTCAAATAGGAAGATTTGCAGGGTTTTCTCTGTATGTATCAGATACTGATGTTTCATCTATTGCTGATATAAAGGGTTCAACTCTGTGCTACAAAGATGGACCTGAGTTACCGACCCTAAACTTTACAACAATATGTACAAAATTCGGACGTTATGTGATATTCTACAACGAACGGTTGAAGGAAGTTAAATATCCAGATGCATATCAGCTTACCAATGTCGTTACAGAGTTATGTGAAGTTACAGTACAAGGTACTTGTATTATGAAGCTATTTCTAATCCTGATATCAACGAAAACATTAAAATAAGTTCAAAAGCTAAAGTTCAAATTATTAAAAAATATATGAACAATATATATCTCGAACACATTTCGATATTTCAAAAATAGGTTGTTGTAAACTGCTTGTTGCATCCTTTTAGCTCACCTGAGATGAAAGCTCAAGTGAGCTTTTCTGATCAAAATTTGTCCGTTGTCTGTCGTCGGCGTTGGTGTTGGCGTGTGCGTTGGCGGCGTTGTCGTTGTAAACTTTTCACATTTTCTTCTTCTTCTCCAGAACCACTGGGCAGATTTTAACCAAATTTGGCACAAAGCATCACTTTGTAAAGAGAATTCAAGTTTGTTCAAATGAAGGGCCATGTTTTCTTTAAAGGACAGATAATTGAGAATTATTGAAAATTTGTTGGTATTTTTCAAAAATCTTCTTCTCAAAAACTATTTGGCCAGAAAAGCTTAAACCTGTGTAGAGGCATCCTCAGGTAGTGTAGATTTACGTTTTGTTCAAATCATGGTCCCCGTGGGTAGGGTGGGGCCATAATAGGGGGATCAAGTTTTACATAGGAATATATAGAGAAAATCTTTAAAAATCTTCTTCTCAAGAACTATTTAACCAGAAAAGCTCAAATTAAAATGGATGCATCCTCAGGTTGTGTGGATTCATGTTTGTTGAAATCATGGTCCCCGGGAGTAGGGTGGGGCCACAACAGGGGGATCAAGTTTTACATAGGAATATATAGAGAAAATCTTTAAAAATCATTTCTTAAAAACTATTTGGCCAGAAAAGCTTAAACTTGTGTAGAGGCATCCTCGAGTAGTGTAAATTCAAGTTTGCAAAATCATAGTCCCTGGGGGTAGGGCGGGGCCGCAATGGCGGGTTGAATTTTTACATAGGATATATAGAGAAAATCTTTAAAAATATTCTTAGAAAGTTTTCAGTTCAAACTCAGTACTTTGTGTGAAAGTTCAGGTTATGCAGATTTAAGTTTGATAAAACCATGATTCCCTAGAGAAAAGCGGGGCCACAAAATGGGGGGGGGGGTATATAGCATTAGAGAAAAATCTTCTTAGAGGTACTACAGCAAAAGGGGCTTGGTATTTACCAAAAAAAAAAAAAAAAGATTTGGATAAAATTTGGCAGATTTTCATTTTTTTTTAGCAAGATCTACTGTTCTACTGTACTTAGTTGTAAAGATATTTTGATTTTGATCCTGTAATGCTAATTTGTTAAGGCTCAGATGAGCGATGTGGTCCCTGGGCCTCTTGTTGAAATAGAACCATTTAATTTCTCATTTACAAACAGTAAATGTCCCATAAGCTATTGTGCTTAATAATGTTTCCTTTCATTGCATACACATGGTCAGCGGGATAAATATCTCTTTTGTTGTATTTTTTATTACACCCCATATGTATCCATCATATACATTGAAGTTGAGTAACATATTATGTACTATTACCCTTCAACATATTTTTTTTAAAATAAACTGTGCCAATTATAAGCTCTAGTTCTGAAAAATTATGGATTGCATCCTTAATAAAGCCGCCGAACAAAACATATTAATACCCCTCCCCCCCCCCCCATTCAATCCCCACCTCCAAAAAATAAAAATAAGAAATAGAATACAATTTCAAAAAAAGAACTGATATAGGATTTATTTTGCTGGGTACATAAATGTACCCACCAAACAACTATGATAAATGAGGATGCAGAACGCCGGGAGAAACTTACAGAGGACGAAGTTGTTCACAAGATCAATTTGGCTACGGGTTTGTTTTCGACTCCACATTCTCCATGTTTTACTTTAAGCTGGGGGGGGGGGGGTGTTTTGTTTTGTATTTCTGTTTTTTTGCATTGCTATTAGTCTCATACAGAATTGTGCTTGTTAAAACGTTTCTCCAAACGAAAATATAAAAATCAGCAACGCGTTATAATTGACAGTTCGCTAAAAATGACATCGTTACTCATTCGTCAAATTCTTTTACTGCAACCCAGCACTTCTTCGCTTTCGCTTAGTGTAATATGTAGTATGTAGTATGCCAAAGTGACCCAATTTTATTTACTACCAGTGGTATTTCATTTAGTTGTTTTGGAACCTAAATAGCAAAAATCATTTTTATCCATATGTAATTTACACCATCCCTAGTCTGTGTGCGAAGTTTTAAGAAAATCTACTAATCTTGTTCTTTCCGAGGGCCATCTTAAGGTATCCCACTCCTCAATGTTCTTGTATCAAGATTTTCTTGAAAAGTATTTCATTGAAATCTGTACACAAACATACTTATACAAAGATAATGGGAGGTCAGTGTTCATCCCTCTGAGTTAGTGCGAATTTAATGACAGGGTGAACCTCTGCCATTCAGTCAACTGAATGTTAACTGAAAGGTATGGAAAGGTGACTGAATGGCATAGCTATGCCATTCAGCCTTATTTCAGTTACCTTTCAGTTAACTGAATGGCAGAGATTCATCCTGTGAATTTGACTTTTTTGCACTTAAAATGCGATTTCAGACTGATTAGGATTTGTTGTCAGTATTTTTGATTAAGCAAACTTTTTTTTTTAAATTTAATTTTAATCATGCACAATGGTCACACTGAATAGAGGGATTACGAAAAAACAATTGGACGAAGCTGCATAAATTTTGTGTGTGACCTTTTTTCACTTTAAGTAGACAATTTCTATATTAGTTACAATTTGATTTGAAATGAAAACATTTTAAATATCAAGAATTGTATAAGATTAATCCACGTTGCAGAGATATATATTCAGCCATATTTTGATCAAATAAAACAAGCGGGTCGGTGATGTCAAATTTTCAGATATAGGGCTAAAAATCCTCCGTACGAGAAAAACAGTTCTCCCAAAAACTTGTTTGTTTCTTGAATTCAGACGGATTTTCTTTATAAATGTTGTGTAATTATAAAATGATGATCTTTCTGTTATAATTGAATTAATAGAATCATATTCATTTCAAATATAATGAACATCTGCCCAATGAAATCAAAACGTAGATTGAGATACCTTAAAATGCAAGTACATTCACAAAATGAATGTATAGGAAATAGTCATTCCACACTTTGTAGCAAATGTTAAACAATACTAAAGCAGCGGTTTTCTTCAAATTGTAATATGTGATTAGTAATATCAAGCTTCACTTTATTTCTAAAAGAAATTAAATGCTACAGCCTGGTTTATAGTGAATGCACCAAATATTGCTATATATGTGGAGTATTAATAATGTAGATTATAACAATGGATTTGCTAAAAAAAAAAATAAAACTACGTGGTCCAAATGTTTTGCTTATACGGTATCAAGTAATGTTTTATACAATCCAATTATCATAGAAAGTTATAGACTTTTGTCAATTTACACCATCTTAACGTTCTCCTTTCAAAATTAGAAATAAGTAATAAAAAGTAAATAAAATAAGTTCGTTATGGAATTACAAAATAACAAACCAAACTGCATCATGTGAATGTTTAGAAAAAGGGAACTGCTTGGTTTTGTCCCCCGAATAATTTGGTTTATTCAACCCGAATGTTATGCATCGACTGCAAACAACGAAAACTCTATTAATATTAGTAAACAAAATGAAGCCGCGTCTACAACGTGAGGAGGTTGGAAGCAAATATTGGTATGAGGCGAAATATCGCGATAACTCTTTATGTCGTTTGTTTTGTTATTAAATTTTGTTTTAAAAAATACGGTTTCATTTACTGGGAACACTTCTGGAATATCTTTAACTATGTACATACATGTACCTAGAATAATCATCATTCAAAAGCGTTCACAAAATTTGATATAAAATCGGACCAATCAACTTTAAGAAAATAAACCCTAGGATAGCATTATTTCGTGTGTAAAATGTCAAAGGCGTACGATTAACGCACTTTCCAAAGAAAGTTCGGGTATAATGTTGTTACCCTGTTCCGTCTGTCCGTCCGTTCGTTATGTTTTACTTTCTCAAACTACTCTTCCATTTTATAAACCAGCAAACTGAACTCTTGGAGTTTGATTCGGGATGACATGTTGTATTGTAAAACTTCTTCCTTGAACTCTTCCTTCATGTTTAACAACAGACAAATCATTAGAATATGTTATATGATTTGGGGTGGCCTATAGCTGCGCAATAAGGTTTGGGAAATTTCAATTTTGTCCTTGAGGTCATTTGGTGGCTGAAAAATGACTTCTTTTTTTTTAACAAAAAATCTGGTTTTAAAAATGTGTACATTTTTTGCAGTAGCTAAACGATCTTCTAGAAAATGATAGGGGATGTCATTTTAAAGTGTGACCAGATTTCTGATTTTTTTTTCTTATTACGAGGATCGGTGTACAACAAAAAATGACGTTTTTATTTTTGGCAAATAAAAGTATGGTTCCCAGAACTCCTCATTTATCGTTCGGAGTAGGTACGTCATCTCTTTGGGATTGATTGGGGCTGTCCTATGGATGCGCAATAAGGTTTTAAAATATATATTTCATCAATGGAGTCAAATCATAGCAAAAAAATGACGTTTCTCACTTTAAAAAAAACCTAGATCCCAGAACTCTTCTTATGATTTAATGAATAGACACATCATAGCTTGTGGTTTGATGGGGGTAGTCATATAGACGTGCGATAAGGTTTCAATGATTTAATTTCCAACCAGGAAGTCAAAAAGTAGCAGAAAATTGACATTTATTACTCAAAAAAACCCCAAGATCCAAGAACTCCTCTTATAATTTAATGAATAGACACATCATATCTTGGGATTTGATAAAGGTTGCCATATAGATGTGCAATAATGGTTTTAAATAATTAAATGTCATCCAGAGAGTCAAATAGTAGCGGGAAAAAATATTTAACCCATGCACAGATCTAGAGAGGGGGTCAAGAAATCAATATCCCCCTTGAAAATTTAAATATCTTTGAAGCAAGAGTAAATATGGTATAGGGATGGGGTGCTCAAAAGTTAACAAAATGTATCATCATTTCCCATTTGAGGGATGGGGGGTGGGGGTTAGACAGCTCCTCGAGGGCATGTACTTTACACCAAATGGTGCATCATAATACACTTAAAGGACCTCTTCCTTCCTATTATAACTCATAACGGTTCAAAAATGATAAGTCTCTACACTTGCTTACATGTACATGTAATACACACATTTTGTGGTTTGTATGGGTTACGCGTTAACTACGTGTCTGTAAGTGAAGAGTTTGAATCCTGCTTGGGCTTATCTATTTTTAAATTTAGTTCCCCCCCCCCCAAAAAAAATTAATTTTTTGCCAAAAACATCTATTGTAAAATTTTAATGTATTAAAACGTCACAGGGAAATAATTTTGATTATAACGCCATTTTATCCACATAGATATCTAAATAGTTTTGTTATTTATCTTGAACTGTTTGGAATTTTCTTTGTTGCAACTACATAATCGGGATTTCGTTGTTATCAAAATATTCTGATGTTTATTTATCCATAAGGAGTGTGGGGGTTGGGATGAGGGGTTGTGGGTCATAGTATTACATGTAATTGTGTTTGAGCGCGCGGGGGGGGGGGGGGGGGTCCGAGGTATATTTGGTAATTTTACTATTAATATAGTTTAATGGATTATTTTATTAAGGGGAGGGGGTCTGGACCTATCACTCTAACCCCTTCTCCAAATCAATTCTCACTATGCTGTTTGAACATCACAAATATACATCTAAAGCTTGCAACCGCCGAAAGGAGGGGCATCCATAAAAATGTTGTTTGTAATGAATGTATAGGCCTTACTTTTTATGAGATGAAATGTTTAGATTACTGATTTACTGAAAAATCACATGCAAACGGTTCAACCCCGTATTGTACATAAATGGCCGCTCATGTGTATTATGGGATGGGATCTCATCCTTTATGAAAATTATGATTTTTAAAAATTACCGAAAATTCCATGTGGACTTCTCTTTTATTAAATCTGGCACAGAACAGTGTTATTTAGGGGCAAACATTTGTTGCAGGTATTACTGTCAAATGACAGCTTCTAGTTATTTTTGGTTTATACTATTTCTTATAACGTACTCCTGCAAAGCTGCATGTAATAAATACGTCATAAAAGCATAATATCAACAATCATCTACCACGGAAAAAGTGCTTGAAAATTAAGCTTTCCTTTCAAAATCTAAATATTTTATCTTTATTTTGTTTATTGTGTTTAGTTGAGTAAACGGTACCGAGAACATTTCACAAACGGTTTAATACACTGAAGTTTACTAGAATGCGCAAAATTATGCCAAATAAAAGCTAAAGTCGGTTTCCTTAATATCAAGTATTTTATTTTATTGTGTATATTTATTACGTTTTACACAGGATGCAATGATGTTGGTATCTACGGCAGTAACTGTGACACTCCGTGTCCCACAAACTGTAAAGGCAACACGTGTCACATACAAAGTGGAAAGTGTTTAAACTGTAAACCTGGATGGACTGGAATATATTGTACAACGAGTAAGACGACGGGCATGATCCTTAGTCGATTAAAATATTCGTAATTTGTTACTGGGTATTGTTTCAATTATATAAACAGATAATAAGGCATTACAAGTGTGCTTTGTTTTTCTTTTTCACAGAATGTAGAGAAGGATGGTACGGTACTAATTGTAGTCAACAGTGTTTTGGACATTGTAGAGACGGGACGTCCTGTGATCACGTGACTGGTCAGTGTGACAGAGGGTGTGCTGCTGGATGGACAGGATTACAATGTAATAAAGGTAGTACAAGTACTTGGAAATTCACTTAACAATTTTTATAACTTTTCAAAGAAATGTAAAGAAGAAAAAAGCAGTATGTCCATCAAACACAGCATGCAGAAGAATTGAAAAAAATATACTATACTTGTTTCCCGCCGGACAGAAAACTTGTTTAATATATATATATATATATATATATATATATATATATATATATATATATATATATATATATATATATATATATATATATATATATGCATGGTTATTAAAAGGAGAAATTACATCATAATCTCATAATTTGTTCAATCATATTGTGTATTAGATGAAATAGATTTGTATAAATCACTGTTACAGAGTGTAAGGACGGAAACTATGGTTATGATTGTATCAACAACTGTAGTGGTCACTGTCTGAACAACTCTACATGTAACAAGCAGACTGGACACTGTGACAGGGGATGTGACCCGGGATATACTAATATTTACTGTAACACGGGTAGATAACATACAGATATTTGTTTGATACTTTTTTTAATTCTGTTTCAACCTTTGTATTGATCAGTTACTTTTTGTGCAAACATCGAATGATTTTAATGAATCATAATGTACCTGTAACGTACCAAATACATCCTTCTTTGCGTAGAGTGTACATCGGGACATTTTGGATTGGATTGCAGGGAGCTATGTAGCGGATACTGTACAAATAATGAACCATGTAACCATGTCAGTGGAATATGCCCAAGTGGTTGTCAGGACGGGTACATGGAATCCTATTGTAATAAAAGTAATTATAGTCATTTGTTTTGTAGCATTGGGTTAACTTGCGAATTAGTTCTTTATTTGCATAAACGATCTAACCTAGGTCAAAGATCAATGTTTTTGGTTAAACCAGGTACTGTCGTCGAGTTAAAAGAGTTAAGTTTCGTGATTTATTTTAATAAGATTGTCTGTTTCCAACGGTTTTTCTACGGTTTCGTTCTATTATTAGCGTCCCCAGTTTCCAACGGAAAACCCTCTTTTTCTTTTATTGTTTTTTTTTTTAAATTATTATTATTGGGGTCTTCCGTTTCCGAGAATGACCCTCTTGTTATTCTATGGTCTTTTTTTTTATTAGGGTCTTCTGTTTCCAACAAAAGACCCTCTCGTTATTCTAACATTTCTTTCTATTTTTTCTTCTGACTTTTTTTCAGACGCTATTTCTTGTGAACTACTGAACCAATTTGCATGACATTTTCAGGACTGATAGAACATTATGAAATATTGATGTTATTAAATTTTGAATGACTCTCTTGTTATTCTACATTTTTTGTGTTGATTTTAATTAGGGTCTTCCGTTTCCAACGGAAACCCCTATTGTTATTCTACGGTTTCTTTTTCTTTTCTAGGCTCTTCCGTTTCCGACGGAAAACCCTCTGGTTTTTCTATTGTTTTTTTTAGATTATTATTAGGGTCTTCCGTTTCTAACGGAAGTGAATTTTATAGGGCTATTTGGTCCACTTAACTCCTTCAAAACTAATTAAAATAAAAACCTGAAACGTCTAGGAATAGTATATGAATGTCAGTTGATGATCCTATTCATTTGATATTTTGAAAAATGTGCAGAGCGCCGAAGCTTGCCTGAGCTCGAAAATTGGCAGCAATTATTTTTTGAAATTTTCTGTAATAGTTTTGAATGAGTAAATATGTTTTTAAATCATTAAACGAGAAGTTTGTTTAAAACTACACGTCCTTAAATTTATATTTAAGGAAAAGGGACTGTTCTCTCGATTTAAGGGCCGAGATAGCTCTAATCAATAATTTGTTGATTATCATACAAGTACAAATGTTCATTGTACATCTGTTTATCTGAATAGTACCACACTTAAATCCTGTTTTAGGTAATCAGGGATTGCAAAGGGCCAGAAGTCCAAATCTTTCATCATTTGTATCTAAAATAACAAATATTTTGAAAAGCATTGTAGAATAAACGTTGCTCAGAATTATGTTTTTAAAATATGTTTCCTAAACAAAATATTGTTGGTAGCCCTGATAAGAAGTTAAAGGGTCGGTCCTTAAAAAAAAGTTGTTCAGATATCTCTAGAGCGGTCAATAATTCTTGAACACCTGTTGAACTAAATATGTTTATATTTTTGAGACCTCTCATTTGATATCAAGAAAAAGGGGCTGGTCCCTAAAATTAAGAGCCAGTTGGGCTCTTAATCTTCAAAAAAACATACTTAAATCATATATTACGTAATATGGAGTTTCAAGAGGCCAGAAATCCCAAATTTTGTTCATTAATATCTAGAAAAGGAGAAATATTTTGAAAAGCAGTTTTGAATGAAAGCTACTGAAAAGAATGTTCTATGCTAAATGCCACCTTAAAAATATTTTTTCATGGCCCAGGTTAGGATTTCAAGGGTCGAACCCTAAGAAAAACATGTTCTCAGATGTCTAGAACGGTCAACAATTCTTGACCACTTCTTGAACAAAATATGTATAGATTTACGAAACCAATTCTTGATATCAAGAATAAGGAGTGATCAAACAAATAAAGGACCAGGAGGGCTACAAAATCCTTTCATAACAACTCTTTATTATTTGCGCATAATTAAAGATACAAAACTCAGAATTTAAGGTAAAAATGAAACTGAAATCCGTTTAAAATCGGACTATACATTAAAGAGCTATTGGGGTTGAAAACTTGATTTTTCCGGAAATTTTTATTCCGCGTTATTGGTTAAAAAATAGCGTTAAGTCAATTTTTCCAGAAATTTTTATTCCGCGATATTGGTTAAAAAATAGCGTTAAGTCATAAACTGATTAACCAATATGCAAAATATTTTTAGGACAAATAGAGCATCATTGGTGTTACATATATTTTAATTTACAAAAAAATGACGTCAGTTTTTGTTTCAGATATTGGCGATTTTGTAAATTTTTAAGAGTCATTTTGTTCATGCATTTCTTTCGAAACTAATCAAAGTAGAAGCTAACAATTTAAAGGAATCGTAGGTAAATGTTTGTAGATGTATCCCCATGCTTCCAAGGATGAAAACAGCGCAAGGCCTCTAAGCTCGTCTGAACCTAAATATTAGCACCAACATTTTCACAAAATTGTCGCACATGTTCTGTCTTATCTTTTGTTGTTTAAATATTTTGTTAAAACATGTAATTCAAAAATGTCATTTTACATGGATGTTCATTTGATATAAAAAAAAAAAAAATAAAAAGGCTAGCCAAGCAAAGAACTAGGTACGGTATATGCCAAAAATGGCCCTATCTCTAAATCGAACGGTATTTTACTAAACGGTAGACATTAATATGTAACTTCATAAAACAGAACAGTTTTGATAATTTCTTCATACTTTTTGTGTGTGCCACTGCTCAAATAGCGTGTCATTTTAGTCACGTTATAATGACGTCGCATTTAGCATCGTAACGTTATACACGTAAGCAACGGAATTCATATGAATCACTTAATAATGGTAACTTTAAATAAGACGGTAAGTTGTATAATGACCATTATGACCATTATTGTATATATACAATTATTCACTTATATCTATTCACAGTAAATAAAGTCCAATATCTCGTGTGTTTGTGGAAAGCTCAAATTATAGTGCTCCATATATAAATCAATGTTAACACATCTGCCTTTACAATTGTAAACCTCCGCTTTGCGTTGACAATGGATTTCTCGGGTGTCAATTTCAACTGTTACCCTCCCAAACAGGCACTTTTTATATAATTTTCTAAGTAAATGAAACTCGAGGAACTAATTTCCGCGTAAAATCCCAAGAAGCACATATCCCGGGTTTTAAAATATCGCTTTTATTTTTCGGACAGATGTAAACTAATTGAAACTATGATAAAAGTTTGGCGTTTTCGATTTGATATTCTCGCGATTTGATTCAAAACAGTTGAGTCGCGGAATGAAGTACTCACGTAATATAAGGAATATACAGTATGCACTGGCGTTAGAAGCAAATTGAAAGTGTGTTGAGGGGGGGGGGGGGGGGGCTAGACTGATCCTCATAAATATTGAGAGAAAAAATCCTAATTCCCAAAATCATGAGAATCCTAATTCGTGTGTGTGTGTGTGTGGGGGGGGGGGGGGGGGGTAATTCTATACTTCCAAAACAAAACAAAAAGTCTTATTTACCATTAATTTTTTTCCCAAATCATGAAAATCGTAATCCGTGGGAGGGGGGGGGGGGGAGTATACCTATACATCTTATAAAAAAAATCTTACCTACCAAAATTTTCTTCTTTCAAAATTCACGATATTCCTTATCCGTGGGGGGGGGGGGGGTACAAAGGTACATTAAGGAACAATTATATTTCCTGCAAAAAAAGGGGGGCTGAACCCTCTATTCTGCTATGTGCCTAATGATTAGGCCTAACTTTGCAAAAAAAGTGGGGGGGGGGGACCTAAGCCCCCCCCCCCGGTTCCGACGCCTATGATATGTAACATAAAATGTGAATTAAAAAAACGATAAAAACATACTCTTGATTTATAAAAGTAGTATATTCAGTTTATTAATTCAATATATTAACTGTATTGAACTTAAATTGCATGCAGATTGGTCGGTTATAACAGCGAGTATATAGCACGTATAATCATAACGATAGACATACATATTGCTTACCCTTTTTATAAGATTTACCGCTATCAAAACTAAAGACATGATCACAGACATTTGTTCTTTCTTCAAGAGAATAATATAAAGTGTCATATATTTACAATGACTTTAAATATTTTCTTTCTATGTGATGTACATTTTTTACTGCGCGCCGTATAATATTTAGGTATCATTTATTCCAAGAAACAAACAAACTATTGCATTAGTTTTTGATTAATTATAGTCATTTTACTTTCAAATGTGCAATACATTGATATGAAATATTTTTAAATCTTTACAATTAACCATAAATAATGCACACTGTGGTTTAATGATCCATCCAACTAAACAGATTCACCTGTCAATCAAATCAGTCTGCGAGCTGCACCATGTGCTCTTCCATTCTATTGTTTTTTATTTCAAGAAAAATAACGTATTTTGCATTATTTGTGATGTCTGATGTCATGATTTAAGTGCCTCTGTGAAGATTAATTCTTACATACACTATACTGTTTAAAAGAAACTCTCTCTCTCTCTCTCTCTCTCTCTCTCTCTCTCTCTCTCTCTCTCTCTCTCATGGTTGTACGTTTGTGCAAATAATACAGAAGTAGTAAAGTTTTTTTTGCATGGATTTTATTTATTTTAAATACTAATGGTGAGTATAACGCTTTCAACGCATGCCTCGGACTATGCGTTTGTAGACTTTCATCGGCTTTATCGGTACAAATATTATTTTAACAGCGCACATATTAGAACATAAAGTAAATGAACCTGTGCTTGCAAAAAATTATATTCACTGATGCAGAAAAATAGTAAAACAAACAAAATAAAAAAATGTACATGTGACTAAACGCACGACATGATCGCGGTAAGGTGTGAATGTCAGACCGTAGGCCTATAGGACCTTTATATCTTTATTATCAAATTACTTGTCAGCTGAATTAATTTCAGCATTGAAGATGTGTCATGTAAACTTTTTTAAATATCTTATTGTATATCACAGTCTACATCAGCAACTTTTTGTTTGATGAAGTCGGGAGTCCTTTCACAATGTCGAGTAAAAAAAAATCGCTAAGCCTAATTTCTTTCACTTACGACCCGCCTTACTCAAAGAATGTGACGTCATGTAAACAAACTTGTTCTGTACATGTGTTTGAAATGCTTCAAATGAAATTTACTGATATTTTCTGAGTGAATGGATCATTCACCGAACATTTCTATAAAAATATGGGACTTATTGTTGAAGTAATGATGTTTTCTTGTGTTATGTAAACAAATAGGAATATTATGCGGTGAAAAAAGTGCTACTTAGTTACCGAAGGCGTTTCGAGAGCTCGAGAGTGAAGTACGGCGAATATATATCTTGTTTTTAATCATTTGCCAAATTGAAGAAGAATCGTTTCAAGAACCTCAAAATATGTAGTGTGAATGAGGAAAAAACTAAACAAAACTTACAAGTTCGGGGAAAACAAAAGGAAAACATCAGTCAACAGCTAGTATACGGTAGGCCTAAATACAGTTGACGGTAGACATATAGTGTAAACAAAAATGATCACGTCCAATATTCATTATCATATTAATAATTTATCAGAACTTATCAAAGATATCAATTTTTTTTGTATTGAAAGTTACTGAAGATAAATTCATCTTATCTTGTCTGATTGTCGTCATCGATAATTGATTATACGGCGAATTATAACCGCATCTGCCCGACTGAAACCACCACTACTCGGGAAATTTAACTATCAGCACAGGCCTCGAGCAAAATGTAATTATGTTTAAATCTTTTCTATTTTTTATTATATTTTAATGAATCATGTTTCGTTTTGCTCGAGGACTGCGCTCTATATACATTTTCAAATTTTATAGTAAAAATTGCCTTGAATATGTTAATTTCCGGTAAACATCGTGCATTTAGCGGATGCTGGTGTTGCTTAGCAACGCTTTGCACGATTATTTTCACGGATTTATCGCTTGCACTTGACATCATATTCGTAATTATGCATTTATTTACTTTTCATAAACAACTTAGAAAATGTTGGAATTTTAGGCATTTAGACCATTACCACCGTACCTAGTTCTTAGGGGCCAAGCGGTTTTTTTAAATAATTCTATGAAACAATAATTTGAAATCAATTATAGAAGCAAAAATGTTAATTGTACTGCTGTTTATCTAAACGAACACCATAGCTAAGTCATTTTTACGAAATTAAGTGTTTCACGGGGCCAGAAGTCCAAAACTTTGATCCCGTGGTTTCTACAAAAAAAAGATATCAAGTAACGGACAAACATCAAAGGTTTAAGACAAACATCAAAGGTTTAAAACAAACAACTATTAGAATCCTTTTATTCCACTCAAATAAATTGTTTTTCGTCTAGTTCTCTAAAAACCTGTTTATATGAAGGATCCACGAAAAACGATTTGTTGAAGGACACATTATTCTAGCAGCACTTTTCAATTTTGGCATTAATATAACTATCGATACATGTGAAATATGCAGTTAGGAAAAAGCAAAATGAGGTGTACACATTCGAGGTAATATCACATCAATATTTTTGCGCATTGTTTTTACCCTAATCCTAAAAAAAATATTTCTTCTATAAATAATATTCTTTATCATGAAATAAATTATGAAAATATTTTTACATTTTTTGTAAAGACCAGTTGTTAACAGTGTTGACCATCTTTTGAAAATAACTGTTTAATTAAATACCAATTCCTAATGTCTCTAAAAGTTAATTTTCATTGTTGGGTTGGGTAAAGGGAACCACTTCATAATCAAATAAGGCGATCAAAGTCAATGCCTGATAATAATAGAGTTTGCTAAATTTTGTTCAAGAATCGGTGTGATGCTATCTAATTTTAACAAGCATTCTGAGAGTATTGCATTAGCAATACACGTCCCCTACCGGTTTGTATTATTCTATGAAAGCTTCGAAGCATACATCTATTTCATTCCTTACCGTCTTCTGTACCCCGAATCAACAGACCAACCCGATAACGAAACCGATTGTAATAATACAAAAAAAAAAAAAAAACATTTCGATAAAATTTACAACACAATGCTTAAAACTATTTTATAGAACTTATTTGTTTGTGAGAAAAATTAAAAGGAATGATCCAAGATGCACGATAATATTGCTGACTAAATACTGTCTCCGTTTATTCAATATACAACGAACCCGATAACGAACCCGAACATTAAATAATTGGAATATAAAAAAATAATTTTCTCGAAAATATGTCAACCAGACGCTACATGAATGTAAACTTCATCTGTAGTTTGACATTTTGAAGTGGTTCAGCAAATTTCATATTATTCCTCAAACGCATAAAGAAAAAAAGTGTGGAAAACTAAAGTGGGACAGACAGACTGACGGACGCAGGGGAAAGCTATAGTCCCCTCCGGTGAAAACCGGTAGGGGACTAACAAGTGCATCGATTGCATACATCCCCTTAAAACTGTTGTTCAACGCAGTATTAAATCATACAAAGGACAAGAGGCATTACGTTAACAGATTATTAAATAATAATTTTGTTCAAATCGTTGTCACTGGGGGTAGGGTAGGGCCACAATAGGGGGATGAATATTTACTTATGAATATATAGAGAACATCTTTAAAAAATCTTCTCAAAAACTATTTTGCCTGAAAAGCTTTTACTAGTGTGGCGGCATCCTCAGGTAGTGTGGAATTAAGTTTACTGCTCGGGGTAGGGTAAGGCCACAATAGGGGGATGCATATTTACATAGGAATATTAAAGAAAATCTTTAAAGATCTTCTTCTTAAAAACTATTAGGCCAGAAAGCTCAAATTAAAGTGGAAGCATCCTCAGATAGTGTTGATTCAAGTTTTGCTCAAATCATGGTCCCTAGGGGTTGGGCGGGGCCACAATGAAGGGATTAATTTTTACCAAGGAGTGTATAAAGAAAAACTTTTAAAATGTTGTGGGAAAGTTTTTGGTCAATAACTAGTGTCATGTTGTAAATTTTGAATATACTGGGTGGCAGTAAATAAGTTGTCATGTTGTAAATTTTGTTTTTACTGTCACCCGGTCAATTCAAAATTTACAACATGACACTTGTCTGAAATCACTGGTTGTGGGGATTAAACTTTAATCAAACCCTGATTCCTTAGAGAAAAGTTAGGCCACAAAGTGGGGAAAGGGGGTATATATATATATATATATATATATATATATATATATATATATATATATATATATATATATATATATATATATATATATATATATATATATATATATATACTTCTTACACGTAAAACAACAAAAATGGGCGTAGTATTTATTATAAGATTATGTGGATTAAATTGGCAGATTTTTTTAAAAATTGAGCATGATCTACTGTACCTAGTTGTCAAGATATTTTATACTCTAATGCTTAGTTGATCAGAGTTAAGGATATTGTTGGGCCTCTTGTTTCAATCCTAAATTGACATTGTCTACAGGATCTACATAAAGAAAAACAATACTAGTTATCAAAAAATCTATGTAAAAATTGAACAAATATTGAAAAATCGGTATTGTGATGTAGTGGGATACTTTCGATAACTTAATTATTTCTTTACGAAACAATCATAATTACTAAGAAAACAAAATAAAACTCAAGTAATAAATGCATAATCATTATAGATATTACAGACAGTTGCATGGAGTAAAAAATGCTTAAGTGGTTTTTGGCTAAAGACTGTCATAAAACATCCCAAAAAATATCATTGCATTTGAAAGTTAACTACTTATTCAATTATTCTATGATTTCTTTTAATCTTGGTTTAATCTTTACCTAATCTTATTTGCCCCTAATTATAATATCATAGTCATTTATGATATATACATGTATCTTTAACTATTAGCTTGCAAGACAGGATATTTTGGCAGAAATTGTTCCCGGGTATGTTCACCTAACTGTAAAGCTGACACATGTCGGCACACGGACGGATCGTGTACTTGTGCTGCAGGTTATACGGATTTCAATTGTACCACAGGTAAATATAACACAGTTTATTTGTAATTCACAAAAAAAAATGTTTTATGTTCTTTCAGTTTATGTAACAATTCTAAGGGGGGTTTTGTGGGTTTTGTTCTTGTATTTCTTTTTTTGTTTTTACCTATGTTCAACGATACGCTTTGACTTTTTGCAAAAAAATGTTTTATAATCGAAACGACAACTATTCAGTATTGTTATTTGTTTATTGAAATTGTTTATGCAAAAATTTATCTTTCCAACAGTTTCATATAACATATGTGTACATGAACAAAATGACAATAACAAACTGTCAACCATCTCAAACCATGTCAATTAAAAATACAATTACAGTTCATCATTGGAACCTTGAAATGAAAATGGAAACGTGTAATTTAAAGAGAAGTGATATAATTGTTTACTTATAAAAGACGGATATTATGTAAAATCCCAATTAATACAATTACCTTATAGTAAGTTTAGCTTTTGGTCATATGAACAATAGCACTTTATAGTACATTACAAAATAAAACTCTTTAACTCTGTTATTTTATTTTTTAAACCTAACATTTGAACATTACACGATTGTATAAATTAACCAGAGTGTGTGTTGTCTTATGGAGAAAACTGCCAGTCTCCATGCAATGCTTACTGTATCAACCAGACATGTGACATAATCAATGGCAGTTGTACTTATGGTTGTAAAGAGGGAAAACAATGTGATGAAGGTATATTTGACTGATTCTGATGTATTTTCGGAATATGTTAATTTTTGATAAAGTACCAAAACAGATAAGATATAGTTTTCATTATATTGGCTGTATTTAACAGACTTTTTTTTCCAATATGTTTCGTCAAAAGCTAAAAGCTATCCCCAAACAGTTTCCTCGTCAGAGAATATACCTGTAATTGGAGCCATGCTTGGCACATGCGTGATTGTGATTATCGGAATTATCGTATCTTTTTTTGTGATACGGTATGAATCTTACGCAGATTTTGTTAATTAATGAATTAGGAAGAAATTTAATTTTCTATTTCTTTTAATAGATAATTTTCATCTTCAATGATTAAAAGTATATGCACAATTAACTTATATGATTTCTTTAAGTTGTTCTAATTGCTGATGGCTTTTTTTTTAATGTTTACTTGCTATAATTTGTTATACTTTATTTATGTAGCCTAAAACGAAAATCAACAGCGATAACAAAACGTCAGTCATTTCTTTTGGAAACAAAGCCTTTACGTACTAATAAATCTATGGTAGAACAGCCTAAGTTACCAAGTAAGAATTTCAATACACTCGTTCATATTTTTCATTTTGTTTTTCATTCCTTTTTTGATAAGGTTTCCTATTTCAGTTACTAAAAAAATCCAACAACATAAAAATGCAGTTTATAAATGATAGATTGTAGATCACAAGCTTTGTGCCCAAATGACGTCGTGGAGTCTACATATGCTTTGCCTGAAAAAACAAAAAGAGGTCCTCCAACTAATAAGAACATTTCTGTCAGGAATATGAAAGCACAAATTACAAACATGTCTTTAAATGAGAACAATGGGTTTAAGAGTGAATATCATGTAAGGATTTATTCTTTTGATATTTTTAATTTTTATTTACTCTCATTTTTTAAATGTTTAAGATGGATTTTATAGGTAGTAAGATATATATGTAATATTACAGGACATACCTCGTGGTGAGCTTCATCCATGCGTTGAAGGAAAGAAACAGGAAAATAAAGTGAAAAATAGATATACAACTATATTCCCCTGTATGCATTTTAAACGTTTAAAATAATGTTATTACATGTAGTGCATAAAAATGCACAAAAACAATGGATAATTCATATTTTCTGGTTTTAGATGATCACTCACGTGTTATTCTAAAAACCGCTGCCAGCGATCAAGGGGGTTACATCAATGCTAATTTCATTGAAGCAAGTATCTAATTAAATTAAAAGTTTCTTTCATATAAAAGAATAATTCATAAACATACATGTAAATATATGATATTGTAGCGTGTGCATAAATTAATAAATGATGTTTTAATACTGGAACAAAAGCGGTTCCAAATCAAAATATGTTTCAGTGCTTAAATTTAACTTGTTAAGAAAGTGTGTTTAATCAGTAAAAGCTTAGTTTAAATGATTTTATTCGTATGTAATGTCTTTTTTCGTATTTATTAGGATACTAAAGAAAAACGGACATACATTGCCACCCAGGGTAACCTATAAGAGAATCGACCTTTTTATATACAGTTCTACCATTTTGATTTTAATCAATATTTCAATTTTTTCATCTTGTTATTTTATATATTTTTGAAAGGTCCAAAACCAAAAACAATAGCGGATTTCTGGACCATGATTTGGCAAGAGGAAGTGTGCAATATTGTCTGTTTAACCAATCTGACAGAGGGAACAAAGGTAAACCCTGTTTATATACATATGATATGAATACCTATAATCATTGCTTTGGATATAATGTTCATAATAGCATTATTGATACATCGACGGGATGACAATCAAAAACTGCGTTTCCGTCTTTTTTAGTACACGAGTTACTCAGGTGGCGTATTGCAATTGGTCTTCGTCTGTGAGTCGTGGGTCGCCTGTTAACACTTCTTTTTAAAACAACGAGGTCTACTTTTAATTTGAAGCATCTCTAGGAGTAAAAGTTGTTAAAGTTCTTACCTTACCACCCACGGGACAAATTATGTAAAACAAAAGATACTTTAAAAACAATTGTCTACTTCAACACATTTGAGAAAAAAATAGTGCATACCTTGCAATGAAGCAGTCTACCAAAACTGTGAAATCAATGGCTCCTGGGTCAGCTGTTCAGTTCCTATGGTATAGCCAATAGGCCATACAGTGAAAATGTAAACAAAATCTAAGAAAATATACTTCATTTCCGTATATATTGAAAGAAAACTAAAGAAATAGTTGTGTTTTTAATGAATCTATCTATTGATATTTTTAATTCTATGCCAATTTAGTTAGTTGATCAGGCCTTAGGGCGGGGTCAAAATGACTTTATAGTGAAATTTAGGAAATTTTAGGAAACCTTCTCTACTGCCATATAATTTGAAGAAAACTAAATGAATTATTATGATACCCATGGAGCGATATACCTGAATTGTGAAATGCATGTCCCTTGGGTCAGGGGTTAAGACCACTGGGTAAGGCCAATATGGCCATGTAGTGAAAATATAAAACACTTTGTGATAATTTCTTCTGTCCTTTCACAGTCTATAGAGATAAACTAAATGCACTGTTATTTTTCCAATAATGTCATTTTCTTAGATTGTGAAACCAACTGTTCATAAAGCTGAGGTTTTGCCCTTTTATTTGTGGGTGAGAAATATAGTCATTTAAAACATGGTTTTTGTGTCATTAAAGTCTATTATGTAAGCTATTGCTGTTAGTTGTCTTGAGTCGTCCGTTTAAAAAAAATAACTTCATCTAAAAATAAACCTGTCATTTCATGTATTGTGTGTTTGTAGCAATAATCTGTATGCATGTCATTTGCATTGTTAATGAATCTGTGAATATTATTGTTATTATAAAAGAAAAGTCCCCCACTTTATTGAATTTATGTTTGCAAACGTCAAATGCTAGTTACCGTTCAGTAATTTTCAGAGTCAAAGAATCAAAGCATTCCATATGTATGCAAAAGCCATGCCATCTTAATAGCTAAGGGTCCCTTTGATTTTTAAAAAATTAATTATTCTGGACTTTCTAAATGTTAAGCTCAACTTTGCATTGCTTTGAATGGGATATTGGCACTCTTTTTACGCTTCCAATAAATATTTTTCATAATGACAGAACAAGTGTGCCCAGTACTGGCCAGATATCAACGACAAACTACAAGGCGGGACGTTGACCGTTAGACATCTAGAGGAGAAAACCTACGCTGAGTACATCATCAGGCGATTCAAGATACACAACAAATCGGTAATACATCGTAATTAAAATATGATATTAACAGTGTATATGCATGAAAATACCCTTTAATAGTACGCGGGACATCAAGATTAAGATTTAAGATTTAAATCAATTATATTTATTTGTTAGATGTAGTATATGTAATTTTTGCATATAGATTGTTAATAATAGAAACGTCTAACTATTTATAATGGATTAAAACAACCTAGACATCTTTATAATAAAAATTCCCTAAAGGAAGAAGCATAACCACGATAATAACCAAACTACCAACCATTTGTTTTTTGTTTCAATCACATTTCTATTATTTTATTTTAAAGCATGTGGACAAGCGTCATTAGTGAAGCAAAGTACTATTCCTGTCCTGAACATAAATAATAGAATATTTTATTTTAAGTACATAAGGTGTCTCATGTAGCAAAACAAAATGAAATGTGACAAAATTTGACATAACATTGTAGGTAACAAATCTAATCATAATTTAAGGAAAACAAACAATCCTTTTAAAATAAAGGGCACTAGTATTTTAAATATTTTACTTACTTTAACTTAGCTGAGTCTATTTCATGCTTCTCATTTCTATTTACACGCGCTTATTCGATTTTTACATGATCCTATGATCACACTTTCCGAGCAGAAATGTTAAATATGTTGATGTTGCCTGCTTTACATGTAATCTTACAACAGGGTAATAAAGTTCTCAATGGTTCTTTTTATCTGAAAATAACGATGTATGCGCTAATCATCTGTAGCACAAACCCCTGCAGAAAATAGTAGATATCAGTAGAGGGGACACCAACTTAATTGGCACAAGCAATATCAGCCCATAACGCCCCTCATGTCGTCTTAAAACACCAATCAAATGAGATTTTGTAGATGAACGAATCATTCTGATACACGTATTTTTCAGCATTATTATTGACGTGTATGAAACCTTCTTTAAAAACACAACAAAATTAGAAAAGTGGGCAGGGTATAATCACACCGTTGGGATATTATTTTGCATTGTAATGTGTATATGTCTTTTTATACCCTGTACAGTGATTTGATGATGATTTTATGGAATCCATGTAAAACATCAAGATTTGAATTTATTGTATAAACAATTATAAACAAGCATTACAATTTGTTTCTAAAACAATATAAAAAGCATTATACCTAAATCAGTACCAATTAGTAGTTTCAAACTTTTTTTAATTCTATGAGTAAAATTCAAATGAAATATTATCATTAAAATGTGATTACATTAAAGTTAATCATTTGAACATTGCTATATGTCCTTTTTACAACAATTTGTTGAGAAAAAGTATGAATTTTTCACATTAATCATTTTGCCTCAAAAGAGGTACATTATTTTTATCAGTCGGCATAGGATCTATTTTTAGAACAAGAAAAATCGGGTCTTTAAAGGGAGCTCCTGTGTCTATGGAGACACACTAACGTTTAATTTCATAGAAAAAAATGTCAATTCAGAAAAATCCATGTTGATTTTCATATCCATCTTTATACCTGTTATTTGTTTGTTTTCATTGTGTATTGTCTGTTTCATGAGCATAAATCAAATTCTTTTGAGAAGTGTGGTAGGGGTCCAAAAAAGTGATTATATTGAATTTAAAAAGTATACATTATATTTCAAGGAAAACATATCTTCATGTACCTCCATATATACAGACAAATATATATCGTAGGATTTAATAGTTTTTGAGGCTCATTTTAATACGTCTTTTAAGACAAAGTTACAACTTAAATAAAAAAATCTTAGACCTTTTTTTCAACAAATGGTTGTAGAGAGGACACTTCATATTAATTTTTTTTCATCAAAATAAGTCTGTAGCTGCGCAGTTTAAGAGCTGTTCCGAGAGATTAAAAAGACGTTGTTCTGTTTTTGTATGCATACTTTAAAAAAAATGACATGCAAGATCTCATAATTTTGCTTTTGTATCTTTTTTGCATCATCTTTGGCCAGTGTAGAGCTGAAACAAGCCAGTTCAAGAAATGTTTACATTCTTATCCTTAGAGATACATGATGGCCACATCCCCCTGAAATGAAGTGTGGAGAGATATATAAATATATATGTTTTTCAATTGGTTATGTTAACTGTAGTAAACTTTATAGCTATAAACAAGACTAAATATTAATATCCTTAGTCTGTATCCGATTCCTTTATGTTTCAAAACAATTATTCTAATGTTATTCCCCTTTGTAATTTTTTTTTTGCAGTCTTTTGAAAAAAAGCGTATATAGAGCGAATTACAGATATGGCAGAATACATCAACTTGTCCGTAGGACTACGAAATATCTGATTTTACTGTAATGTCTTTTGTACAATGTATTTCATAACATTTGCTTACATTTTTCCCATTCCAATTTTCATTTTACTTAATCATTTGGATTAATATCAGATACATTAATCGACTGTTTGGTCGCAAATGGACCACCATAAATGAGAATCTATATTTGAACACACTTTCAATAAAAAGTATAAACATGTGCTAAAAGGTATAAATCAATATATTTCTTTTCTGTCCCAAAATTCCTGACACATCAAATGTACATTTTGTTGGCTAATACTTTCAATCCATGATCGGTGGTCAAACCATTTTTACAATGAGCATTTATTCAAATTCCCGATATGTAAATCAATTATAACGCGTTGTTAAAATTTAAGAGTAAAGAAGCTTCCTTTCATTATTGTTTGAGAGTTTTTTACTCGAAATTTCATTCCTATAATCTAAGGTTTCTACAAAAGGATTTCGTCTTTAATATACATAAAGAATAGGTACGAGGAAAAATTAAAATTCATTTAGTAAACCGGATTTTTAAAGACCTTTTAATTCCGATTTTGTATTAAGATGCGGTACAAATGTACGTGAATTTACAGACTCCAAAAACCACTTATCTGTATATTCGTTTTTTTAAGTGTTCTTTTTTCGATTTTTGTTGATTTTTGGCAAACGTTTATTCTCAGCTTTTTAGAAAATGCCAAATCAGAATGTAAAAAAAGTTTTATCAAATGAGATGTTTTACAGCAGCATCGTAGGATGGCCCCGTTATAACAGTATCAAAAAAATCCAAAGAAACTATCGTAGAAAGTAAAGGGTTTTCGCCTATTTACACATGTAGAATTGGTCTCCTTTAAATCTTAGAAATATTAAAAGTAAATAGAATAATTTGTTATGGCCTTACAAACAAAAGAAACAAAAATTCATTATTTGAATGTTTAGAAACCCGTTTGGTTACTTTCCCCGAAAGATTAGGTTGTTTCAACGTGCATGTTATGCACCGATTGTTAACAAAGCCAACTTCAGAAATATGTGAACGAAATGTATAAAAGGTTATTTCTGAGGTGCAAAAACATTATGACCTTTATTTACAGCGATGTCAAAGTCGTAATAAAATTATAGCCCCCTCGACGTCAAGGGCGAATTTTGATATGAAGCAAAAATTACACGATACTCTTTTGTGTCTTTTGTTTTTTTAAACAAATTTGTGTACATCATTAATGGCTTAATTGACTGTGAAACCTTCTGCAATGTCTTTTTTATACACTGTCACAACTGACCTGTTGTGATGGGTTCTTTAAACATTTACCCCTTATGAAATCATATGGATGACTCTTGTTTTCCAATAAACAACAGCAATATGAAAAAAATAAACAATAAATTTATCTACATATGTACAAAGAAATTATAATCATAGTTCTCAACGGGCCTCCATAATCTCGTGCGTCTTTCTACCACGTTCCACCACTTTCCACCACGTTCCACCACGATCCACCACGATCCACCAAAATCCACCCCGTCCCCTCAGGTTAACATACACATACTTAGCAAAACATTGTTTAAATGTGGTCACAAAGTTTGATGTCAAATCGGACCAAGCAGCTTTAAAAAGTTGATGGTTGTATATGCAAATGCAACAAAGTAAACCTATATAGAAATAAGTATCGACTGTGTTCTTTTAAAACAACTAATTATAGGGGGGGGGAGTTGGAGGTAAAATATACCAAAACACGAATTATTTGAATACTTTATTATTTGGGCATAACTTATCTTTGTAGACCAGAACAGACCGTCACGTGACGATGTTCCACTACACCACTTGGTCAGACCATGGAGTCGCCGATCCTCTAAGTTTAGTTGTGTTCCATCGTCAGGTGATCAGAGCTACCGCTAACTCTGCTGGGAAGTACACAGTGGTACACTGCAGGTAACAATGTGGGGGATTCATTAGTCTCAACATGTGATAAAAATAATTACCGCCACCTTTAAAATAAAAAATAATTTCCTTGTCTACGAGACAAACCGAAATACTTAGCATTTTCATTAACATTTTACCGGTCAATTAAATTTGCCCAACATTGAAGACAATAATACATATACGTAACGACCACTGATTTTTTTTTCTTGGGGTGGGGGGGGGGATGGTATTATGCATCTTACAGTGATTTAGCACATATTTCATAGTTAACAACGACTAATAGGATTGATAAAGTCTTATATAAAAATTTCAGACACTTAAAGCTGACAAATATTTTTATACGAAATTCTGCGTATGTTGTGTCAGAATGTTCATTTTTAAGGTTTTGGTTGTTTTATTATCAACCAAATGTTCTTATCAAAATTTGAGATCCATCACCAATCAATGTTGTAGAGTTTTCAAAAAACTGAAAAGTTAAGTTTACAAGAAAAAAATTTCCATAAATATTCATTGTTTGATTTGATTTTAGTGCAGGAGTTGGTAGGACCGGAACGTACATTGCCTTAGACGCCCTCTACCGAGAAGGGGAGAGAACTGGTAAAATCAACGTACCGATGTACGTCAGAACAATGAGAAAGGACAGAATGAACATGATTCAGGGAGATGTAGGGCGTTTTTTTTATTAAATTATATGCAATATTTAACAGTTTAACCTCACTTTAAAATAACACATAAACTAACAACAAGTGTTTTATTATACTTTCAAGTTACATATCGAAATCTGTTTCGTTTAGACGCAGATTATCATCCGTTCTATAACCCTCGCGTAAGCAAAACACATGACAAAAGGTAACACAACGATCTACTACATGTGCAAAAAAAACCAAGTGTACGGTCAGCCGTAGAATTTACGTTATTAGTAAAGCTTACTTTAAAATTAGGACATTCAGTAAAATTACCTAAAAAATACTTGTTTGGGAGGGCAACAGTTGGAAATAACATCCTTCGAACACCATTGTCAATGGTGTTCTCGGATTGTCAATTTCAATTGTTCCCCTCCTAAACAGGTACTATTTATATTAAGTTATGAAATAATATCAATGTTTGTTTATTGTGTCATAGGTAATATGTGTTTATGTATTATTTATTTCATTACTTTACATCCACCATCTCGTTGTGACTGCCAGATTGTCCTTGTTATATTTTTATCAAAGACGCTGTTGTTTAATTACTAGTAAATCCTGCTTGTATTACTGTGCATTCATGGTAGAGTTGAGAAAGAATTAAATCATTATAAATGATGGTCGTTAACTGCACTTAAAAAAATCTAAAACTAAATATCATTTCGATGCATTTTCTCTACAACCTATATTTTCACCTGCCGCTTATTTGATAAATAATCTACAAAGCAGTTACTAGTTCTATTTGATATTGAAGAAAAAAAGCAGGCAGGCTTTTTGTTTTGGTTGCTTAAAACCGTATTTGTGCATGTTCATGAAATGATTTTGTTATCGCAGGGATAATATTTCCTTCTAAATAATATCCTCAATCCATGTTTTTTTTTAAATTTAATGATTGATAACAGAATGCTAGTTTCCTTAAAAAATAAAGCATGTTATGTAATTAAGGTTTCGTATTGAAATTTAACATCTTGATTGGAAGAAAATTTAAATATAATGAATCTTATTTGAAATCAAGGAAATGACATTTGACTTAGAGGAAACAATTTTCACTCTTTCAAAGCACTCTATTGTCTTTGTTTAAATAAAGTGATTCAAAAAGTCTTCCTTTAAGGTCTTTTCACGGGTCTCTTCCTTGATAAACATGTTTTCCTCGTGACAAATATCTCGCCCAATACGTCGAATGATGTTTTACAAAACACAACCTAAACAAATTTACAAGCTTCATCAAACATTTACTTTTAAAAACGTGTACCCTTTAACATAATGATATTTAAAACAAGTACATTTAGATTATTTAAAATCTTATTTTATTGTGGTTTAAATGCATTTCTGAAATAATAACTATGTTGTTTTAAAAAGCACAATTTGAACAAAATTACAACCTCGACAAACTCATTTCTTACTGTTAAGCGTTTCACGTCATGTTAAGTTATACAAGTAAATTTATGGGTTTTTTTAATGTTCTTGAAATATATCAGTATCCCTACATGTATCTATATTATAACTTTATTTTCACTAAGGACCAGTACAGGTTGGTATATCTAGCACTTAGAGACGCCTTCAGTGGTCGGTCCAAATGTTTGAAAACAGAAAAGTTTCTGAGTTACTACCAAGAACATTCCTGTTATACCAATTGTGGGGATGTAGAGCAAAAGAAGTTATTTTCTTCCGATCTAGAGGTAGAAACTCCTGAACATCGTAATTTAGATTTACACTTGGATTTTGTTGTTGTTGTTTTTATAGTGTTTATTACTAACTTATTTGTTACTCTTTTGTTCCAACGTCAAGTTGATCAATAAGCTTAAAAGAATGCAGTCTTCAATATACATTTGTAGGAGTTACTGTCTCTGAGAAAGGAGTATACACAGCAAGATTACATGTCTGGCCGGGCTCAAATATCGGCTAACTACTCAGAGAGCGTACTTCCTGGTAAAGAATATCAAACCAATATGTCAAACAACTACTGTGGTTTCATCAATATTCGTTGAATACCAATTTTCGTGGATTTCGTTGTTAAGTTGATCCACGAAATTAAATGTTCATTGAAGTTCAATTTCAACTAACATTTTGTATTGATAGGATCATTGGCCACGAAATTACGTATCCTTGAAACTGTGGATTTCAGAAAATCCACGAAATTGGATACCCACGAAAATTAATGAAACCACAGTATCTCATATTTACACGTGAATTTGTATCGGTGAAAACAATCAAAAAAGTTTTTATCAAAGAATGAAATCAATTTCACAGTTTTCAAACATTTACAGATTATATCTTTTAGACATTTGTATATCGTAGTTGAAGAATTCTTGTGTCATCTGTCCTACATAAAGGGTCATAATACATACTACAACGCAGTTCTTCTCCAGGTAGAATATAACAAATATATACACGTTTGATTTTAAATAATGATT
The DNA here is from genome assembly GCF_902806645.1 of Magallana gigas. Taxonomy (NCBI): domain Eukaryota; kingdom Metazoa; phylum Mollusca; class Bivalvia; order Ostreida; family Ostreidae; genus Magallana; species Magallana gigas. The sequence goes on along the minus strand of NC_047560.1, from coordinate 12,339,451 downwards.
TTGATATCATAAGGTTGATTTCAACTTGACCTTTTATATTTTTCCTATTAACAAAAATTCCCTCCAAATACAATATATGTTTGTCAATTTATGTGTTTTATACAGTCGTACCTGGAGAAGGACTCCCTGATCAGCGCCCAGTATCCTCTACCAGACAACACCGAGGACTTTCTCAGACTGGTCAAGGACTTTGACGCACGTGTTGTCGTTTTCCTGTGTCCACTCAAGGACATAGAATCCGTATGGGAAATCTTGTCTTTGTTTAACATCGTTTATCTACTTATCTATTTATCTATATATCTATTGATTTTTATATCTGTAAACCTCAAATTCAGACATGCTGTATTTTTTTTACAGACATCCAAATGGTATCCATCATCGGAAGGCCAAACAAAATTTGATGGAATGTTCTACATTAAGAACCTATCCTCCACTAAAGCCGCAAACGTCACAATTAACAGATTAAATATACAGCCAACGGTATATTTTTTAAAAGGAAAACTTAAGTAAAGTATTGAAAAAAGGAATAACAGCATTCATACAACAATTTTATTTCAGTAACAACTTAGCACTAGATATACGAATATTCAAATAATTTAGATATCTTAAGGAATGGTGCAGCAACGTACATTATTATTATTCAAACATACTAAAGCATTTATGTTTTTATTTTGTTCAGGGGTTTAACCAAATGGACATAACTGTTTTGGAATGCCCAAAATGGAGAGAAAAACAGAAAACTTCTGATAAAAGAATTCTTTTGGATGTGATCAAGGCTGTCAAAACTGAAAAGACGAACGAAAAGGGACGGATTCTAGTTCTGTCGAGGTAATACTGAGCGTTTTAGGTGTTATGATTAAATGGGGTGCTTTTCGTAAATTAAATATCTGTCATTTACATTAAGAGCAAAACATTCAAATAGATAATTTAAAAATGAAAAACGATTTTCCAATCTATATCAGAATTTATAAGAATAGAATTGTGACATTAAGATTAAATGTTATTTCACGCAATTAATTATTCTAAGGTAAATCAGCATATACAGTTTTTGTAAGGAAAGATTTTGGTCGGGGAGTGATCAATTCCAATAAAGCCCGAAGGGCGTAATGATTTGTTTTACCACGCTCTAATGGATATTTTCACATCATATTATTCAAACAATGGTTTCTTATATCTGTTTCTTTTTTCAATTTCTACACTTAAAAACTATATTTTATAACCACCTATTTTTCATGTAGCATTTGCTATGTATTGCTACGCAGCATTGTCAATACCGTTTATCCATATATCGGTTATGCTATTAGACGCGCACATGTTGTGTCGCTCATCTTTTATGGAAATATTGGGCTATACGCTTCAAAATTGATTCGTAATGCTATCACAGACAAATTGAAAATGTAAATATTTCCTATTAACAAGTAGTTTAAATACAAATTTTTAAACATATATAATATCCACATAAAACTGCATGCACTTTAGGTATAATCAATCATATAGGAGGTACTGGTGTGTACAATTATTCTTTCGAACAGATTGACTTAAACATTATATTTTTTTGCTATTAAGTGACGGAGCTACACGCTGTGGCCCATTCTTCGTTGTATACAACGTGTTGGAGCAAATCTCTGTGGACAGAGAGGTGGACATCTTTACAGCTGTACGTCAGATCCAGATACGGAGACCAGAGTGTGTGTCCACTGTGGTAAGCAGTTTTGGGGGTTTTTTTCCCTTTTTTTTTAGTTTTTTGTTTCTTAACTGTTTAGTTTTAAAAATCATGGATCAATAGGCGACAATTATTACTTTAAAGATACATTGTCTCTTAAACAAGTTAATATTGTTACGATTTTGTCCGTAGCTGAAAGCAAAGATACATCTTAAATGTTGATGATAGGTAATTTTTACAACATGCACTTGTTTTATACAGTCATATATACATGTATGCAAGTATCACAGTATCTGGTAAATAATTTGAATGTTTTGGTTTTTTTAAGGAGGAATACCAGCTTTGTCATGACGCCGTGGCAGAGTATCTCCTGAATGACTGTGTTTATGGAAATTGTTGAGTTACATAATTGAACACTTAACAATTGTAACCTTTGAAAACTTTAGTTTTTACAAAACATTTTTGTTTTCTTGTAGTACAAATTTGATCACTTTATTTTTTTGCTGATATAAAAATGTTATTATTTTTTGCATATATATGCAAATGTTTCGTTCCTAAAACTGTACACAGCATTCATATTAATTTAGTTGTTTTGTTTATAAGAAAAGCAATTTATTTTTTAACTTTTAAACTTATTTTATTTTCCTTCTTTGATATTGAGTTTAACTATTGATTTATCTATGTGTAACTAACTTACTAAACTGTTTGTGATGTGTTTTTCCTGTCATCCTGCTTTTATTTGGACATAATGCATGTTTAAAATTAATTTTTAATCTTGTTTTGTGTTAATCTAATTAATAAATGATAAAACAAACGCTGGATCATTGTTACTGTTTATAAAACTGATTAATCTGATTAGATAGGTATTTAAAAAATACAAAAGATAACCAATTAGTTTTCCAATTATCTTATAAAATGTTTTTTTTTCAAACTACATTTCAAGGTTTTTTTTTCTTCAAAATCTGTATTCAGCATATATGCCGTTGGCATTTCAGAGTCATTCAGCAGTACATAAATGTAAGAACCAACCCTTAGAATTGTAAACAATTCACGAAACATTTAAGTTAAACTTCATTAATTGATATCTTTGTACTTCTTGAATTACTTGTAAACTTATCTGATATATTTACATGGATTTTGCTGTTGTTTTTCCTAACACTCACAATGTTTTTTTAAGTAACATTACAGTAGCAAGGATTTATATTTTTATCAACATTTATCAAATTGATGTTTTTGGCAGAATATATCAGTGTTTGACTGAAGGCCTTTTCTCTGTACAATGACATGTGATGTTTTCGATTTCGTTTAGGTTTTTATCTAATAAAAAATTTTCACTGAAATTTTTTGTTCTCATAGAAAAGATGATTTGTTCGCAAAAGTATGATATACATGCATATTATATGTTTGTGTGTACATGCGTATATGCTAACTAATGAACATCGTTTAACTAGTTGAATGGTTCATTTAATAGATAGTTGATATTTCAGCAACGTAGCATGATTCGTTGCTTTGTGAATGACAACGCTAATTTTTGTAATATGTTTATTATTTTCTTTGTTAATCTTCTATTTATCAAAATAAATTTAAGCCTAGTTCACAATTCTTTGTATTATATCTTCAGTTTCGTTTTTTCACTTAAAACATTCTCTTATAGAGAAAGTTTGCAGCTAAATAAAAAACAAAAACAAATAAATAAACAAACAAATAAAAACCAAACAAACAAAAAAGAAACACCGCTACATCAACGTATGAATTAGTTATTTTCAAAGCAATCAACCGAATATTTATTGGCACGTTTCATTTTGGATTTTTACTGTTGGTTTGAAAATTCAATAAACTCTATCTAGTTTTGCACATTATGCAATGCGTGTCAGTTTGCTAAACCTCTAAATGAATTTGTTTACATTTTGTTTTATTATCATTTACTGTCCGAAACCTTACATTAAAAGGTTAACAGGTCGTAAGAAAGATATGGCATAAACAATAACATTATGAAATATGCAAAAATTAAATAATAAGAATTAATTCAGCTAATTTCACTATCATATCCAACATAATCTGTAGTATGTTTGTGATTTTTATGTAGACGATGATAGATTATGTCAGTTTTTCTGCATACATTTTAGGTATTATCATTCATATAGGAGGTACAGGTGTGTACAATTATTCTTTTGAACAAATTAACTTAAACATTATCTTTTTTTTACGACTTAGTGACGGCGCTACACGCTGTGGACCTTTCTTTGTTGTATACAACGTGTTGGAACAGATCTCCGTGGACAGAGAGGTGGACATCTTTACAGCTGTACGTCAGATCCAGATACGTAGACCAGAGTGTGTCTCCACTGTGGTGTGTATTGCATTTTATTTTGTTTTTCTATTTCATTGATTTAAGATTTACGTTTTTACAAAAAACTTGATACTTTATCCCTTTTTTTACAGAATGTAATCGTTAATATAATAGCAACTTCCACTTTAATTTACATGTAAAATGTATATCAGATACATTGAGTTTTATATGTTATTTGTGTGCGTTATACCATCAATACTCTTGTTATCTCAGGCGGAGTTTCAACTTTGTCATGACGCTGTAGCAGAATATCTCCTAAATGATTGTGTTTACGGAAACTGTTAAAAGGACGTTATTGATAAAGACCCAAACCATATTATTTGTTTTCTCTTAATTTTGGACTTTTAGAAGATGTTTAATTCATATCCATATGCATTTAATTCATGTCGGATTATGTTGACATTGATGGATTGGAAATGCATATTTAAAAAAACCGATAAGTTTACCTTTTAATATTTTATATATGTATCTGACTTTTTCAATTAAGATGAAGAGTTTATCCATCCAATATTTCAATGTAAATTTATCATTCACCATTATACTTGGACTTAAAAGAGTCCTTTGTTTATTTGTGAATGAATGGGGTAAATATTTGCCTATTTCGCCAAGATACATTTCTAATCTTATTTAAAGCAACAAAGATGTATATAATGTGTTTATAAGTAACTATAATACATGTACTAATATCAAACATGAAGAAAAATGGAAAACTTTATTTAACCTAGATGACTCATTCCGTTGGAAAGCAATATATAATGCTTTTTTTAAATGCATAAAAGACAGTAAGCCTCTATGGCTGGAATATAGAATACTTCACCGAATTTTTCCTGTAATAAGATTAAACAACTGTGGATGCAGTTGGAATATTTAATATCAGTCTATTGTCATTTCAATGTACATTTGTCATTGTGTGAAATCGTGTTTGGTTATACAAGGGAAGAAAATGATATTTTTAATTTATTGATTTTGTTAACAAAGAAACACATATTTTACAAATCAAGAAAAAGCTCAAGCTTTTATATTAGTGAACTCAAAAATTCAATATATTCATATTATTTTATAGAGAAAAAAAGTATATGCTATTCAGATGATGTTAGATAAATTCACTATAGAATGGAGTATGCTTGATAACTTTATTACATCACTTGAATAATGTATTGGTCTTTAATCAAATATTTTTTTGGTTGTTCAATTTTTCATCTCATTTTATCATCCGAACACAGTGGACATATTATCAAAATGATAACTACTAGACTTTGTACATTTTGAATGTGTGTGGGAGCAAATGATTATGTATATGTTTGTCTTTGTCTCTTCTTGTTCTGTTCAAAAATTAATAAAATGTTGAGGAAAAAGTCTACCCTTTAATGTTATTTTTTTGTTTTCTAATATAGTTTGTTTGTTTTTTAAAGTTGTGTTATGTTTGTTTTGTTTTTTTCGGTTTGTTTGGTTAAATATTTGTTTTAATTAAAGATTTTTAATATTTTGGACTATGTTAGACGTTTATGATGCTGCCTTTTTTCCATCCTTTGATTATTTATTAACCAGAAGTTATATTCTCTATTGTTATATTCTAAATGATCTATTTAGTTTAATTTTTTGTTCACTTCAAAATGTTTCTGTTTTGTGTCAATTTATGTTGTCTGAGATTTGTTTTTGATTGTTTATTTTTTAAGCCAGAACATTGTTCTATTGATGAAAAACGCAATGGCGATAATAATTCATGTGCATATATTAATTTCGTGTTTAAATATAGGACTTTGTAGCAATTTAATTTGAGATATAAAAAAGGCTATTGTACGTTGTTAAATGTGTATTTACTTGTATTTGGACTTGTAATTAGTTCACTTTTGCATTTAGTTAACATACTAAAATAATTTCATTCAGGGTCACTACTCAAAATATCTTCGATTGTATTCTTTGAGTGATTTAATACTAACAATTTAATTAATTTTTATTATTTTAATAGACATTGTTTTAATCAAAGCATGCATAATTATGACACGCCAATAAATAAAAAGGTTCAGATAAAAAGTAATCGGTTAGGGTATCCCACTCCTCAATGTTGTTGTATCAAGATTTTCTTGAGAAGTATATCATTGAAATATGTAGACAAAACAAACTTAAAAAATACAAAGATAATGGGGGGTCAGTATCCATCCCTCTGAGTTATGGCCTATTTAATTTGACCTTTTCGCACCTAAAATGCAATTTCATCCTGATTAGGATTTGTTGTCAGTATTTTTGATTAAGCAAACTTATTTCTTCAAATATTGTTTTAATTATGCACAATGGTCACACTGAATAGAGGGATTACGCAAAAAATTTGTACGAAGCTGCATAAATTTTTTGTGACCTTTTTGCACTTAAAATAGACAATTTCTATAATAGTTACAATTTGATTTGAAATAAAAACTTTTTGAATATCAAGAATTTTATAAGATTAATCCAGTTTGCCTAGATATGTATTCAGTATCATTTTGACATAATATAACATGGGGGTCAGTGATGTCAAATTTTAGATATAGGGCTTCAAAGGTAAAATTCTCGCAAAATTTGGCTTTAAAAATTTCAGACAAGTTCTATATATTTGCATGATTTTATGCTAAACGGCTATCACATTCTCAAGATTTGATTTTGTACATGTCACACAGAACCTATAAAATATGTTACAAACCTATCAAATGTTAAAAATGTGAATAAAGAATAAAGTAAAGTAAAAAGAAAAGTATATTGAAAATTCATAAAATTGCTTGTTTCTGTCATTTTCGTCTAAAAAACCTTCCACACAAAAAAATAGTTCCCCAAAAAACTTGTTTGTTTCTTGAATTCAAAAGGATTTTCTTTATGAATGTTGTGTAATTATGAAATAATAATCTATCTGTGATGATTAAATAAATAAAATCATATTCATTTCAAATATAATGATCATCTGCGCAATGAAATCAAAACATGAGGAGTGAGATACCTTAAAGCTAAAGCAACTTACAAATATGATTCCCTACTTAACATTAAGTAATGCTTTCATATCTTATAGTTTGTAAACTTTTATTTTATAACGCGATTTAGCAAAAAATAATATGTCTCTATTAGATTCGGGTTTTTTTTTACATTTGAATATTTGAACATCCGATGCGTTCTCAAAGATTAATTCTGTTCTGTAAAGTTTCTCTATATAAAATCTGAAGAAAAATGAAGTTGAAATCTCATTAAACATCATTTATGGGAGTTGATTTTAATCAACTCTCCTATGCAGTTACTCTGGCAAACTGAAACTGAAACAGTGTTTGGACCTAAGCACAAATCATCACCGTTGACAAGAGTTAGCTCTTGAAAAAAATCGATAAATTCGATGTAATGTATGCTGAAGCATTTTTTAAAAGAAACCTTTTTATAAATACCTAAGAAATAGTCAGATTTTAAAAAGTACGTACAATTTAGAAGTTTTTTGCAGTCGTATGTATTCCTACGCCAGAGTTCAATATAGTCTCATTCAACCATCGGCTGTCTCCGTACACCTCCAACAAGCTGAGTCAGTCTATATTTAGAGGTCCCGTCAATAAGCGATCACGTGACCTGGTATCTCTTACTTGTCGGAGATTAACAGAGACAGCCGAGCATCTGCCCGTAAGAAACATTTCACCCTGACTTAATGCGGACTGAAATTTGAAAGGCGGATTCCGTTTTTCATTCCTGTGAATGAATATCACAGATTGAGGATGGAGTATATGGCTCTTAATATATAAATGAGATTAAGCGTATTCCGGGTAATAAAAAAATCCGCCTTAAAACAATAGGGAATCCACCTTATGATAAATTGGAATCCGCCTTAATATAAGGTGGAATACGCGGGATTCCGCCCTAAAATAAGGCGGAATCAACCTAATTATAAGGTGGAATCCGCCTTGATATAACGTGGAATCCGCATTAATACAAGGTTGGGTCCAAATCCGCCTTAGGGTAAAGATGAACACTTTCTACTTTACGGACAGAAAAACTTATTTTGATCTTATAATGCTTAATCCGGTGACTTACTTTTAAATTAACACCGGATGGGGTGGAATCAGCAGAGTCAAAACGTAAAACCATCTATCATTCCTGTGTATTTCCTTTTTTAAACACATCATAATACTACGGAAGCCCATTTAGGACCTATCAAAAAATATTTTTGAAGAATTTGATATAACGAATTCTTGAATTTGTTAAAACGAATTTGAATCGTTATAACGAATTTTTGAATCCGTTATAACGAATTAAATTTGTTATAACAAATTTTAGGAATTCGTTATAACGAATTTAATCTGTTATAACAAATTCTCTGAATTTGTTATTTCAAATTTTGAAATCTGTTTTAATAAATTAAATTTGAAATAACGAATAACTCATCGGAATACAAATTATAATACATATAGAATTATATACAAATGTGCAATGTGCACTAAGTGAGTGGACCTATTCAGAAAATATAATCATGTGCATATCTTAAAACATGAATGGACATAAATGTATGATACGTAGCTTAAACTGTAGTATTATTGCAATGCTGCACGCTCATTTTGAAAATATTTTCCTAGATTATTGAGTTCCTTTTTATTGTTAACACTTAAAAGTTTAGCTAGCTTAAAAACACTTTTTGTAATAAAAAATCTTCATATATTTCTTTCGTAATTCAGCGTAAAAAGGACATATGAGTATAAAGTGGAACTCATCTTTTAAATCTTTTTTATTACCTTTTTTATTTCTTGGCACCTTGTTGTGTCGACCTTTTTCAATATTTAAAGAGTGTGATGAAGTTCAAAAAATACTTATAATTTTTTTGAAATGTAATTAATCGGTCTCCTAAGATAAGTTTGCAAACAAAAATTATCCACAAGGTGTTGATATAACCTAATCTTCGGAGATGTTGAAAAAGATGTAATCAAACTTTGCTTATAAATATCTAATATTCTACACTCAATTATCTTGTAGGTTTTACATTGATTTGAACACGTCGTGTCAAACAAATATTTTTGATCCATGCTAGACAACTCGCTTTGTATGGAAACCATCCAGTTATCGTTATTGACAAGCATGCTTTCGTATGCCTCCTTCAAGATAATGCTATTTGTATTTTTAATTTTTAACCAGTATTTGAAAATTCGTAGTTTTCTTCTAATATACAAAGGCAATCTACCCAGTTCATAACACACTAAATTATTTGTAGTTTTTTTGTTGACCCCAAGAGTTCTCTTAAAGAGATTGAGATGTACCTTTTCTATATCAGGTGCTTTGTGTTAAACCCCAAATTTCACAGGCATATGAAAGAATACTATGTACATACGTATCAAATACAGACATTGAGTTTCAACATTAAAAGAATAATTTTTCATAGTGTTTGATATTCCAAAAGTGCTTTCCGTCCTTGATCTGGTACATATTTTTGTGTTTGTTAAAATTTTCCATTGAAGTCAAATAACATACCAATATACTTAAAAGTATTCACAACTTCTAGTGTCATTGTATGACCAGCTTTCAAGATTTGACATTTTCCCACCCTTTCTAAAAATGACGACCTTGGTTTTAGACACAGTTACATTCAGATCCCATTCTATAGTATATTCATTAAGTGTATCTAACATACTCTGTAACCCAGCAGGGGTTTCAGCAATCAATACTATGTCATCTGCAAACATTAGCAGGAAAATATTAATCATTTGTAGTTCAATGGATGGACGATTGTTTTTTTATAAAGTTTATCTCAAACTCGTTAACATAAAAAGCAAAAAGTAGTGGTGATAACACTTCACCTTGCATAAGACCCATGTCATTACTAAAGTAATCACTTAAAACACCACCATATTTGACACATGACTTCACATTATTATACAGTGATTGTATAACTTGTAATAATTTCCCTCGCATATCAACTTTATATTTTTTATACCATAACTTGCATCTGTTAATGGAGTCAAATGCCTTTTGAAAATCCATAAAACAACAATATAGACGTTTTTTTGTTACATAGAGTTTTGCTTATAAGTGATTGCAAAACAAATATAGTATCTACTGTACTAAGTCATGTTCGAAACCCAAACTGAGCATCAGTCAAAATATCGTATTTGTCATCCCATTCTAGTTTTCCAAAACAACTGACAATAGAGATACCCCTGTAGTTGTTTACATCATCAATGTCACCTTTTTGTGTACTGGTACAATACAACTGGCGTAAAAACAAAAGTGGGGGAACATATTGTCACAGCTGTTGCTGTAACCATGGCAACGGATGTAACAATTCCAAAAGACTCCACTTGCTTACTTTATCGGCTTTGCTAGAATTCCTACATAGATAGAAACGAAATATTTAAGAACTGCTATATATATGTAGCAACGCATTTTCACCAAAACTACAATATATACAGTCTTGTTTCGACTGGTTTCTGCGCATAATTCGAAAAGGTTGTTCAATTAATGCTATTCATCAATGGGCATGCTGATTTATCAACATATATCTGCATTTTTCATCTCATTTCATTACCAAACCGTGCGATTACGCCATGCTTAAAAAATACCGGTCTGGAATAGAATTGATTTAAGAATAAGGAATCATTCTTCGAGTTTTACTAGTATCATGTAATTTTGGCCGGGACGTATTCAAATTAAATAAAGCTCTAAGGGCTATATGATAGATTTGACTACGCTCTGACAGAAATTATCAAGAATAATTCCTTATTACTTTAATACTTATATCTATATTATTCCCAATTTCTACACTTAAAAACAACATTCTAAAACCTCTGTTTTTAATGCATAACACATGCAATGTATTATTACTCAGCGCACCCAATACTGTTTTTCGGTTATGCTGTAGGACACGCTCATTTTGTGTCGCTCATTTTTTTTTTTGAAATTTTTGGGCTTGGTGATCACATGAAAGGGCATTTAAAAATATAAATATAATAATTTAAATGACGTAGCCAGGCATTATAACCACGATGTGCGCATACGTGTACCAACTTTTCGGTAAACGTTTGGTAGGAAATTTGAAAGCTGTTTGGAGGAACTTCGAACTGATATTTGCACAATTTAAAATAGTATAGGAAAATTCTTTTTTCACATTATAAATGTTCATTAAAAGTGATAGGAATGTTGTGTACATTAGATTTACACCAAAATGTTTTAATAAATATTAGTATTTGAGAGAACAATAAAGAGCAATATTACAGCCAGAAAACAACAGGCACTTAGCATCGGAGTGGGGGAGAGGGGTGTGGAGTAGAGCAGGGGCAGTGGGGACGAGACTACCCCCTTCAGCACTCTTTATTTAAAGGACTATACATGGTTTGAGCCTAAAATGGCCCCCTAAAATGAACGTTGTCATTTTACTGTAATTCGTTGTTTTATTTGTACACATATACATTTGAAGTTTTTTCATAATTTTTATTTTGAATTTAGGGCCCACAATTTAAAAATATGACATCATAAAGTTTACCTTTTCCCGCCATTTTCTCATTTTTAGCATAAAACGGCTTGTTTTGGGGCAGTTTTTCTTTAAGGAAACATTGAGCGACTACTTGAACTAACAAAATATTTTCACCAAAGATGTATCTATCCAATACTTATAAGTGACAAACGGTTTGTTCTTGTTTAAAGAGTCGCTCTATATTTCCCATTCGAAAAAAAGATAAGAAAAATGTCAATTTTTGGTTGATTTTGATTGAATTATAAAAAAAGCGTCACTTCTGACGTCATATACTGCCAGTGAGTGCATATAAATCAAATAAATAGGTGAACAACATATTTCATGTCAACTCTTTTATAAAATAACACAACAAACTAATGTACCTGAATCATTTTAAAAATAGCGGATGTTGGGGGACAAAGAACTATATATGATATGAGTCAAATTTGGCCCCCAAAATTCGCTTTTTTTAAAATGATTCAGGTACATTAGTTTGTTGTGTTATGATTCAGGTACATTAATATAAACCCATGTAAGGAAAATATGACATTTTGTTCAGACATGTGACATCGTAAAAAAGTGAAAAGAAGGGAGTTGGTTGGGAGAATCGCCAAACAGCTTTTGACATGCAAAAAAAAATTGTTTTTCAAAAATTCGAAAATCGTTCACCGTGGGGTTTTAGCTATAGAATAGCTAATTTTACCTTAAACTTAAATTCCACTGCTTATTTCCTCCCAGTCACTTTCAATTTTTTACATGCTCCGAAAATGTTAGGAAAGGGGGGAGGGGGGCAACTGCATGGGGACAGGCCCCTCCCTGGCACCCCCACCCACCCACCCACCCGTTTGAAGCTACGTGTCTATTAAATATTGTTTTCCTGTAACATTGCTTTTATTGTCCTCGCAAATATTTTTATCGGTTTTAAGTGTAAACCAAAGGTACATAACATTCCTATAATTTTTAATGACTATACGATATAAAAGTCGCGGTTTTTTGTTTGTTTGTTTTTTTAGCACCTATCATCAGAAGAAGCTATCGAATTTCCTCCCAAACGTTTACCAATCCCGATGGAAAGTTGGTTCACGCATGCGCACATCCTTGTTATAATGCCTGGCTTTGTCATATAAAATATCATATTTATATTATCAAGTGTCCTTTACTGTGATAACATTACAAATAAATTTTGAAACATATGGCCCAATAATTTCATAAAAAATGAGCAACACAAAATGGGCGTGTCCTACAACATAACCGAGAAACGGTATTTGCTGCAATAATACATAACATGTGCTATGCATGAAAAAAAAAACCCAGTGGTTTTAAAATGTTGTTTTGAAGTATAGAAATTGGAAATAATATAAATATAAACAAAAAGGCATCATTCTTTGAATATTATTAGGTGATAATTTCGGTCGGAGCATGCTTATTTTATTCAAGAATTCGTTATTTCAAATTTAATTTGTTAAAACAGATTTCAAAATTTGAAATAACGAATTCAGCGAATTCGTTATAACAGATTGAGTTCGTTATAACGAATTCTTAAAATTTAATATAACAAATTAAATTCGTTAAAACGGATTAAAAAATTCGTTATAACGATTTAAATTCCTTTTAACAAATTCAAGAATTCGTTATATCAAATTCAAAAATATTTTTGATAGGTCCTAAATGGGCTTCCGTACTTAGGCAAAATTGTCTTCCTCAATCCAGGTTTTTGTCATTCGCTGTTTGATAAAAATGATTTGTGTCCGTATAAACAAAAGCAGATTATGTAAGAAGGGGATTGTACTAACATTCAATGTTTGGATTGGAAGATTAAGGATAATGCACCTTAAATTAAGGACATAACATTTGACTTAGAGGAAATAAATTTATATTTTCTTTTAACGTTTCAGATTGTCACAATTGAAGTTATTTTAAATCTCTATTTTTATAATATCATTATACCCACCTGTATTGTGGTTAGGATCTACTTGTAATTTTTTTTAAAGAAAAAGTACAGGGGCCCGTTTCACAAAGTTGTCATAAGATTTATCATAAGACATGTCTTAAGATTGTCATAAGATTTGACTTATGATAATCATAAGATATGACATAGCTGTTTCACAAAGCTGTCATAACTTTAACTTATCTTAAAATAATTATTATAGGAGCGATTACATAAAAATTCAATCAGTAAATTGTAAAGTAAAGAATTTATTTACGAAATCTGCAGCATAAATATATATTTAATAACATTACTGGATACTTTATAATGTACCGTATGTTTTTGTACTTTCTTTTGATAAGAACAATAAAAACAAACCAGTGAGGAAAATAGTGTTCTTTTATTGATTGATGATTATTAAGGAGGCTGAATGTTTGAAAGATAAATCTATAAAAATGTAAAATTATAATTTTGAAACCATAGAATCTTAATTTTTTGCTATAGTAATTCAAAATTGTAATTTACTAACCATTTGGCCTCCTAAATACCTGTATACAAATGCATGTCTTAAAATGATGAAATATCTTTAAATTACTATTTCTTTATCATTACCAGTATATAAAGCAACAGAAACAATTTTGAAATTTTAATAAAATTTGAGTGAACACAATATTCAAAGGAAAGATGGCAATTACTTAGTTCTCAAGATCGAGTATGAATTAATCTTCGGCACCGTCATTGTTTACTCCTTGGAATATAACATTGTCTGGTTGTTGAAAAACATGATAATTATTTATGTTTCGGGGCATATGGACGTTGTTTTTGATGCAAATATTATGTAGCACCACATAAGCAGTCACGATTCCAAAAGCTCTCTCGGGCCGGAAAAGTAGGGTCCCTCCGGAGAGTTCGATTCATCGGAACCTCATTTTAAGGACGACAAACGCTCGCTCAATGGGGGCCCTGTTTTTAGCGTGGGCATCATTGTATGCCTCCTCATGGGGTTGCTTGGGTTCAAGACGGGTGTTAGTAAGTGATTCTTTAACGGGCACGCACTGTCACCAATTAGACAACCTCTGTTAATGTTGCCATTCTCAAACATTTGGCACAAAACAGAATTTGAGAACACAAATGCGTCATGAGATGATCCGGGCCACTTTGCCTTCAAATTCAAAAATTTCAAATTGGAATTGCAAACTGCCATCACATTTATTGAATGAAAGTATTTTCTGTTAACAAACAAATACTCATGAGTAGCTTTGTGAAACGGGCCCCAGATCGCTAAACCTAGCACGCTTTTAATGGTCGGTCGAAATAATTAAAAAAATAGAAAAGTTTGCGAGTCACTACCAAGAACAGACATTCTATTCCAGTTGTGTACATGTGGAACAAAAGATATAGTACATGTATTCTTCCGATTTAGAGGTAGATACACCAAAATATTGAAATTTTGATTAGAACTTAAAACTGTTGTTTTTGTTGGGTTAAATACTAACTTAATTGTTACCCTTTCTGAATAATCTAATATCATGTTGGTTTATAAAAATTCAATCGTTCTAGAAGATTACAAGAGTTATTGTCCCCTAGAGAGGAGTTTAGACAGCAAGATTTCATATGTGGTCGCGCTCTGATATCAGCTTTTACTACACAGAAAGTGTACTTTTGGTTGGTGAATAAATAACTTCTATTCAGTTTAAATCGAGGTTGTAGCATTATGATAATTGGAAATCAAATGTAAGTTCCCGTTATGTAAATGTACCACGGTCTCTCTCTCTCTCTCTCTCTCTCTCTCTCTCTCTCTCTCTCTCTCTCTCTCTCTCTCTCTCTCTCTCTCTCATTCTCTCTCTTTGAAATTCTTTTCTGCAAATAAACAGATATTGTCTTACTAACAATAATGAACCCCACATTTAAACTAAAAAAAGAAAATAAAGAAGTTGTAAAACAAATAAGTGCGATTTAACGTAGTGTATATACATATATTGATATTTCAGACATCTATCCACTAGTTAATTTCTCCACTTAGTCTATTTCTCGAATGTATTTTTTCTGCATTGTCGCTACCACGGTACCAGCATTAATCACCTAAAGAAAGACTTCTATTTTCAGAGATTCTCAATAATTATTTCAATAACTATTTTAAGTTTGTAAAATAACCGTAGAGTATCATTTTAGTATTTGAATACAAATTAATGCAAATGCATATGCCATCATTGCATGGGATAATACTTCCCCGTTAATTGGTATTCTGCAGCAAATTATGTCCCCTAAATTTGGTTAGATCAGCAGATATTATGCAACATAAACACAGCAGTATACACACGTGCCACCGGACTTGTAGGATGTTCACCGATGTAACAAGTGATCGCGGCAAGGTGTGAAAACCGGGGACTTTTGTACATTATTCTTAACCTCAAAAGTTAAAAAGTATCTTTACCAAAAATAATTTACATGAAATAACTGAAAATTCAGACTTTTTCATGTTTGCATATTTTAAAGGTTAGAATGGAATTTTAGCTCATTGATCGGTACAGGTCTATTATGCGTGTGAGAGATAAAAATATGTTTACGAAGCATGCACTTATATTTTGTCGTGAAATTGATTTATCATTTTGATATCTTTTCAAAGCAATTGTAGAAATAAAATCATCCGACCATTTTTCCATTTGTTACATCCATACCGGGAGGTGAAGTTCTCATAAAAATTTCTCGCATGCTTTTCCCGCGGTTCTTTTACGCTTTCTACTATACGATACGTTTCTCATACGATACCGTGACGGTACGTTGTTTTTTTTATACGATGCGATACATTTCTCGCACGGAACGATACGGTTCTTATACGATACAAAAGTCGAACGCTTCTCATACGCTTTTAGGTGTGGTAGTGCGTTCCAGTGTATAATTAGTTAAACATATATCTTTTAATTTGTTATTCTAGATCTGTTGTAAATGTATAATGATAAATATTGTCAAAATTATACATGCTGGAATGGCGCCGTGGTCATGAAAACCGGGAAATTGCGTAGAACTAATACCCTAATAGTTTTCATGCATTTAGAAAAATAGTTTTATCCTCTTCCTTGCATTTTATTTAGTTATAAATTAGGTGAACGTATATTTACCCGGTTAAAATTTATTAACAAAATACTAGTAAGCCTAACAGTTTCCATTTAGGTATAATACTTTTTTTTTCACTGAAGATCAAGTACCGTATTTCATAAGATATGCAAGTATGTAATTTATAAATTAGATATAATTGATTGTTAGAAACTGAATGGAAGTCAAAATCTTTTCAAGTAAAAAATACACACTCATTACATTGATTCAATTGCCACCGATTTATAGGATATAAAAACCACCCTAAAGTTATAAGTTGCCATGGCGCAGAGTGAGTGAGATGATGCTAGTAAACGTAGGGTCCTGGGTTCTTGTCTTGAGCGTTTGGTTTTTTTTTAAATTCTTATTCTAAATAATCAAAAAAAATCGAGCCTATGTAATTAATGCACTGTTAATTGTCAAAACAGGCCAAAAACATGTATATATACTCCACATTTTACTGTGTAAATTATAAAGTTAACACTTTCCGATGAAATAGCTTTTTCGACCGAACAAATCCTAATTCATCTGACAAATTCTAATTCGTCCGAACAAGTAAGTTTGTTGTTTTTTTCATCTGGCCCTTCCACGCCCCCGTAATATTCGTTATCTTTTATTAATGAAATATTTAATGTGTGTTCAGATACTTCCAAAGATAAAACAAATATTTTTTTTCTTTCCAATGCGCGCTGCCAATATGCACATTAATTAAATACATCACGTTCATTACAACCTTTGAAAACCTAAGCTGAACTTGATGTATTTTCCCGGCTGTTTTACAGCACTTATTTAGGATTTTATATTTTTTCAGCAAATTCGGCTTTATCACTGCATTATATATGTATTTAAAACGTTCTTTTACATGCAGTCAATGACTAAGAGCGTAGTTATATACGTAAAGAAAAAAATTAACATCTTTCAAAAAGATATATGTTGATTTTGTTCACGGGTAGCGCACCGTAACAATTTGAGGGATTTCCTCTTGTTCATTTATACTTCCAGGTAAATGTCGTTACGTTGTATTTTCAAAATAAGTTTCTTCATACTGTAGCAATGAACTTTTACTCGATTACAACACATATCTTAGGAATTATATGCGCCACTGCATTTGGTGAGTTGGTATTTGTTTAAGTCAACCTCGCTGTAAGTGTCTACGTAAATGTTATCTTGATTTAAAAACTGAATGGTCTGGAAAAAAAACCCACCAAAAATACATGACATTTAAAGTTGTCATACATTTTGCAAGACGCAAGTAGAAGAGAAGGAAGTAACTTGGCACTCAATTTCTTAACTTTCTAATTCTTTCGAAGTTAGATAATTTAGAATGCGTTAGATAACTTACAGCATGTGTAATGGAGTTTACTTGAACTATCGAGAAATTGACATTTTAAACTTAAACAAGGTATTCAGCTTCTTGAATCCTATATACAAAGCAATATACATTTTTATGTTTAAAACAAAATAAGACGCCATTTTTTTAGGGCTTTTACACTATTTGAATAAAAGATACAAGGCTGAAAAGGTATAATTATATTAAGAAATCAGAATTTGATGAATTTGAAAGAGTATAGTCTCTCAATGGTATGAGTTTATTTATCATGGCAGTTTAGATATGACATGTGTACAATAATACATCACTTTAGTATTTCTTATGTTTTTCGTTTTTTGGTTTGTTTTTGTTTTCTTTGGTTTATTTGTTTGTTGTTGTTGTTTTGTTTTTGTTTTTTTCCATGAATTGCAGTTTTACTGCTTAGGCATTCTGTTTCATAACTACCACAAGCAACAACCCTACTTTTTGTTATATACTACAATATGGGATGAACATATGAGTATGTGAGAAGTGAGAGAGCGAACATTTCATAAAACGATATATATATTTAATCTTTGTTTACAATAATAAAAAAATGGTATTAAGCTTCTTAAAAAATTAGTGATATCTTTCAACAATTAGGCAACAAATATCAATAAATGCAATGAATTTTTTAAAGAGAATTAATAGAACCAGATCCCGTTTCCTATTACTTTTGATCTCTCAAAGCTGTGTACAGTCCATTTAAGCACTCAAGATTCACATGTACAACAACAAACTATAATTCATATTACATTTATGAATCAATAAATTCAATTCAATTAACGTGGTCAACAAGCAACGATAGGTTATTTTCTTTTAATAAAAAAAAACAAGCACAATCTTAAAAAAAAACGGGTTTTAAAAAAGAAATTATCGGTTTTATACATTCTTAAAACATATTGCATTTTATATATAATATGACATTCAAAAATTGTCTGAACAAATTTCATATGACAGGTTATTCGCAAAAATGCATTTAATTACAATAATATTTAATTTTGTTTAACATACCTCAAGAGTGTGACATAGGAATCTGCCCCTATACAGAATCTCATATTCATTCCAACTTAATATATATATCTCTTTCATTTCATTTCATTCAGGTAAATAAATCACAGAATGCCATGATTACACACATACAATGCATCAAATAAAAAAACAGACATTATTCCAGCACTATGAAACTACATAAGAATCAATTTGTTCAATATTGTTATTAAATAGATTACATGACATACAAATGATAATTATTACCTAAAGATAGCCCATAAAAGCCTTGTTAAAAAGCTTATTTCCAATGGGGTCCTTATATAATAGTTAGGTTAATAACAACAAAAGTGAAATACTAATTTACATAATGGAATGTAGTCAGGATACTGAATAGGTATATAGCATAATGCTTCGAAAAATGACATGTTTCCTTAATCATTTTATAACTTAAAAGTAATAACAATGCATAGGATAAAAATGGATTTGGACAAGCAGTCATATAGTATAGTATTGTTTGCATTAGTAGAAAAGAAAGATTTAACGGCTTTCTAAAAATTTGTTTAGAATTAATTTCATTGACATCCAAAGGCAATGCATTCCAGTCTTTGATAGCATTGTAGAAAAAAAAACAAGACTCTTTACCATTCATCTTAGGTATAAACAAATGTTATTGGTTGCACTTTTTGTAATATTGTTGTTCAATACAAAATGATCATTAAGATATGCTCGTGCATTGCCATAGTCTATATTAAAACATGGAGGAATCTTAGTTGGACAACTCTATCTTCAACTCTCAACATATTTAAATAATCTAAAACGCTACCAGATATTACAACGATCAAAATGAAATGTCGTTGACATTATATTAATGCAAATTTAATTTTATTATTTACACATAGATATACATTATGAATACGAGGGTTGTCCCAAAATAATGTAGACAGGACACATAATTTATAATCTGTTCACTGCAATTTTATTAGACTTCTATGTTTTCTTCCATGACCCTTTGACAAACAATGCTGAAAAGTTCAAATCTGTACTTTATTTATTTTTCGAGAAAATGAATAATTAGTAATAACAAGTTTTGTCAGGCGGCGCAATGTGCGACGTCGAAAATTTCCAGTTTTACGTTGTCGCTAAACCCTCAACATCGTTTACGATAACATTTACGTTTTATTTCCGAAAATGTCTTAGAAAACATATTATCTTTGAACATGTACCCTGAGTGCACATTCAACATAAATTTCTAGTTTTTTTTTTTAATATTTTCTACGTACAAACGATCTGTCGGCTTCAAACTTGCGCTGTATTACTTGTTGTCTAACGTCCGTCTTGCCGATATGTGTCGTTCAACATTTTGACGTCCATTGATATCGTTCGGAGTTTCTTTTTTCCACTTATTGTCATCATACATGTTCAAATATTTTCATTGTCGTTTAACTTCTTATTCACAAAACGCTTTTCTCATCGATTTTGTTAATTTCATTTACTTCCAAAGCCGCTTAGGATTTATTTCATGGTCTTTACAAAATTGTCTTAGTTACTGCTGCGCCGCCTTAAACGCTGACATCGTCATTTTATTACGAGTTAACTTTACAACTTGCCACAAAACGCGTTATAAAATATTTAAAAGTTTTGTTATAGCCAATATATTTTCTGAGTAAATAATAGAATTATTATCAAATATCAATGTATGGTTTATTTGAATTTTTTCATTCGAAAAGTACTTTTCCTGGCAATTTTCATTTCATGATGTTGATTTTCACTTTTTGTTTTTGACATTGCGCCGCATGTCGAATTTCTGATCTAACATGCTTTCATTTCACTAATTTAATATCAAACAATATTTGATTTTAAAATATTATTTGAATGCAAATTTCTTAAACCCTTTGTGGCACAAATTTCAACTTCCTTTGTCTTCGATTAACTGAATAACGCCACTTGTCTACGCTATTTTGGGACAACCCTCGTATATGATCACCACTAATTTAGAATAGAAATGTTTAGAAAGCACTTTAGAAATCTAAATCCGTCAGCATTTACTTGAGCCATGTTTGGTTTTAATCAATGTATCAAAGATCACATGCAAGACGAAAAGTCAAGATTTTTTTTGTCTATAGATGACTTGTCCTACAAGCAATACGCCACTCAGTTACACACCTCCATTGGCAACCTATATGACGCAAGTAATGCAGTTGATAGAAATCCATCAACTTGCACGAGGACACTACCAATTGGACATAACAACCCTAACAAAACAGTGTGGTGGAGGGTAGATCTTGGTGGAATCCACAGTATTTACAAAATAAACATTGTCTTCAAAGATTATAATGGTAGTGATACAGATGGCAAAGGTATGTTGCTATGTTAAATACATGTATATTGATTTTTTTTTCATTTGTTTTAACGAAGTTCTGTAGAAGTGCATGACATAGTTTTCGTCAAAAAGACAGACGGAACAGTTGTATTTTGTAAAGCCTGCATAAACTCTCAAAAACAATACAAACCGGTCTTTTCAATCAGGGCGAATGAATTATTGGTAATTCTATTCACTTGCAGAATGCAGCAACAAACCTTCAAAACCTTTAAAAGCTTATGAAAATGTATTGAATTTTGACTTATCTGTTTCAATGATATCATTGTGTTTGTGGGTGGGGGTTGAATATTTAGAACGTGTAGAGTTGATACTGCAACCAAACCAATGTTTGGTACTATTATTTTAGGAATTTCGAATCACTTTTAAGAACATGGTTGATAAATATGTAAAAAAGAAAAACAAAGGTAAAAAACGAAACAAAATGAAACCAAACAAAACAAGAGGCTTATGGGCCACATCGCTCACTTGAGCAACAATAGCGAACTAAAAACATTTTAAAGAATTAAGTATAGAAAAATTCAACATTTAGCAACGTCAAGTACCATACTTTTCAGATGTAAGATTCAATAATTTAAAAAGATGTTTGGATATTGCGATACATAAATTATATATTAACTTTTTAAAGATGAAATTTCAATGTTTCTCTAAGATGAATCTTTACTACTATATTAAAATAATAGACTCGAATATTTGGGCTTTAATACTGATAAATAGGAAGAGTATTGTCTTTTGTTTTATATATTTTAAACATCATTGGTACTTTAAGATTACCAATTTGTTTCTATTTTTTCTCCATCAAGCTTCGCTAATTAAGAATAAACAAAAATTCCTTTTAAAAATGCTCCTTACATTCACGCTAAATCACGGGAGGCTTTTTAGTTTTTGTTTCCACAATATGACATTTTCATGGACAAACTCAAAAACGATATTACAAATACGTGTTAAATTTTCACTGAAAAATTGTCATATATTCTGTTCATCAAAGGAAATACGGGAGATAACTCTAACTTAGTTTGCATTTAAAATTAAAAATCTTGAAACTTCCGAATGTCAACTTAGTGTTTAAATTTGAAGTAGGTGAAAAAGTGTTAAATTCTACCTTCATTTGAATAAGATTTTTAGATGAAAGGTGTTTACAGCCTCAAAATTGTTTGTAATGAATAATCTGTTATTCTCAATGCAGCTTTATAATGTTTTTCGAAAATCGTTTCGGAGCGATTCTGCAATGTTTTGCTTCATTACGGGTATATGGGAGGCATTTTAACTGTGGTGAATTCCTGTCCCGAGGCACATTTAGATTATTCTAACTTAGCAGAGTGTAGTGAAATTAATAGCATTATTGTGGGCTTATTTTGTAAATGTCCGATATCATATGCAATGCCACCCGTGCACGCACGGGTCAGAGTCTAATTTAATTTAAGAAGTATTTTATTCAAGTATATAAATACATTGAAATGGATTGAACAGCAGGCACAATGCCTATTTATGTTCTCTCCTGTAGTCAAGGTATAATATGAGTAATTATATGATTTTATATAAGATATATATACATATATATTGCAATGGAATTTTGTATAATAGATTAATATTATATATAGTATTGGAAGGAGGTACAGTGCACAAAAATAAACAAAACAAATAGCTTATGATAGGAAAATGAAAATAAAAAAAAATAGAAAAAATAATGGTTAATTGCTAAGGTTGAAAAAAAAGTATATGTAGTGTAGAGAAAAAATGAGAAAGAAAAGAAAAAACATGTAATAAAAACAAAACAAAAATTAATTACAGAGTAGAAAAAAAAAGAAAGTTTGGGGGGATAGGTGGGAGGGGGAGGGGGAGAACCAATAAGCAATAAAAAATGAAAAGAAAGGAGTGTAAGGAAAGTCAGTGGTACACATTTTGATACATGTTTTATACAATGTGTACATTTTTACCTATACATTTACTTAAATCTGTTTGTACTTTTTATGTAAAAATGAATTTTATCAAATAATAGTAAGTTATTTTGAAATGTTAGTTTATCACTTCGAACAAGTAGATTCTTAATTGTGATTGGTATGGAATTGTCGTTCATATAATCAAATAGAGATTTTCTTTGGGAGGCATATGATGGACAGTGTAAGAAATAATGTTTAGAGTCTTCCACTTCAAGAAAGCACTTCTGACATAGTGGAGAAGCAATAAGGTGGTCAGAGTCTAGTATCAGTTTAAAAATTAGCACCCATTGCGGGCCTACCAAATCGCGTGTAATCATAATTTTAACAGGTTGAATCTACACAACAAGAATGCAAACATCCAATTTCATTAATTTTTTGTCTCAGAGGTTATGCAATACATATCTAGTTTATAGGAAAAAATTACTGGAAAAAGTAGTTCCTATTTACCTGCAACATTTTTTGTTTGGTGTATTGTTGGCTATTTCTGGTATTTGTGGAAAAAAAACTTTAGTTAGAGTATTTTTTCTTGGCATTAATAAGATTTGAATATTTGTTTGTGTTCATTTAAGATAGTAAGCTCTATGAATAAACAATTCCGCTGTTATATCATATCTGTAAGTTAATAAAGATTGACGGACAGAGGATCGCCAAATAGTCTGGAAACCAGTACGCAGTGTTTGAACTCTGTGCCTAGAGTCGCTAAGGCCAAAGCAAAAACTTAATTGGTCTTCTCTTGAACGATAATTGTTTACCTGGCGTGAACTCCGGTGCCGTTTCGACTGGAAAATTATCCATTATTTTCATTTCTCTTCAAAAAAACAACAAATTACTACAAGCCAAGATGATTTTATGCTACAATATTTTCTTTAAAATAACGATAATGCAGAGCTCATAATGTGTCAAAACTGTGGAAACTGTTTAAAAGACGTCGTTTTTATTGATTCGTCTAAAAATTATTATAATTGTTGCATATTTCATATAATTCATAAAATAACAATGGACCCTAAAAAGTAATTATAGCACTTAAAGCAATAGGAGCTGCATTTTTCATGTTTAATCTTTTTTTTACTAAAATGTTCTTTTCTACTAAAATGACAAAAATATCATGGTTTTTAAATTTCTGTTGGCCATATTTTTATGGAAAAGGTCGTTAAAAGCCTCATTTGGAGCAAAATTGAATTATTGTCGTCCTGTACAAAAATTTATTTGCTATATATTCCTTAGAAGAGCAATATTTCCTTTGACAAAAATTAATGATTTTTTCAAATCTTATTTATCATAAAAGTTTAAGTTGTATGCAGACTTATCATACTAGCAGGTTTTTGCAGCAAAATAAAATTATAAAAAATACAGCTCATATTGCTATAAAGACTTTTCATTTTTCCTGTACACAATTATTTAATGTTTAGTAAGACACTTTTGAGGGCAACAAACATTTCAGCGTCAGTTGTAGAAGTATAAGCAAGATACGGAGCTCACATTTTTGCTAGGTTTGAGTCATGTTATTGTTCACAAGAGTTTAATACATTCAACCTAAGATTTTAGCCAGGCTCTGCTGAAAGCAAAGTCCTGGCTGTAGACAAGTAAATCACCAGTGTTACTATAAATAGCACAACTTCAAAAGTAAACCAAAAACCAAACAACGTCAAAGTAAAAGCTTTCGCTATACCAAGTAATTACACAAAGAGCCATGTTTTGTCAAAAGTGTTGGCATTTTGTTTTTTTTTTTTTTATTTCGAGAGAACTGTCAATCTTTTTTAGTTTTCTTATTGATAACGTGTTTTAAAAACAAGACTATGCATTTTGGACATATACAATGCGCATGATTTTCCATGAACTACTTTGCTGCGCGTTAAAGAAATTGGGATTGAATATATATCTAACGCTTTTTGTAAACTGTTGAATTTTTTTTCTAATAGAATGACATACTTTTGTTTATAGCCGTTTACAAAATTTGATCGCTCTCTGACGCTTTGCCGGCATTAAAAGCATGAGAGAGAGAGAAAGAGAGAGAGAGAGAGAAAGAGAAAGAGAGATTTTCAGTCTTTACTACACAATATGCATAAAGACATGCCAAAAAGCCCGCCTTTCAGTTCTTCAGTACTTTGATTAAACGTTGTATTTCCTAGGTAAAATGTAAACGAAAAAACATGACATCAGCCCTGTGTGCAACCACAGAATTGTGAGCAGTGTTCTGTATATATCTTACTGTAAACTCGAAGCTTGACACCAGGGATCAACCAATGGCAAACTATTCGGGAGACTTCAATTCTCTTAAATAGAAAAATTGAGAAGAGTTTTAGAATCAGGGAGACTTCAATAACTTGACAACGGCATAACGCCAATGATGATATTCGCAGATAATTTAAGTTGGAATAGAAGCAAGTGAAACACCAATTTTAAAAACATATCCAGTTTGATTAATTTATTAAATATATTCATAAATTTTATAGATAAAATGTTTTGTAACTCTGTTAGATAAATAACACATAAAACCATCTTTGTACTTCTGTTTATTTTGGAGGTATTAATACCACGCTATAACCTAATTAAAACCTTTAAGTTGAGGCTCTTTTTGACTGTAAAGAAACGGTTTTACTATTATTCTAAATGTGATCAGAAAAGCTAATCTGAGCTTGCAGCTCAAATGAGCTAACACAACAATTTTAACTGGCTGTTCAATAACAACAGAGAGAAATCTCGTAATGTCTATGTTGTCATGTTTCGTTTATTTTTAAGATTTCAATATCGTGAGAAATATCCAAAAATAATTATCATTCAAAATACCCCTATTAAGGATAGAGAGACCAATAATAATATTACAAATTTGTATGGTAAGCCAGTAATTATGTGAACATATAATTTATGCATTGTTGATAATTACTGCTGGGTTATTTCATTTGTGGGATTTTCTTTTCGTAGTGATACGGAGAAACGTAAAACTCGGAGTGATTCAAAATATCTAAATTGACTTTACTGGGAAAGTTGGGGCAAAAGGTGCAAAATTTATTCATGCCTGTAGAGATTAATAGGTTAAAACGACCTAAACTAATAGCATTAGTGAATGAAATAGCCATGCTAAATGGTACTTATAAATGTTTTATTGAGCTGCATTTTATATCATATATCAATATTTCTCTTTTGCTTTTCAAGTCATATGATTTTGATTGAACATACAGAAAAATAACTGAAAAAGTTAATCCATTTAGTTTACTTAAAGCCATTAATTTTTGTATGATAAATTAACAGGAATGGTAAAATGAAAGACTGTCAAGGAAGTGTCAGGTTCTGGTGAAGCGACATTTGTTTTGTCTTGTAAATTGTATTTCACAAAATGCTTATTTAAGAAGCCTAAAAATGATTAAGTATTATTATGTACAAAATGGTATATAACACATGTAAACTTGCTTGTAGATCACACAACCAGACAACGTGGTCGATTTGCTGGATTTTCCCTATATTTATCAGACACTGGGGCTATGCAAGAATCCACGTTGTGTTACAAAAAAGAATATCAGATACCACATTTAAACTTTTCAGCTGCCTGTACAGATTACAAACGGTATGTCATCTTTCACAACGAACGACTTGATGGAGTTACTTATCCCAAAGGATATGAGGCTAACAATGTTTACACTGAACTGTGTGAAGTCATTGTGCTAGGTAACACTTTTTTAATCTTTGCTTCGTAAATGATAATAATATAAAGGAAAATTAAAACGTTCTAACAGACATATATTATCGGTTAGTCGATAATCACTGTCAATTTCATTTTTTTTTTCAAAAGAGTTAGGTATAGTCATTGCTCAAATGAGAATATGCATGTTCAGTCATTGTAAAATGTGCTGGTAACTGAAATTGCTTTGTTCAGGAAAAGTATATCAATTTTTGATGTATCAAAAAAATCCCCCTTTCCCCTTTTTACAAAATCAAACATGCTACATTATTTCGTCCTGGTTCATTAAAATTAAATTTCATTGCAAATACATGCCTTGTCATAATTGTTACACTTATCGTAAATGACCGAAAACTAAGTAGACAATCATGTGGCCCTTGTACCCACATGTATATGGAAAAAAAATGTGTGTGATTTATTCTTAATTTTATAATAAGATAATGATGTAACAAAAAGGGTATTATAATAATATTATTCCGATATGATATGTGTCTAAAGCGTTCGCTCACAATGACATTGATTTTTTTTTTCGGGAGGGGGGGGGGGGGCAAAAAAGATAAATTATATATAATAATGCGTTAAATAGCGGATGATGGTTGTGCACACAACTTCTGTTTTTTCCAGAAAGCAATAAACAAGTTTTTTCCTTACATCTTTAAATACAATACAGTACAATACAGAAAATAATATCTATGACGTCATAGTGATTATTTTACTTTTTTTTAGAGGGGGGGTCTGGGTTATCTAGTGATGCAATTCAATATTTTCGTTTTCACGGGTTCTTGAGTTGTGTTTTTCATACTCCCTTTAAATCATAAAACTGCCGTATGTTCCTCTTTAATACTGAAAATATAGAGATCAGAAAATATCCCTACACAAATGCAAATGTAAATTCAAAGAAACTTAGTGTCTTGTAGATTATTATGATATTTTGGAAAACCTACGAATATAAATTAGTATAAGAAATGTGCGCTTATCTAAACGTTTCTCTTATGCCTTGTATTTGATCTCGTACAACTAGTTCGATGCTTGACTTGAACTTGATTCGGAATTGAACATTATTAATAGCCTAGTCAACTTAGATCTGAAATTGAACAATTTGCAACAGAATTCATCCAAAGAAATTTAAATAGGTTTCAGTCCTTGTTTCAATTTACTAAAACTTGAAAAAAAATTGAGCAATTTGGTTCCAAAAGACAATCAGGCTTATGTAAACATCCACTGTTACAGTATAAAATTGGTCTATTTAAGTTTTACGTGTGCTAAAATAAGTTTTGTATTATTCAAACAAAGGAAAGACCACTACTATAGATTTAAATGTTGCATGATTTAATTTTCTGTAGTAAAAAGTATGAGAAACTTAACACTTTATATAGAGATCGAATTGTGTGTCTAGAGAAAGTACGGAACGTTATTGATTATAAAATCTTGTTGATGTTTTGTTTTGTTGTTTTGTTTTGTTTTTGTTTTTTTTCACAGGGCGAAAAACCATCTTTAAGCAAGTCCTTAAAGGTGGATTAAAGGTGACTTAAAGGAGCTTAAAGGCTATACAATCTTTAAGCCGCCTTTAAGTCACCTTTAAGCAAGTGCTTATAGGTCCTTAATGTCCAAACTTCTTTAAGCCACCTTTAAGCCATCTTTAAGCATCTTTAAGTGGCATTTACGCTCTCTTTACACTGCCCTTTACACTGTCTTTAAGTGGCCTTTAAGTCAATATTGATCAAGCTGAACAAAAAAAACATATATTAAATGCAAAAGCTCTTTTATAGAGATTGGAGGGGGTCATCCGAGTGATAATATAATTTCCAAGGAAGGGGGGTGTGTGTGTTCCAGGCGGTTTTAATCGTCGCTCCATTAAACACAGATCGCTATCATCAGCACCGCTTCGATGGACACAGATTGCCGTTATAAAATTCTTTATTATTTTTTGGGGGTTTCAAAATTATTGTAGGGATGAGCGCAGTCTCTGTATCTTAATATGTGCATAAAACTAATTAAAGTATGTTTGTTTCCTATTATAAATTAATCGGTGAAAAAATCTCTCTCTCTCTCTCTCTCTCTCTCTCTCTCTCTCTCTCTCTCTCTCTCTCTCTCTCTCTCTCTCTCTCTCTGTTCCTCCGGTTATTAAACAAAATAAAGATAATGAACCAAAAAATGCATGATTTAATTTGATAATCGGTTTGTATTTTTTTTTCAATTTTCATTATTTCTAACTCTAGATCTGCTAGATACATGTTAAAGATGAAAAGACTCTCAACTGCCTTTGTTATATCGGGCAGGATATTACTGCTTTGTTTGTCTAGACATAGTTTTGCTCGTTTTTGTATATCTAATTAAAGTCTATTGTTTGTCCAACTTAAGAAAACCCCTGGAACTAACACAGAATATACAAGATATACACAACAGTTGTGTCGTGTGCCCAGGTGCATGTTTGTGTATATCTAATTAAAGTCTATTATTTGTCCAACTTAAGAAAACCCCTGGAACTAACACAGAATATACAAGATATACACAACAGGTGTGTCGTGTGCCCAAGTGCACGCCAGGGTTTCTAAAGGCGTTGAATCTTAATATGTACGAGTATACGATAAGTCTAGTCAATAAAAGTTAATTTACATTTGTAATTCATTTTAAAAGTATTATTTCCTAGCTCTGGGTTTCAAAGATGTTACGTCTACAAATTAACGATACATGTATGTAAGAGTAAAATCTTGAGGCTAATTAATTAATGTACCGGTGATCATAAATAGGGGTTGATTATTTAAATATATGTATAAGGGTAAATATGTCAAATAAACCCGGCCTGGCACATCATACAATTGTATATACAAGTCATTTGCAATTGCCACATGCAGTAAATACGTCACCGGTAATTGGTAATTTTGTTTGGTGTAGAATTGATAGTTTAAAAATCGTGTACATGCAATTACATGTAAATATTTAAACATATTGGAACGGCGCCGCGATCATGAAAACCGGGAAAATGCGGGAAATTGAACAAATACCCTAATAGTATCAGTGCATTTCATAAAAGAAATGATTTCATTTTCTTTCTTACATTTTTATAGCTATAAATTAGATGAACGTATATCTACTCGGTTTAAATTTATTAACTAAGAAAGCCTAGCCTTCTATAGTCAACCTAACGGTTTCCAATTAGGTATAATATATTTTTGTTCACTGAAGACCAAGTTCCGTATTTCATTCTAAATACACGCATGCATGTAATTTATAAATTAGATATAATTGATTGTTACAAACTGAATGGTTTGTCAAAATCTTTTCAAGTAAACACATTCTATACAGTGATTCAGTATCCACTGAAATATAGGATATAAAAACGCTCATATAGATGTAAGTTGCCGTGGCGCAGAGGAAGTGTGGTGATGCTAGTAAAATAAGGGTCCCGGGTTCAATTCTCGCCGTGGCTGGTTTTTTTTTGTGTTTTTTTTTTCATTTTTCTTTCTAGAACAAAAACCGTTTTAATACCTTTTCTTTCATAAAGTTAATACATTTTGGTGGAAATTAAGCACAATATTGAAATAATTTTTTTTTAATGGCTTAAAGGTGGCTTAAAGGTAGCTTAAAGGTGGCTTAAAGGTGGCTTAAAGAAGTTTGGACATTAAGGACCCATAAGTTGTCCTTAAAGGTGGCTTAAAGGTGGCTTAAAGATAGTCTTTAAGCTGCCTTTAAGCCATCTTTATGCTTTCTTTAAGCCATCTTTAAGCAACACATGTAGCTTAAAGGTAGCTTAAAGGTGGCTTAAAGATCGTCTTTAAGCTACCTTTAAGCATCTTTAAGCTATCTTTAAGGAGAACTTAAAGATGGTCATTCATCCTGTGTTTGTTTCCGTGAATTTTTGTTTTGTGTATTGTATTTTATGTTTTCTCTTGCTACATGAACTACAAATGACTGTCTAAAATATCCAGTAGTTTTATATTCATTCTATTTTTATTTATGTAACGTATATTATTGTTTTTAGGGTCTTCCGTTTCCAACGGAAGACCCTCTTGTTATTCTACGGTTTCTTTTTCTTTATTAGGGTCTTCCGTTTCCAACGGAAGACCCTCTTGTTATTCTACGGTTTCTTTTTCTTTATTCTTATTATTCTTTTTTTTTCCGACTTTTTTGGAGCGTTATTTCTCAAAAACTACCCAACCGATTTGCACGAAATTTTAAGGAGTGATAGAACATCATCGTCGCTACATATTAATAACTTTTTGCATGATGACGTCACTTCCGGTTTCAGATATAGATGATTTTGTAAATTTTTAAGGGTCATTTTGTCCACGAATCTCCTCCGAAACTAAACAAGATAGAAGCTTGAAATTTTCAGGGGTTGTAGATGAATGTCTGTAGATGTACCCCCATGCTTCCAATTATGAAAATTGCTCAAGGCCTCGAAGCTCGCCAGAACCTGAAAATTAGCACAAAATTTTTCCACGAAATTTTTGCACATTTTCTGAAATACCTTTCGATGTGCACATAATTTGTTAAAACATGTAATGCAAAAGTTGTTTCAATTTTTACGAGCTTGCCTTTGGTATCAAGAAAAAGGGGCTGACCCCTCAAATTAGGGGCCAAGGGGGCTCTAAAGTCTTCTTACAATAACTCTTTACTGAACAATAATTTGTTATTAATTATATAAGCAAAAATGTTCATTGTACAGCTGTTTATCTATACAGTATCATACTTAAGTCATATGTTACGTAATTAGGGGTTTCAAGGGGCCAGAAGTTCAAAACTTTGATCATTAATATTTGAAAAAGGAGAAATATTTTTAAAAGCATTGTAGAACAAAAGTTGCTTAAAATGGTGTTCTTGTCAATATGCTACCTTAAATGCTTTTGTTTATGACCCCATTTAGGAGTTAAAGGGTCGGCCCCTAAAACACATTCGTACAGATATCTCAAGAACGGTTAACATTTCATGAACACTTGTTGAACAAAATATGTTTAAATTTGCAAAACCTTAAATTTGATATCAAGAAAAAGGGGCTGGCCCCTCAAATTAGGTACCAAAAGGGTTCTAATGTCTTTTTACAATAACTCTTTACTTAACAATATTTTGTTATTAATTATAGAAGCAAAAATGTTCATTGTACAGCTATACATCTATACAGTACCATACCTAAGTCATATATTACGTAATTAGGGGTATCAAGGGGCCAGAACTCAAAACTATGATCATTAATATCTGAAAAAGGAGAAATATTTTGAAAAGCAATGTAGTACAAAAGTTGTTCAAAATAATGTTCTTAACAATATTGAACCAAAAATTTTGTTGTTAGTGGCCCCGGTAAGGGGTTAAAGGGTCGGCCCCTTAAACACATTTGTACAGATATCTCGAGAACGGTTTACAATTCATGAACACTTGTAGAACAAAATATGTTTATATTAACGATACCTTTTATTTGATATCAAGAAAAAGGGGCTGGCCCCACAAATTAGGGGGCACTAGGGCTACTAAGTCTTTTTATGATAACTCTTTTCTGACCAATAATTTGATATTTATTATAAAGCAACAAAGCAGCTTTTATTGAGCTAAATTAAAAACTGAAATTCGTTTTAAAATCAGACGATGCATTACAAAGATATCGGGGTTTAAAAATTGATTTTTCCGGAAATTTTGTTTCCGCGTCCTTGGTTTAAACAATAGCGTAATGTTTATAGTAAAACTAACTTGTACCAAAAATAATTGTTAAGTCGTACTTAAACACATTCGTATTTTTTTGTTAAGTCGTTCTTGAAATCAAAAAGATTTTTGTTAAATCGTACCTAAAATCATTCGGGTTTTGTTAAGTCGTACCAGGAATAATTCGATTTTTTTCATCTTTTTATTTTAGTTACTCTTGTTATTGGTCAAAGAGCTCTGCTTTTTACAGGAACTTCCAGGTTTGCTTCCGACATTAACGGAAGACCCACTCGTTGCTTTGCAACGAGCTTTGCTCTAGTTTTGTTTGTTTTTGGTTTTTTCTGTGTTTGCTTACATATCATTTTAACTTTCTAATCTTAAAATTTTAAATAATTTTATAACTGTAAATAAGTTTATTCGATTTTGAGTTGAGCATTATTTATTTATACTGGTGAAAAAATGACAGCATGTCTTAAACTTATTAGAACCCGACACTCTTTATGAAGCATTTGGTTGATTGATTATATGTCATAACTGATTTTATGTGTTTCGGCAGTGTTCATAGCAAATGTCATTTCAAATTCATAATAAGGCCCGCTTCGTCAAAAGTTCACCTTATGCACAAATTAATTAATGTCTTTGAACTTCATTAGGTTTTAATTTGGATCTTATGATTAGATCACCTTTTGTATGTTTACTGTATGAAACCATACGATGAGTTGTGAATATTTTTAATTCTTCGTCATGTTGTATGTTATCCCAGTATTTTATAAGTCATTTCCTTAAACATTTAATTTTATACATGGGTTGTTCTATTCTATTTGCAGAAAGAGTTACTTGCATAATAGATTTAATTAGGGCCCCGCAAGGATTTGCGGGTGCCATATAGTAATCACTCTATCTGTCCGTCCTTCTGTCTGTCCGTCTGTCACTCTTCCGTCCACAAAATTTCTGGTTTTTTTAATAACTTTTTTTATGGTTGCCCAATCAAGTTCAAATTTGGTATGGTGGTTCAGTAGGCAGAAATACATATTTTGATGCTAAGTTTGGTTCTCTATGTCTTCTGGTTTGGAGCCGGGGTGGTGGGGTAGATTCCTTAACTATGCATAAGAATGAATGGGCAAAGAGAGAGAACTGCTGAGAAAGTTAATTTCCATTGTATACTTGGAAGGCTGTTCAATATTTGTCCTTTGTGATTAATTAACCTTCCACAGGAAGAAAATCCTAAGCTTTATCTTTTTCTGCCACATTGAGATTAATTACTGCACTGCCTGTGTCTGCAAATGAACTTTGGTTTGAAGATAAGGTCAATTTTGAATGATGTGTAGTATTGTGTACATTCTTTGAAATATGTATTTAAAATATAATATTCATACTTTATTTTGGTTAAAATACCGTACACAATGATTTATGACAATTTTATTGAATTCTAAAATCAAGATATACATTAAGATATCCTTTTTTACTATTTTATTTTTTGATTATTTATTTTATTTTTTTTCTGCCTTAATGCTGTTAATTTTAACAGGTTATCAGATAATAACCCCATTCTGTCATTTCTGAAAAAAAAATGATATTGTAAATTTAGAAGAAAAGGATGAGAGAGCAGAACAATTAATCCCCTGGAACTAATTATCTTGCCTGCTGCAAAAATTTAGAGGCTTATCTCTATCTGTCATATGAAGATTAATACACACCTTTGTCTGCAACTGATGTTTGTTTTGAAGTTGAGGTCAACCCTGGGTGATACCTTGTATTTGCATTCACTGAAGGCTTGCATTTTATTAAACACCTGTTTAAATCCTTTTTAGATACACATTTAACTAATTTTTTTATAAGACATGAGGTTATCCCTGTTTTATGCAGATACAATGTTACTATATAGAGTTTTTGGACATTCATAAATTATCTTGAAATTTTAAAAATACAGTTGTTACTTATAATTTTCATATTTTTTTACCACCTTATATATATTGCAGTTCTTTACATCTTATGCCGGACATTTATTTTTCATCATTGTTAATATAAAGAGGATGGAATTAAGGGGCTTCTTGGTGCCAATGGTTGCATCGATTAAGCGCCTTCAAAAGGCTCTGCCGGGCGCCATCGTTTTGCATGTAAGGTTAAGTAGGCCGATTAATGATTGACTTCAGCTGGACTTTTTCGGCATTCTGCACGAATCGAATTGTTTGTCTTAGCGTGCTTTGTTTGTCTTAGGTGAGCCGCATGACCATAGTGATAGCTTGTGTTCAAGTTGTTTTCGGAAAAGTGTGATTCATTATCGACTCAGGTGCAGATAATTGTCTGATTAACGGTTTCGTCAATGTAATGCAATGTAATCGGATCGGACATCACATTTGACCAGAAAGAAGACATTAATGGTGTACCTTGTACCTCTGCCTAATTTACGTCCCGCCAAAAAAAGGTAATTCATCAAATTTCATGTTGGTGTACATGCTTGACATATTATAAGTAACCAAGATGACATTTTCATTTACATTCAGAGATTCGATTTTGGGTATAAAATCATACGTGTCCAAAGTGAATAAAGAGCTGCAATATGTTGTAACCATGTTCTGAAAGTTTTTGTATGTTTTGCAATGATTCAAACTTTAAAAAAACTATTTGAATAAATATAATAGAACTACAATAATGTTAAAATATTGTAAATCACCAATGTTTATAAACTTTATTTAAAATTTGATGTAATTATGTGATATATTTAACAGTGAAATACAAAAAAAATTATGTAAAAAGATTTTTTCTCTATTTTGCCTTTGTGTCACCTTTAGGACCTAAAAAATCACTTTCCCCTAACTCGAATGCTCTACACTTTTTTATTTTAGCTTTAGCATGCTTTTTACTATTCTAAACTAAAGAGAAAAATTATGTTGCACTTTGTTCGATTTCGAACTATTTTTTTCTCTGAGTTGACTTATCTATATTGCTACGATAGAAATATATGGTGTGGCTCACTAGTCTTTAGTTATTTTTGCACCCCTTTATTTATTCTTATACATATTCAACCAATGCGAAAACATGTTTTATAAGTAAGACTATATTTCTATTCTTTTATTGTGATTGTATTTAGGTTGTAAGAATTCTGGTGTTTATGGAAGTAACTGTGACCAATCGTGCGCAAAGAATTGTAAAGACTACAAATGCAACATAATCCATGGGGATTGTTTTTCTTGTAAACCTGGATGGACAGGAAACCTCTGTAACACAAGTATGTTTTAGATATTTAAGATGAAAATTTTAAAATGTTGATTCTCAGTCCCTTTAATGTCATTATTGTTGTGTTCTGAAATATGTTTCCCATGATCACTATGTGAAAAATGAAATAAAAATTAGATAAATATTGTTATGTGCAGTTGCATTTGAAAAAAAAAAAAACACTTGATATTTGAAGTCACCTGCCTTGATTATGTTCATAGATAATAAATAGAACAAAGTAGCTTAAACTGAAGGTCACACAAATTTAAAACAAAAAATGCATGTATATATTGTATACTTGGAGGTTCAAAGATTACTCAACTTTCAAATTTTATTTATGAGTTTTAGGGTCTAATATTTTAATTGAATCTTCAGAATTGCATGCATCGAAAGAAAAAAAATTGCAATTTTTAAAACATCACACGTAATCAAGTATTTATCCAAAAAAGAAATTTAGTATGACATTACTTTTTAACTTTTTTTTTTCTCACTTGTCACATTTAAAGTAAATATAATTATCTCTGTTATTTCAATTTTTACAGATTTGATTAATTAAACTTTAACCCTGTTTTATTTTCTTTAATAACAATTATCATTTCAGAAAAGGAAACGCGAGTTAAAGGAATGTCAGATTATATACGAGGGTCAATCAAAAAATACGAGGACAATGTTCCTCTTTTTTATATTTTTTCGACAAAATTTAATATTTCTACATTATTATTTCTTACAACATATTTTCATTTTTAAATGTAAAATTCCACTGCATTTGATTAAAAACTGCTCATCTTGTTTAAATTTCGATTATATTTGTATTGTAATCACGGTGCACACTCATCATCACTTTAACATCAAAACCCAACGTCTTTTCGACTTTTGTTTTATAGATTTTCAAAAATACACCCATTTGATTTCATACAAAACCTCTGGCGCTTGATCCATTTATTAAACACATCTCTTTCCACGTGTCATCTAACTTTATTACAATTGTTCGAGTAGCATAAACTAATTTCTAGGTGTTCTCAAATTTTCTACCACGTAATTAAGCTTTCACTGTCGGAAAGAACATAGAATCCATCAGTGCTAGGTTCGGGCTGTGATCTACTCGAGCAAAACCTAACAAACTTTAACTAGATGCTGTCATTAGACAGTATTACCCACACCTAGTTTTTGCCCCTAAATAACACTGTTTTGTACAAGTTTAATTACAAACGAAGGCCACATGCTAGCTCCGGTAATACATTAAAAAATTATAATTCTTGGTACGATCTCTACGTTATGGTTGATTAACGGTATAATGCAAAGTGTTTTGTTACGATGCTCTGTATTTTCAGTCTAAACGGCGATTGTTTTGCTGCTAGAAATATATATATATATATCTGTAGCTTGGGAAAATGAAGTATGTTAAATTCACCTCGTGATCGAGAGTCGTCATTTTTACATCTAAACATACTGCAACTCTTTACTTCACGGAACTGGTGATGGTGTTTAAAAGAATATCAGAGGCAAGTAAAGTGACGATATCTGTAGTAAAATGTCCGAAGAATTTTTGGGAATCAAATATTAGTACAGACTGTGCTCGGAAATAATATTAATAAGTCCAAATATCCTTTAAAATCCATTTAAGCCATTGTTCCTCAGGTGAGCGATGTGGCCCCATGGGCCTCTTGTTTATTTTTAGTTCACCTGAACCGAAGGTTCAATTGAGCTTTTCTGATCACCCGTTGTCCGTCGTTCGTCCGGCCGTCTGTCTGTATGTCAGTCTGTAAACTTTTCACATGTTTGACTTCTTCTCTAAAACCAATAGGCCAAATTTAACCAAACTAAGTACAAGGCATCCTTATGGGAAGGAGATTATAAATTGTTAAAAAAAAAAAGAGGCTAATCACTTTTTAAAAGGGAGATAATTGCGAAACAGTGAAAATAGGATGCATGTCTTTAAAAATTTTCTTCTCAAGAACCACTGCACCAGAAATGCCAATATTTACGTAAAAGCTTGTATATATAGTGAAGATTCTAAATTGCAAAAACCGTGTCCCCAGGTGGGGTTCAAAGTTTAACATAGAAAAACATAGGAAAAATGTTTAAAAATCTTCTTCTCAAGAACCACTGGACCAGAAATGCCAAAATTTACACAAGAGCTTGTATAAATAATGAAAATAATAAATTGCAAAATTGTGACCCCTGGAACAAAACAGGGGCCCCAGACGGGGTTCAATGTTTAACATAAAATACATAGGAAAAATGTTTTAAAATCCTCTTCTCAAAACCCACTGCACCAGAAATGCAAATATTTACATAAAAGCTTGTATATATAATGGCAATTCTAAATTGCAAAAACCGTGACCCTCGGACCAAAACTCGGGTCCCAGGCGGGGTTTAAAGATTAACATAGATATACATAGGAACAATGTTTAAAATTTTTCTTCTTAAGAACCACTGCACCAGAAATGCCAATATTTACACAAAAGCTTGAACATATAGTGAAAATTATAAGGTGTAAGAATCGTGACCCCCGGACCAAATTGGGGCCCCAGGCTGGGTTCAAAGTCTAACATAGAAATACATAGGAACAATGTTTAAAAAGCTTCTTCTTACAAACCACTGCACCAGAAATGCCAATATTTACACAAAAGCTTGAACATATAGTGAAGATTATACGTTGTAAGAATCGTAGCCCCCGGACCAAAACTGGGGCCTCAGGCGGGTTCAAAGTTTAACATGTATAGGAAAATGTTTAAAAATCTTCTTCTCAAGAACTACAATGCAACAGTTTGGCATATTACTATGCATACATCCTTGGCTATTGTAGATTCTAAATTGTTAAATTCGTGACCCCCGTGCTAATATTTGGGCAACAAGAGGGGCTCAAAGTTTAACATAGAAATATATTGGAAACATGTTTATAAATCTTCTCGAGAACTACAATGTTACAGTTTTATTATGCAAGGATCTTCAAATAGTGAAAATTCTAAATTGTTAAAGGTGTGACCCCCGGACCAACACTGGGGCCCCCGAAAGGTATCAAAGTTTAACATAGAAGTATAGAGGGGAGATTGTTTAAACTCTTCTTCTCAAGAACTACAATGCTTTGTGGGATTACTATGCAAGCCTCCCCAAATTGTCAAGATTCTTATTTATGTAAGCCGTGACCCCCATACTAATAATGGGGACCCAGAAGGGGTTTTAAATTAACAAAAAAATATATAGGGAACAAGTTTGAAAATCTTCTTCTCAAGAACTACAGTGCAACAGTTTGTGGGATTACTATGCAAGCATCCCTGGCTATTGAAGATTCTAAATTGGTAAAATCTAATACTGGGACCCGAAGAGGGGTTAAAAGTTTAACATAGAAGTAAATAGGCAAAATGTTAAAAAAAAATTCTCGAGAACTGCAATGCTACAATTTGTGAGATTAATATGCATGCAACCTTGGATAATGTAGATTCAATATTTTAAAATAGTGACCCCTGGACTTATACTGGTGATCCAAGACGGATTCAAATTTTAACGTAAAAGTATATATGGAAAATGTTTAAAAATCTTCTTTTCGAGACTGCTTAAATTTGTCATATTACTACGTAAGCATCTTTAAATAGTGTAGATTCTAAATTGTTAAAGTCGTTACCCTCGATCCAGTACTGGGGCCCCAGAAAGGGTTCAAAGTTTAACATAGAAATATATATGGAAAAAAGTTTTAAAATTTTCTTCTCGAGAATTACATTCCTACAGTTTGTGAGATTACTATGCAAGCATCCTCAAATAGTGTAGATTGTAAGTTGTTAAAGCTAACCATAAACCCTGGACCAATACTGGGGCCCCAGAAAGGGTTTCAAAGTTTAAAATAGAAATAGCATATTATACCAAATTTAATGTTACAAGGAACTGTTCAGGTGAGCGATGTGGCCCATGGGCCTCTTGTTTGTTTTTTTGTTGCTTGTCAAGATTTGTGAGGATTAGTCTAGCCCCCCCCCCCTTCCGTCCACTTACAATTTGCTTCCGACGCCACTGCTTTGTTTTTAAGTTACGTACACAACACAGGTCTGAAGGTCTCGTTAGCGGGTACTAGTTTTACCCAGCTCTTCGATTAAATGGTTTCACGTGTATACATACATTTATGTGTTTCCATACGCAGAAAAGGATTAGTTAAGATCAGCTAAAGGAACTCATTATTGTGCTTTAATTGGATTATCATTATGATGTTGACCAATATAGATAAGCATAATACATGTAGTAGAAGTAGCACAATATAATGAGATGCCAGCATACATAAGTTTTACTTTCACTTTCTAAATGCGATCTCCCTTTGACAGACTTATACTATTGAGTTGACCCCATATTGACCCCGCATAAACAATTTCGTATTGAATTTGTGTATTACATGTAAGTAAATGTAGACACTTATCATTTTTATATGAGTTATACTAGGAAGGAAGGAGTATTTCTTTCTTAATGTATTATAATACATCAAATACAATGTAGGTCATGACCTTATGGGACTGTTCTGACCCCGACAAACAGAAAAATACAAAATATCTCCATATGTCATTATGATGCATCGAATGGTGTAAAGTACATTAATGACCCTCAGTTGTTGTCTTTAACCCCACCCCTTCCCCCCTTTTTGAAATATGAAATGATGATACACTGTATATTTTGTTAACTTCTGAGATCCTCATCCCTAAACCATATAATTTATTCTTGCTCTTTGTGTCATTGCGCGTCAAATTGTATATAGATTATACCCCCTTGGATACACTGACATTCTAGAACTAGAAATAATAAAGTATTTTATCTTATTCATTTGTAGTGTTTGATCAATGTGGGTAATTCCTAGCCTAATGATGACACTGCTATGTTCAATTAGGAGACTTTGCAATTGTCCCAAATAGGCGAATACACATGCATATAACATTTTGTTTATCAATCTTAAAAATTGAATTAAGCAATTTCCAAAATATTAATGTGCATCAGGAGAGAAAATGATCGAGAAATGATTTAAAATTTGCTTCTGTACACATGTAAGAATGTATTAAGAAGACTGAATCTTTAAAATCATGTTAGATAGGGGGGGGGGGGGTGGATGTGGAGTATAAACATTTATAGTTTGAATCATTTATTGTTATTAATTTTAACTTGTCAATGGATATTAGTTATTGATCCCATGGTAGAAATATGACCTCTGATCATATTGCAATATATCATTTGTCAATTATGCAAGGTGTAATGTAATTTTTAAAAAAAATAACATTTCTTACCAGTTTATAAAAGTTTTCAGACACCTATTTTGATTTTAATAGATCATTCGACAATTAAGGGGGGGGGGGGAGAACAGTTTAAATTTGAGTTTGTTTGGGGATGAGGGTTCCAAGTCATATATTTGACAATTATTTTAATGTAATTTAGAATAAGACTAAGCCATACTACAGTCGTGAACATGAAAAGTATAGAACAAAACACAAACTAATATATCTATATATACATAGGAAGTATTACAAAACATACATGATTGATCTATATCTGGGTTCTTAAATTGAATCATATATCATGTACATATTATATTATTGTTTCTTTGTTCAAGGCATTTCAGATGGTATGTTGGTCATGATCCCAAGTGCTCTTCCTGAAATTATCAATTATCATAAAAAACATTGATCCAAAGATGTTATTCCTCCTTAAGTCATGGCGCATCAGATCATAATGGCATGTAAGTCATGATCCTAAGGGGTCATTCGGACCCCCTTAGAATCAGAAATTGTCAATTATCTTTAAATTAAATTATTGATGTTTGATGATCCTATCTCTATTCAATCTTTATTTTAAGTCTCCCGAATAAGATTTGGAGACTTATTGTTTTTGTACGGTTTTTAATACATGTATTATTATTCTTCGTTGTCCTCTTTTTCTTCTTTCCTGCTCTGAACTTGTTTCTCAGAGATGCGTGAACAGAATTGTACAAAACTCATTTTGGGTTAAACACCACTTTGTTTTAGGGGGGGGGTCAAAAGGGTGTGGGGTCTAACATTGAACCTTGTAGGAAGAATCGTAGACTCTATTGTAAATGGTAACTTGGAAACGGACAAAGAAAATAATATAGGGTTTTCATAATCATATATTGACTGTTACTGGCAACATATAGGGTTTATTAGATCTGACCCCTGGGGTCATCCCCCCCCCCAGGAATTTGAAATTACCATACATCTCACAAACTGTTATAATCATGACCCCTAAACCATATATATTCATTTTCTGATGTCAAGGGGCATCAAATGTTATGTAGGTCATGGGCCCTGTGGGTGGTCCTGACCCCCTCGAACAGCATTCTCTTAATATCGTCAAAACAGTTGAGATCCCCACACTTAAACCAGATATATTCTTTTTTACTTGTGTCAAGGGGCATCAAACGGTATATAGGTCATGGGCCCCGGGGGTGGTGGTGACCCCCCTCGAACAGGAATTGCACGTATATATCGAAAACGGTTGAGATCCCCGCCCCTCAACCATATATATTCTTGATCCTTAAAGGGCATCAAACGGTATGTAGGTAATGGGCCTCAGGGTTAAATTTAATTTTTCAAAACCGTAATGCACATCTATGGAACAGTTCCTATCATATCCCAAGATATGATGTGTCTATCCATTAAATCATAAGAGGAGCTCTTGAATCTATGTTTTTTTTGAAGTGATAAACGTCAAATTTCTGCTACTTTTTGACTCCCTGGATGAAATTTAAATTTTTAAAACCTTATTGCACATAGGACAGCCCCAATTATATCCCAAGAGATGACGTAGCTACTCCAAAAGTTGTAAGAAGAGTTCTGGGAACAACACTTTTTTGGCCCAAAAAACATCATTTTTTTGCCCAACGTTCCCTTTCATAAAAACAAATTCTGGAACCTGATCACACTTCAATATAACACCCCAATCATATTCTAAAAGATCTTTTGTCTACTGCCAAAAAAAATGATATTTTTGAAACCAGGTTTTTTTGTGTGAAAAAACCTCATTTTTCAGCCATTAAATGACCCCTAGGACAAATTTGAAAATTCCGAAACATCTGTAGGACACCCTAAAACATATTCCAAGAGATGATTTGTCCACAATTGAAAATGAAGGAGAAGTTCGGGAAGAAGTTTTTTGTGAAAAAAAACGTCATTTTTTACCAATTATTTGACCCCCAGGACTAACAGAGAATTTTTGAAACCTTTTTACAAAACAACATGATACCCCAAATCAAACTCCAAGAGTTCAGTTTGCTGGTTTATAAAATGTAAGAGCAGTTTGAGAAAGTAAAACGTGACAGACGGACGGACGGACGAAACAGGGTAACAACAATATACCCGAACTTTCTTTAGAAAGTGCGGGTATATTCGATAATAGTCATTTCAGCCCGGTGACCAGGGGCGTTGTATTGATGCAAAAAAGTATTCATTTTTTTTTCTAGGCCGCTTTTTCCGTACTGCATGGACAAAGTCACGCTGAATGACCTGTTATAGAATGAAATATCATGAACATTTTTATTTGACAATATGGACAATTTACTGTTCTTTAAATGCAAGGGTGGTTAAAATTATTTTATGGTATATATAGAATTTTAATTCTAGTCCGTCATTATCTTCATGTAAGTGCAATGATAATATAATAGTTAATTCTATTCATTCTAAAAACACAGGAAAAGAAATGCTATAACCTTTGTGTAACTCATTGCATTTGGCGTTTGTCGGTAGGGCACTGCGTGCACGAGTAGCATTCCAGAAATATCAATGAAAATATAGAATGTAACCATGTTTTCCATGCAGACATTTGAACTTTAGCTTTGCAAGGAGGTGGTGAAGATTTTCTTTTCCAATGCTGAGGACTGTTGCGTTGTCTCGGGATTGTAATGGTACAATTATGTTTCGTCAGGTGTGACAGTCCGTTGTATAAATTATTTATCTTCATTAATATGCTGTCTCAAAGAAGCCCATTGATAGCTGTATTCGATTTGCTTTATCATCTTCAGTGAGTAGTCTTGGTACAAATAGCAAACTAAAACTTGTCTTATATCTTCATATTCAGCATGAACTTTAAAGGCGGTGCCGTAACTAACTGATATAAACATTGACGCAAGTTCCGAAACAGTCACTTTCCATGACGTTGCCAATGCTTTCAATCAGTTTTTTGCAAATAATTCTATTTTTTCCAGGTCTTTCGAACGGATTTGAAACACTGACTCAAGGGCCACGAATTTCACATTGTTGTTAGAACGCCTAATAAGTCAGTAATATCTAAGTCTGGTCAGATTTAGTCGAAAAAACGTTTAAGGGAAAATAATTATGATTTGGTCCAGCATTGTTTTGAAACATAATTAACGTGTGCTGATTCCAAAAAAAATGTGATGGCCTTCATTGAAATGGCGTTAAGTAGCTCAAAATGGCGATTCAAAATGGCGGACAACCAAATTTTATATTTTTTTTCTAAAAGTCTTTTCATTATTCACAAACAATTATGAAATGATTCAGCTTAGTATTTTATGATATCTAAAGTTTGCTTAATTAAATAAAGCGTGCGCTTTCCCCAAAAAGCGTCCATTAGGTCAACATGGCGATTAAAATGGCAGATACCCAGAATTTATATTTTTTTTTCCTAAAAAAAATTAGACCAGGGAAAACGCATAAAAAAGAATGATAATTCAGTCCAGCAAAGTTATTTTTGCATATTAATTAAGGCATGAATATGCTTGCTATGACAAAAATGGCGCTAATTAGGTCAAAATGGCGGTCAAAATGGTCGACAACCAAATTCTATCATTTTCTTAAAATTGAGGTAACAAACGATTATAAATTGGTTCAGCATAATATTTATCATA
Organism: Magallana gigas; assembly: GCF_902806645.1. NCBI lineage: Eukaryota > Metazoa > Mollusca > Bivalvia > Ostreida > Ostreidae > Magallana > Magallana gigas. The sequence continues at coordinate 12,294,951 of NC_047560.1, read as the reverse complement.
ACTAAGGTGTGCTGAGTCCAACAAAATATGTTGATCGCGATAAATAGTTAAAAATGGTGGGCAGCCAGATTTCATCATTTTTCGTCTCACAGTCTCTTTAATGAAAAAAAAATAACAATACATAATCACAAATTGGTCTAGCAAACATATCTATCATAATAAGGTTGAGCCAAGTTTGATGAAACACAGGATGCATCTCTGCCATTCAGTTAACTGAAACGTGACTGAACGGTAACTGAAAGGTGACTTAATGGCATAGTTGTGCCATTCAGTCATCTTTCCAGACCTTTCAGTTAACGTTGACTGAATGGCAGTGGTTCATCCTGTGAAATGTGTTGGTCTTCATGAAAATGACGTTAATTTTGTCAAAATGGCAAGCCATATTGGTGAATACTAGTAGCCAAATTTCATTAATCGATATATAGACTACTAAACGCCTCTTAAATGGGGAAACTGTTTGAACATCATAATTTCAATACTAATGATGTAACTGACAATCAAATTTGAACAATTGTATTAATAGAAAAAACTCCACCAGCTTTTTATTTGGAATTTTTGTTTGTTTTCCTTAAAGTCCCCACAGTATATTATTATGTTATTTATACTATCTTTTTTTGAATGATAAGATTGTGATTTGAAATTTGCAAATGTCTTTACCTGGGAAGTAGGCACGTTTGCATTCACATTAAATGGTTCTGCAACCTGTGAGGTAGTTGAAAGCTATCAAATCTAAGAAAGCTTTAGGTATAAGATATTAAGGTCATTAGTATCAGCAACAAACAAACATAATTTAAATTTTTTTATCCCATCTCGGCTGGGCATGGTAATAAGGCATGCTTATATATGCTTGTCTCCCTATCGTTTCCTTAGTGTGTGTTTGTTTCATAAGCAACGTAAGACGGAAATCCTAAGTTGGGACATATTCCAATATAGAATTCTAGAGATGTAGCAATCATAAAGGGTAACAAATGTCCCTGTAGTTTTCAATATGATGCACGATGCACGACGACTGACAAAAATCAATGACAATAGGTCCCTTGAGTGACAGGTAACCTAAACAAGCGGACATCTACATGTCATTAAAAAATATATCAATGCTGACGCATTAGAAAATGAGTAAGTATTGTCAGAAATACACCTTTTTATATGGAATAGACTTTCATGTCATTAAAGTCAAAACGATAAGATTAAATGCCATATGCACTTAGAGAAAAACGATAACTTTGCTTTTGATAAAGTTTTGTAGGAAAGGCGGGTTAGTTTATGGACTTTGACAATTGATATCGATAATGTAAATTAGCTTACAAAAGGCGATTGGAATATAAAAATATATAAAATATTACACTATTAAAATTATTTCAAATTAAGATGTCCTCTTTAGTTTGCGCTATGTCTTTCTGTCTTTATTTCTTTTTTGTTTTTGAATGATATGATCTACTAATAAAAGATTGACCGCGTTTGCTAAATGCAACAAATAACTTACACATTTCTTTGGAAACTTTAGTGAGACCATATTTAATTATCAACCCGAAATTCCGCAAAGACCTACAAATATTTTACAATTATATGCAAATAAGATTTGCTTCAACTTGTCCTGATGTGTCAGAGAATATATTCAGTTATGAGTCTGAATTAAATTTAGGTTGCAAAATAATGCAATTTATAGAAAAAAGAATTTGATATACAATATCTCAAACAATTTAATATGTTTTACGGTGCGACCGTTGGGGTGAGCACAGCATGTGATCAAACAATGAATTATGATAAATCAATAAAAATAAAATTTACAACATAAATGAATTTGATTGCAAAATTTAAAAAAAAATCCCTATTTTTCAGTATTTTTTTCATTATTCAAAGTTTAAAAGATTTGTTATGATTAGTTATTTATAAGAAGAACAATAGTTTAATCTCAGATACTATGTTGTTGAATAATAATGATTTTTATATAAATGTTTATGGCATTGTATATCCTCTTTTAAAGTGATTGTAACGTCAGTTTATCCCCTTTTTTTGCAGTCGACATTTTTTCTTAAGTATATAAATTGACTCATCATAGAGCTCCCCCCCCCCATGTTACCAAAAATAATAATCAATTTTTGATTCAATTTACACATAGAAAATCGACTTATCATGTATTTGCCACTTCCACTTTTTTAAATAAATTAAATTGAATTTTATTTTAATTTACGCTTAAAAATATTTGCTTATCATATTAAAGAACATGGAGCTGCCCCCCCCCCCCTTTGGGATTTGGAGCATGGAAGTAAAAATAAAGCAACCATTGAACTGCTAAAGAGCTGAGGGATTAGAATTTTTATGATTTTTTTTTTCTTTTTGCTTGTAAAGATGTTTCAGATGAGGCTGCTATCCACCCACCTACCCCTTTTAAAAAGGCGATGCTACGAGTAAGTTCCAGGAAATTACCGTAATTATAGGGAATAAAATAATTGTGAGCATTCACGCAAATGAGTGCAAGTTACAACTGTTTCTTGTATCTGAAGAAATGTAGCAAGATTTTGAGAGGATTTTGGTAATTTCAGCAGATTTACAATAACTTCAGTTAGAGTAATTTTCCCTTATTGTGACGTCAAAGTCCATGTTGGTTAATACTAATGTCCTCTGACTCTTTAAAACTCCCCTGATAAATAAAAGTACGCGAAGTATACCGTTTTATTTACTTAAAAAGCATGATGTTATATGCTTCCCAAAAGTTTTACTTTGATTCTCGCGAGAACGTGTGGTTAGATACCATTGGTACTATGAATTGTGGGTTTAAATTTACTGACGCCGAAAAAATCTATCGGATGTGTAAACCTTTGTGACGTCACTCGATTGTTTTTGATTGAGAGTGTACTGAGGTGAACTTTAGAGGTAAAATTGACTGTATGTCGTATACATCGTTATTGCGTGGACCCTGAGGTCCACGCAGAAAATATATATGCGTGGTTAAACCGGATGCTTTGGGGAAAATGCAACTTGTGAAACACATGCAAATGGTCCACGTATTGTAGTCCTTTTTTAAAGGACAGCAACTTGTTTTTATATTCTCTTGCTGATTCTCGTGAGAGTGTGATGTGATAAAAATTGCCATGATTACAGGTACTTACTGGGAACAATGCATTACTGGTCCGATTTACAGACGCCAAATAAACCGTTGATTGAATGTGCAACTAGTCCGAATTTTCTATTCACACACATCTTGCCGGTATAGCTCGCTTCGCGCTTGCTATAATTTGCTGTGCTTACAGAGATTCAGACTACCGAGAACTCATGTTTAATGAAGTATTTTTGTATGAAACAGAATGCAGCGATGGTTCGTATGGTGATAACTGTAGTCGTCAGTGCTCAGGACATTGCAGACACAACATTGCCTGTAATTACGTGACTGGTCAGTGTGACAAAGGGTGTACAGAAGGGTGGTTTAGTTTAAACTGTAGTCAACAATGTAAAGGACAGTGTAGGGAGGACATCACTTGTAACGAAACAACAGGTCTTTGCAATAAAGGGTGTGATGCTGGGTGGTCAGGAGACATGTGTGATAAAGGTACTGTTATTTTGTTACTTATGTGTAATTGTTTCTATGAAATTGTTTTCTTGTGACCTCAATTTTAACGTTTTAACAAAAAACCTTACATGTTAACAAATTGTTAATTTTGTTTAATGCTTATATAGAGCAATTTGTAAATAAAATTTCTAGTGTGTTAACAATGAAGAAAATCCAGACACAACAAAATAAAGTGTATGGTTTAAGAAACAACTGGCTGACTAGTTTGGCTTTTGGAAAATGTCCCAACATTTTATCTTTTATTTACCATATGAAGAACATCAGAAAAAAAAAAGTAAATTTTATATATATATATATATATATATATATATATATATATATATATATATATATATATATATATATATATTAACATGGAACATAGAGTGTGACGACGAGACCTATGGATACAACTGTGTCAACAGATGTAGTGGTCACTGTCTGAACAACTATCCGTGTAACAAACAGACTGGTCATTGTGATGGTGGATGTCAGCCTGGGTATACCAACAGCGATTGTGGCAAAAGTAAGCAAGTTTAAATTGTTACACTAGGTAAACAAATGTTAACTTTATGATTGTTATCAAAATGGAAAATTAAAAATGTAAAAGGTTCAGTCCAAAAGAGGAAAAACGAATGTGTGTTGCATTTTTTATTTTTAAAACAGTTATCGATATAAAATTATTTGTTCGTTAGTTTTAAGCTTTAACCTTCTGTTTACTTTATCAGTGGTAGTTAGATATCGATATATCTGATACAATCAAGTGAGACAGTGCTTCTTTTACGAACGAAATACCAATACAGAAAGCAATAAGGCTGCAAAGGACATTTGTATTAAACTGTTATAAAATTATTTTGCTCAAGTTAACAACTGCTGTATATTCAACTTTATTAGGTTTGATTAGCAGGAAGCCTCACGTTTAAAATGATATCGAATATATTGGTTCTTGATAGGACTCATGCTACAGATCATAAATGAAATGTAATGCGTGCGATGATAATAATTGGTTTGAGTTTCATACGTTAACATTAATATGAAATGTCTATAAGGGAAAAAAAAATACCATAAATATAGAATATTTTAATATGTCAAGACAAAGCATACATCTTGTAAGGATTTTTGAAGTCTGTTCGAGGCCTTTGATCGATATAATTTAAAAAAAAACACACAATAATTTTTTTTGGAGAACATAAACTGATTAAAAACTATAAATAGAATAATTTACACTTTATGTCTATATGTTCAAAATAAGTGTTATGTTTTATCATGAATGAATAAGAAACATTTGTGTGTGATGCCTATAAACATTACATTCATTATGGTTTTCACAAGATAAGATGTATACGAAAGCCGAGAAGGATCATTCGAGATTCGAGATTCAAAATACGAGATTCGAAATACGAGATTCAAGATTCGAAATTCGAGATTCAATATCTAAATTAACCAATCAAATCATGGATCTGAAACCTGTATCGTAGCAACATCAAACTGTTCTAAATAAAGATAATTCGTGAATGCTCTTTCCTACAAATAATTTCTTAATAGCTCTTAGGTAGTGGTTATAAAATGGTTAAATTAACATTGATTAATAACCCCACACAATATAAACAATTAAATTAGTGAAAACACTATTGGCTTTGCGAATCTATGTGATTTTGTTTGTCCTGTATGTATTTTCCCCCTGAACAATTTTAACCCGTAGTGTATTTCAGTATATACATTTCGGGGGTGGGGGGGGGGGGGGGGGGCTATATAGTCCTAATTTAATTTGTCAGTTATTCTGTCCCCACTTCGTATTCTCTTCGTTTTCCAGGCCTTTTTTTGATTTGGCTCGGCAAATTAATTTCAAACTTTCTGAGTAGCTCCATAACGATGCACTATAGATAAATTATGAGTAATTTTACTTTTGATAAACAGGTATATATAATAATATATAAATATCCGTACTTGATTAATATGTTCCAATAAATATAGGGTAGGATAGAGTAGACGGGACTTTTTTGCGCATATCCTACTATACCATTCATTCAACACGGGTATTAGCACTCATCGAGTTCGACTTGCTGACATTTTTTTATCCACTGGTTTTAAAGCTATTAATTTTTGAAAATAGTTCGAATTTATGGCCTGATTATATATAAATTAGCGCTGCGCTGGTGCATCTATTTATCCAAATTGACCAAAATATAATCAAATGAATCTAAAAAAATTTTGACAAAATTAGTTTTAAACGACACATTTTTCAATTCTAATCGGGTATGTCCTTTAGAAAAATCTTGAACCACACACATGTTTAGCAAATAAAACGACAGTTGTTTCATTTTTTTATGGGGAGGGGGTGGTGCCGGTAAAGGACATGTATTGTTTGTGGCAGTTGGCCTATACTCTCATTTGTTATAATAGGTAATACTACATATTGATATAAAATGAAAGTTTCCAATTGCACTGTACATAGCTTCTATCATGCATTTTGACTCGCGCGATAGTTAAAAACAATTTTCATTTAATGTAATTCAACCGATCATTTTTGGAATTAATTTTTCTGGATCCCCGCCTGATACGTCCGCCTCCTTGTATATTAGAATTGCATGTACGTTGACCATATGTACACATTAACTTAATCGGCTATGTTATGTGACGATAACATTTTTTATCAATGTTTTTGCAGGATAGTTAACAAATAACAGCCTATTTGTTGGTTTTTGCACTGATTATTTGAGATAATTTGCCGCAATCTTTTATGCATTCCCCACACCACTCACAGTTTCTATATTTGGTGTTCTGTGTGTATGGCAACAAACTGGTAAATGCACCACTCGCCCCTTGTAGCTTCACCCTCATTACATTTTATCTGGCTAAGTGTAATGAAGTAGTATATTAAGGACACACATCTTTGCAGTGCTTATTTACATCTTTAGAGAGTTACTTACATGTACATACAAAGTAAACATTTGTAAGATTTATATCTAATTATTGTCAATTTTGGTGCAAGGGGGGGGGGGGGTAGAAAATTACAGGGAAACTTAACTTGGCTGTGATACATATGCCTGTCTATACCTTCTATTCTTTCTTGTTGATTTATCAATGAATGAATTATAACAAAATACAACAATTAATTTTGAAAAATTCATGCACAATCAAATTTTTAAAAAAGTTTTACTTATCTCTGCACAAGAAATCGGCAATGTGAACAAATTGGCACGCTATCATCCCTACCTTTAATTGAAGAGAGTATGTATCCTTCTATATTGAAAACAATGCCAAAAGTAAGACTCATAATAAGTTGTTTACTGAAGAAAAGGGGAAAAAAAATGTATTAATAAATAAGTCCGTATGATGTGATTATATCTCAATGATTAGTTTATAATCATAGTACTAGTGTACATGTATGCCTGTATACATAATTAAAATCGATAAGTAATGCTTATATTTATTGGTGAAACCGGACTGATTATTTATATTTAGAAAGGAGGGGGTCAGGGGGTCTGGACCCCCTCCTCGGGAAAATTGGAGCTTATTAAATTTACATAGTAAAATTATTTAAAATTGTCCAGAATTGCCCCCCCCCCCCCTTACAGAACAAATTAGCTCCGCTTATTAAGTTCTCTACCATAACCGCATTTTTACACAAAAGGGGTGAATAAACTCGGGGTTTAAACTATTATTGGTGGTATAATACCCCAGGGTTCAAACGCATCAGGTGGAAATGAACCAGGGCAAACAAAATCACTTAGATCTACGAAGCACACTGCATTATTACTAGTCTACTTAATTATTATGTGTAAAAAAAAATACAAATAATTATTTAGTTAGCTAGGGAGAAGTGAACATAGGAGCATGTACGAATGATCTTTATTTAGAATAGTTTGATGTTGCTAGGATACAGGTTTTCAGATCCTTAATTTGATTGGTTGATTTAGATATTGAATCTCGAATTTCGAATCTTGAATCTCGTATTTCGAATCTCGTATTTTGAATCTCGAATCTCGAATGATCCTTCTCAGCTTTCGTAGATGTAACAAATCAAACACAACAGGACTCATCCTTACATTAGATTCCAAATCAAACCCAAGGAATTTATAACCGTGTAAAATCGCAAGGACATCTCGGGGATTTCAATAATTTGATTTTTATATTTAGGACAAATGAAAACTAATTAAACTATAATAGAATTTTAACGCTCGCAATTTTATACTACCGCAGTTTGATGCAAAGCGGTGGAATCATGGAAATAAGTACTCTTGTAAAATAAGGAATTTACAATATTTGAAACCCCTTTTAATAATGTCTAAAATTTTATTTTAATAAATAGCAATAGCAAAAGTTATTTCAGATTTAATAAAATATCAAACAATCTTAATAAAATCATTATTTCATTTTCTGTAATATATATTATTCTTTATGGCATAAGTTTTTGGTGTAAAACATTTACTATTAAACTATTTTATTTATATGAATATGCGCCTTGCAGATGATCCAAAAAATTGACATAGCTAATAATAACGTGTGCACGGCAATCAATATGACTTACAGTTAAGCTAATGTAAATGACATCATTAAATGTCCCAAATGATTTAAAATAAATGCCTTTTTTCACAAATAGAACGTAATCAAATTTCTCTTTTTAAATCAAAATTTCGACAGGATATTTAGGGAAAAGTGATTTTTATTATCAATTGTATTGCAAACATAGAGATTGTTCACTGGAGTATTTCGGAATTACAAATACCCTTAATGGTTTTATTTTTGTCCCTGGTGAAGATTGTCTACCTGGATATTTTGGTGAGGGTTGTGGAGTACGTTGTAGTGGACATTGTATAAAAGATGAACCATGTGACCACATCACTGGAGAATGTTCTATTGGCTGTCAGGACGGATATACTGGAGCGCGCTGTGATAAAGGTTAGACACGAACAAACTCCCCATCCATGAATCTATAAAAGCTACTTAAATATAATTCTGTATTATTCTAGTTTAATGTTACATACTGAAATATGATTGGTTTACATGACGTTTATAATTCGTTCTATTACCATCAGCGTTAGCAACATACTTGGCAACCGGTAACACAACGTATTGTAACAAAGGCGTATATTATGCGCGTACGGTTTGCCGTAGAATTCAAGTTTATGTGTTGATAAATTATTTTTAAAAAATTAAAGCAGTAAAGTTGTTTTTTTTTTAATTAAGACATTCAGTATAAAAAAACTAGAGCAGAGCTCGTGGCAAAGCCACGAGTAGGTCTTCCGTTGTTGCTGCGGGTTGAAAATATATGTGATATGGTGTCAAACGACTATAATGACTAAACTTTCAGTTCTGCTTTTGTTATAAAAACGTGTTGTGATTGAAAGCCTGTATATAAAACATGTTTTGAAAAGAAAGGAAGAAAATGCTGTATGAAAACTATTTGTCGCACACAGTTTGTGTAATCATTTCAAAAATTCTTTAAACAATGAGACATCATGTTAAATGGCGAGTTAAATTTTCAAAGGGTAGCAAGCATTGTTATAAACAGTATGTACTCATGACTCATGTCAGGAATTGTATTTTTCTTTTAAAACCGAACACGCCTACAAAACACGTAACCTTTTCTCTAAGATAACTCCTTTATTCAAATCTTTCTAAATTTTTGAAGACTATATGCAAGTTTAGAATTGTTACGTGCGGACAAACTTTAGTGATTAGTCAAAATTGATGGCATCTCTGAACTTTTCTATAGGGAAATGTGTGTCGTCTGATATCATTTAATGATACGAGTAGACTTGGACATTCAAAATAATATATAATCAGCTAAAAAAAAAAAAGGTCAGCGGGAGAATTTATGCAAAAGCGAGGATCTAAATTTTACACCAGATGGTACTGTTTCATAAAGACACCGCTATGTAACGTAATGTAATTAAATAACCTTATTTACAGAATGAATAGCACCTCTCTCGACGATGTAATAATATGCAAAATCCTTATTTTTATGTCAGTGGGTTGATTTATAGAATTGAAAAAAAAACTTCAATTGCGCTTGCGTAAATTGGAATTCTGGGAAGGAATTAGACAGTCCGTGTTAGAGAAATTCGAAGAAGTTATGAAACTGGTCAGTTTCTAGATCAAACTGCGCATTGATGTATTAAAAAACTATTATGTGTATCGTCTTGTAGCCACGGTCCGGAATCCGTATGTGCAGTCATACATTGTATGTATATCGATACACCTTTACCTCCTCACCTACATCCATACAAATGAGGGTGCAACCTTCATATACACATGCATAGTATTATAGTTCTGGAAACTATTTATCTTGTATTTTAATATATTGGGTATTCATTGTTCACCTAAAATTATTATTCCACTGGCTGTAGCTAACCTTGTAATTAAATTAAGTTGCATTACAACCTCATAATACACAACTTCAATTAATTTTTTTATCAATTTTCATACAATTAGCAATAAAAATAAAATCCCCAATAACGCACTTAAGTGTAACTTTGAGAAGCGCATATATTTTTTGGAGGCAGATATGTCGCTATATTATAGTCTGCAAGCCAAGTGAACAATTATAGTCTTTCAAAGAAATAAGAAATCTGTCGACACTTGCATTACTTTGATGATTTCTATGGCGATCGACTGCATTGCATAATGTAGTCGTATTTCTAAAGAACAAAATTTCCTTTGACTTCCAAATTTCAATTATAATATATTATGAATTATTCTGTTCATAACTATAGAAGTTTAGTGTGTTTAACGGGTTAATTTATTAGCCACACTCTCAGGTAACGATTCCACATCTTTAATGTAAAGATGATTGACTTCGAATAATAGTCTTATTGTTAATAAAAGCACCTTCCAACTGTTACTCAATTACAAATGTTCTGAGTTGTGTGTGCTAAAGCGACACAAGATTTTCGGTCGCACATGGTGATTGAATTAACACAGACTGACCGAATAAACAATCGGGTGGGAAAGTGAAACACGTTGAATAGAAAATGTTACACATAAGAAGAAGTCACCAAAAATGATTTTCGACAGATCTGGATATCTTTTCGCCAATTTAAAAAAAATCCAGCGCGAGCACTTGTCAGCGGGGCGGGAGGAGGGGGTGGGGACGCAGCAATGAATTCGCTTCCACACTCAAACGAACAACCATGTATTAGAAAAACTACAGAGTGATTGATATGGGACCGATAGAATCTAATCTTCAGTTGTTTAAAACTCATGTGAATATTCTTTCAAATAATCATCAAATGCCTCAATTCAGGACAATTCAGGACATTCTTTTATCGTGCTAGCACCTACCGCAAACATGTAACATGGAACTTTGATTATAATTTGAGTTGATTTTTAAACTACCTTGTACGCTATAGTATAATTAAATCAATGCTCAATCAGCTGTACAAGCAAAATAAATTTATCTTTTCATCTTAATCCTATATAATAGTTGAAAACATAATAAGTATAGTTCTGTCCGTGCAAAATATGAAACATGAACGCGTAATAAGGTACATGTAGAAGAACACGAGCCGACTGCGGATCACTTGTCCACTTGCGCTATATCTCCTCGGCCATGTGCGAGGGATGATCATCATTTAATATTGGGGGACGGGGGGGGGGGGGGGAGTGTTAAATTTTTTAGATATACAAAACAGCCATTAATTTATGTCTGACAATGTTTCCGATTTGGAGTAATATCGTTCATTAATTTTCATTTTCACTCAAATGTTTAATTAAATAAATACAAGATGGACAAACTTTTATAACATAACATTAAAACAGTTCTTTTATTTTAAACTTAAAACCCACAATTGACCTATGTCTAATATTGCTTTAGATTGAGAATGACATTGCTTTTATTAAGTAACTGAACAATTTCTTAATTGATACCGAATCGTTTAGTCGAACTTTTATGTGTAATCAAAACTAAAACAATTCTTGAGTTGGCGGCTAAATAAACTCGTATATGAGAGACGCAACTCTCGTGTATTAGATATCCGCTGACCGCTTGGTAGCCCAGCCGCGACCATGGTGACCGATTTTCTCGGCCGCGGGCGATTGAGAGTTTCGTTAACTTGGCCAAATTGCCGCGAGTACTGGTCAACACGTATTACCTTTTCCCTCATATTATGCAATACCCGAACACAAAAACAGTTTTATGAGATCAATAAAGTCACAAACAACATTTTTTGCAGCGACGCCCATATCGAAAAACTTACCGTTTTAGAGTTATGAAGCAAAGACTTTTAAGGGATCTAGACTCCTCATTTTAGGAGCTAGCCCCTTTTTTATGGTATCAAATGAAAGCTCTTAATATTCTGCACAACTTTTGTTCTATATAAGTCTAGAAAAAATTTACAACTAAAAAGTTATTTAGCAAAGATATAAGCAAAATTTAACATTTTTTGAAACATTAATTTCGATGTAATTTTTTAAGAAGTATACGTGGGTTAATCAAACATGTAAAACTAGGAGGACAACGTTCAAGATGTCTACATTAAGGATTTGTAAATCAAAACTACTTGCTACGGATCAACTCGGAGCCTTTGCAGGTACACGAGACCCACTAAAAAAATATTCAAAGGGGAATAACTCAAAACCGGAAGTAGCGATTTCAATTTTTTTTTGTGCTATAGTAATCTATTGTCATTGCCAATAAACCCTGAAAATTTGAATAAAATCTAATGACAAACAAGCGAGATATTACAGTTTAAAGAAACGTCTAGAAGAAAAAGAAGAAGAAAAATAACTAGACACGATCTCGTTGCGAGCAACGAGGAGGTCTTCCGTCCGGTTTTTAGAAGGAAATTTGACATCATCGACTTTGATTTTCGAAAAAAAACATGATATGGAAAAAAGAGTGGAGAACTAATGCTGTATTGTATCACATTTTATAACTTCTCTTATATTGCCTTTTTAAAGACTTCAAATTAAGATAGAAAAGATTAAACTTGTTTACCTCTGGTTCCTAAAGAACCCTTAATACGTAACGCAAGAGAAAATCATTATATTGTTAGGATATATAAACGTATTATACCTAATTCAGCTTAAATAACTTTTCACAAAATAGCTCTAAGTAAAGGGCTATAGATTAAAGAATTTAGAGCCCTTTGATCCCCTAATTTAAGGGGCCAGCCCCTTTTTCTTGAAATCAAATGGAAGGTCATTTCATTCTGAACACATTTTGTCAACAAATGTTTAGAAATTCGTTACCGTTCTTAAGATAAATGGGAAAGAAGGTATAAGGGGCCGATCCCTTATCTCCATATAGGGACCGTTTAACGAAATTTTGAAGGTTGCGTATTGTTAAGAACATCATTTTCAACAACTTTTCTTCTGTGCTGAATTTCAAAATATTTTTCCTTTATGAGATATGGGTGATCAAATTTTGGACTTTTGACCCCTAAAAACCCCTAATTACATAACACATGATAAAATTATTACATTGCTTGGATTCATAACTATGAGATAAACATATTTGCTTCTATAACATTTTACAAAATATCCCTCAGAAAGAGGCTATAGATAAAAGACTTGAGAGTCCTTTGATCCCCTAATTTAAGGGTCCAGCCCCTTTTTCTTGATATCAAATAAAAGGTCACTTAATTCTAAACACATTTTGTTCAACAAGTGTTTAGGAATTTGTTACCGTTCTGGAGATATATGAGAAAGAAGGTTATAAAGGGCCGATCCCCTATCTCCTTATAGGGGCCGTTTAACGAAATTTTGAGGGTTGCATATTGTTAAGAACATCAGTTTGAACAACTTTTCTTCTGTACTGCATTTCAATATATTTTTCCTTTCTGAGATATGGGTGATCAGAATTTTGGACTTTTGGCCCCTAAAAACCCCTAATTACATAACACATGATAAAATCATTACATTGCGTAGTTACATAACTGTGAGATAAACATATTTGCTTCTATAACATTTTACAAAATATCCCTCAGTAAAGGGCTATAGATAAAAAGACTTTAGTGCCCTTTGGTTACCTAATTTAAAGGGCCAGCCCCTTTTTCTTTATATCAAATGAAAGGTCACTTAATTCTAAACACATTTTGTTCAACAAGTGTTTAGAAAACCGATACCGTTCTTGAGATATATAAGAAAAAAAGTTTTAGGGGCCGATCCCTTATTTCCTTATAGGGACCGTTTAACGAAATTATGAGGGTTGCATATTGTTAAGAACATCAGTTTGAACAACTTTTTTTCTGTACTGCATTTCAAAATATTTTTCCTTTCTGAGATATGGGTGATCAAAATTTAGGACTTTTGGCCCCTAAAACCCTTAATTACGTAACACATGGAAAAATCATTACATTGTTTGGATACATAACTGTAAGATAAACATATTTGCTTCTATAACATTTCACAAAATATCGTTCAGTAAAGGGCTACAGATTAAAGACTTTAGAGCCCTTTGGTTCCCTAATTTGAGGGGTCAGCCCCTTTTTCTTGATTTTAAAAGAAAGGTCTTGTAAATAGAAACTATTTTTACATTACATGTCTTAACAAAATATTTTTCAGAAAAGAGATAATTAAAGAAAACCACAAAAAATTAAGACTTTTTTTAATCTCAATTTTCGGGTCCAGGCGAGCTTCGACACTTTTTGCGATCGAAATGATTTTAAACCTTCATGCACAATTTCAGTCTTCCGTCTACCATCGCTGAAAATTTCAAGTTTATATCTGCTATAGTTTAAGAGGAGTACTGCCGACAAAATACCCCTCTGAAAATCGATAAAACGACTATATCTCAAAACCGGAAGTGACGTCATCAATAAAAAAAATTTGCAATACGGTTCATATCATCTTCTATTAGATCCTAAAGTTTCATGAAAATCAATTGAGTAGTTCTCGAGATCTCGCGTGCACAAAATTTGTAAGAAAAAAAAATAATAATAATATAGAAGAATAGGGAAAAAGAAACAAAGCAATAACAATAAGGTCTTCCGTTGGAAACGGAAGACCTTAATAATGAAGAATTTCCAACAGAATCAGTACAAGGTCTTCCGTTGGAAACGGAAGACCTTAATAAAAAGTGCCTGTTTGGGAGGGCAGCTATTTAGATTTACACCCCTCGAAAACCATTCTTAATCTCCGCTTCGCGTCGGTTGACAATGGTTTTATGGGGGTTTCAATTTTAACTGTTACCCTCCCAATCCGGCATTATTTAAATGCTAAACAACGTTTATCTTTACCTAGTTTATATACTGTGTTAAGTTGATGCATTATATATAACATTACTATGCATTTCAGAATGCGAAAAGGGACATTACGGCAGAAATTGCTCTCTTATTTGTTCTCCTAATTGTAAGACGTGTCGACACACGGACGGATTGTGTAAATGTAAAGCAGGATGGATGGGTCCAAACTGTACAAACGGTATCTATTTAGCTGTATCACTGTCTCTTTCCATCTTTTAAATTTGAACAAGAGCTGACTTTGATTGATCAACGCTAAAATTTCATTATCCAATAACATCTATTATTATCAATAGTTATCTTTTAGTGGCGTTTCATCGTTGTATTTTCTTGGACTTATTGCAACAAAATAATTTATTAAACATGTATCTTTTTTTAAAAGAATGCATCCTGTCCTATGGTGAAAATTGTCAATACCAATGTAGTCAACACTGTATCAACGAGACCTGTGACCGATTTGATGGGAGTTGTCAAAAGGATTGTGATAATGAAGAAAGCTGTAAACTAGGTACATGTACATGTTGAACAATATACCCGGTATAAAGTGATATTTATGACACAGGAATATGAAATGATGGCCACATATTTGTGTTAAGCTAATCTTGATATAAGATAAACATGCGATTCAAAAGAAATAAAACATTTTTATAATGTACTTTTCAGTGGATATGTCAGATTCAAATGACCTGTCGGCTACTGTTGGAGGAACAGTTGGCTCAATCGTACTTTTGATCATCGGCATTGTGATTGCGGTATTTTTTCTACGGTACATGTCTTGCTTGACTTTCAACATAAATTGACTTCATTTATTTTAAAATAATATCTAAGTTTCATTATTTTAATAGGGTTTTCATTTTTCTGACAAAATAGTTAGTTTAAAGGAATAAGGCACCACTTAAAGTAAAATATGTGCAACCTATTATATTGTACGATTGTAGTCTCAGAAGAAAGGCCAAAACGATGACAAAACGAGAGTCAATTGTATTGGGAAATAGAACTTGTATTACACTGGAACATCGGCAATCTTACAAAGAAGGTAAGATTTAATTGAATTTAATCTTTTAAGGATGCTGTTTACTCATCGTTAAAATTGTTAAATTCCATCGTTATCAGTTTATAAAGTAAAAAATATAGGTTACAAAAAAGGTATTTATAAAATAACGTTTTATTGATGTAACATTTGATATTTAAAATGTATTATACAATTTGGCTGAAAGCAAAACAGAGGAAACTTGGTCGGTTTTGTTTTATTCTGCTTCCCTCTTCAAAGTTTTGGCAGCACTGTAATAATAAAAATGGCCATATTTTTTTGGTAATCAATATAATCTTGCCATTTCTTCTGTTGACTTAATGTAACTTATTCTTAAATATAATCTTGATGCAAAAAATGCAGAAAATATTTAAAAATGCGAAAGAAAACGCTACCGGACACCATATTTCAAACTTTTCATTATTGTCCTCTAATGAACAAGATGTCAACAGAATAAGATTAATGTAAGTAATTTTGAACTATAAATGTTGTAATGTTATCAATATTCTTTTTTTTTTTTTTTTTTAGGGGAAAGGGGAATTGGGAGGGGGGAAGATCCGAAAATTAAATAAAAATTGATGAAGCTTTGAAAGCCGAGAGAGGAAATTCGAAATGAAATTTAAAAATAAAAAACCTATGTGTTTTATTCTTCATCTACACAGCTTTTCATAATTTGTTTTTCATTTCTCAAATAATTCAAAAATTTAAAACGTTTTCACAATTACAAAAATTTTAATCAGAGTGTAAATTTTTAGGATGTTTTTATTTTATTTCTCAAAAACAAACATCCGAAGGCAACTCAAAAAGTAGATAATAGTATTTTAACACAACAGTAAAAGGTATGTAACCTGAATTAGATAATAAACGTTTAATTTAAAGTTCCTTATAATTGTAACATAATTAAAGTATCATACAAGAATTAATCTAAAACTCGAGTTGGGTTTATTTTTATAAATCAGATATCTTTATTATAGCATTCGTTAACAAGATGTTACCACCTAAATGTTGTTCTAGGTCTAATACCTCAAAAAGGACATGCAAATGATGTCAAAATATATGCAGATGTATCTCATGAGAAAACCACACGAGGACCTCCATCAAAGAAGTACATTTCTGTCAGGAACATCAAAGCTCAAATAACAAACATGTCCGCCAATGAAAGTTCGGGTTTTAAGACCGAATACAATGTAATGATTTATGTACTACTTGTAATTTTATTTTACTTAAATGTTTAAGGTTTGAATTTTATTCTAATTGTTGTTGCAATATACAATATGATTTATAAAACATATCATTGAAAGGATATCCCACGTGGTGAGCTACATCAAAGTTTAGAAGCGAAGAAAACAGAAAACAAAGTGAAAAATAGATACACCACAATATATCCATGTATGGTTTTTTCCCACTCATATAGTTGCTTTCACCTTCATATTATTAAAAATGCATAAAACGTTACTCCTAAGACTATTTATTTCATTCGTAGATGATCATTCACGAGTTATTTTGAAATCAAATTCATCGACAGAAGGAGATTATATCAATGCAAACTACATAGAGGCAAGTGTCTAAGTAGTAAAGTTTATAGGGAGTCATATATGAAATATTTAAATGAATTTCACTTAAAACAACACATATTATGAAAATAAATATTAAAGTACATTCCTTTTATTATTTTTATTTTTTGATACATCAGTTTACATTTATGTAGACTGCTATAAACTTTCTGTTATGTTTGAATTACCTGTCACGAATCTAAACGTTAAAGTGTCATTTCCTTACTTTTATTTTTTAGGATGCACAAGGGAAACGGATTTATATCGCTACTCAAGGTAACAAATTGTTTAGAAATAGTAATATTTTCATTATATGGTTTATTAGCATTTGTATTGTTTATTGTTGTTCATAATTGACAGGTCCAAAGCCTAAGACAATTCCTGATTTTTGGTCCATGATTTGGCAGGAAGAAGTTTGCAACATTGTATGCTTGACTAATCTAAAGGAAGGAACAAAGGTTTAAAATTAAATATATTCACATATTCATTGCGAGGAAAATTAAACTTAAAGGAACATTGAAAAATAATTAATACTGATATTCACACATATCGTCGTTCTCTTTTTTTTTGCATGTGCATGTAGAAATCATTACAATGGTTTAAGAGTAAATGTGAGAATATAAAATATATTCAGCAATAAAACATGATTTTTGGGAGTTGATTTTAATCAACTCTCCTATGCAGTCAGACAAACCGAAAGTGAAACAGTGTTTGGACCTTAGCACAAATCATTGCTGCTGACAAGACTTAATTCTTGAAAATAATTGATGAATTCGATGTAGTGTATGCTAAAGCATTGTTTTTCAAGGAAACCTATTTATAGATACCTTGATAATAGCCATATTTTAGATGGTACGAACAATTTAAATATTTTTTTGGGTCGTATGTATTCCTACGCCAGCATTCAATATAGTCTCGTTCAACTCGACGCTCGGCGGTCTCCGTAAATCCTTGTTGGAGATTTACGGTGTCAACCGAGCGTTTGGTTGAACGAGACTAGAGTTCAATATTGCTTGGATCCGTACAATTTTCGAGAACTATTTCTATCACTGATACATAGTTTGATTGAATTAATTTTATCTTTAAATATTATTTAACATGATTCCTATGGGGGTTTCTCGACATTCTTGCCGAAAAATTCATATTATAAAAATGTGCGTAATTCAAATTAGAACTACATGTACTTGTCATGCAAAATTACATATCATTGATTTTAAAATAAATATACATCGACAAAATCCACTCCCATCAGTTCTTCAGTACTTTGATCTACTTGAGCTACTGTATATGGAAACAAGCTGTTGACAAGTGTCGTGTCTCTTGTACTTTTTATAGAGACTTGCAATGAAAAACATTTTGCTATGATATATACATGTCTTTTCTTTTCCTTTGAATATAATAAGCATTTTATATTTTTCAAAGAATAAGTGTGCACAGTACTGGCCAGATTTAAACAACAAACTACAAGGAGGAACGTTAACTGTTAGACATCTAGAGGAGAAAACCTATGCAGAGTACACAATGAGAAGATTTAAGATGCACAACAAAACAGTAAATGAAATAAAGTTCTAACTATAAGATTTAGATACTCCATTAAAATCCTGGCTTCTCTTCAATATTGTCGAAACTTGTACTCGGTATAGTTCTGTAGAAAAAAATCGCATTAATCATAAAAATGTGTACAAAATTAACAATTTAAAATAATAATGTATTGATATATTGAATATATTTTGGGGGGTAGAGGTGTTTTTTATTTATTTTATTATTTTTTTTTGGGGGGGGGGGGGTTTTGGAGGGGGGGGGGGGGGGGGGGGTAGTCAAAGACATGGGAATAAACATTGCAATATACAACAAGACAGGATTGATTTTTCTAAAGCTAACAGTTAAAAAAGTTATTGTGATTTGTCCAAGTTTATCTATTTAAAAAACCATAACATAAGTCCAGCTGATGTAACTCCTTCTTTTAGATAAATGTGCTTATCGAAACCTATATAGCTTTCGTTTGGTTTTATGCATTGCTTCTACAAGCAAGACTCATCCACGCATCAACTAAAGAGCTCATTTTCTATAGAAATGTCTATCTTAATGAATCACAATGAAATGTATGGGTTTCAAAGGCCAAAATATAATATAAATGTAAATGATGTTTATCAATATAAACCAGCGCAAACATGTTTTAAATATATCTAAATCTTTCATTTTTTCAACATAACAGATGAATATTGTTAAAACGAAGTCCTGTTAAAGGTGCATCAAACATAACAGTCACAATAATATATATATATATATATATATATATATATATATATATATATATATATATATATAGGCATGTATTTTTAACTTAAAAGTATAAATTAAAGTAAGGTGTTCATACTTCTAAAACGTATGTAAATAACCCAATATCACTTCTATACAATCATTTCAAATGACGTTACTTTCATTTAAAAAGTCGCAAAAGATGCTCTTTTAATTGAATCTAAAGGAATTTACATCCAGATACATGATCATAAAAATATATTTGTTCCATGAAAATTGAATATTTTAACATATTCTCTAGATTAAATGTAATGATACGAAATGAAATCATTTAAATGAATCAAATTAGCATATCAGTGATTTAATTGTACAATTGTTGAGAATTATATAAATTTAAATAAATAGGAATCATGAGTTGGTCATTACAGTTTGAGCTTTATTTGGTTTAATCGAGCCAACTATAATGATTGACTCATAATACTCAAGAAAGACTCTTTATTCCATGAATCAATTAACAGCAAAACTTATTGTTGTAATCATGAGATTTGATTGGTTAATTAGCTGTTTTAAATCGACTATTCAGTTTGTAGTTTCTGTAAAAAAAGTGATATCGCAGAAAAAAACTTCTTCACACAATCTTATAAATAATGCATGTTTATCATAGCACGAAAATATACACGTTTACAATATTAACTGCATGCAGTGCAAAATATTTATTATAATAGGATTTGATGATATTGTCATTTTATATCTGAAGCAAATGTTTATCATAAAGTACTTTTTCAAATGTAATTGATTTGAAATCAATTAAAAATGACACAAAACTTTTCTTTTTATAAGGTATCCGACTTGGGTTAACAAAAGAAATCATAACTTTTTATGCAAACTTGAACTTATTTTAAGCTTACCTTCGTCAAAGGCGAGATACTGTTGTAAATAAAATTACAGAAATTGAGTCTCTAATTGTGTCACAATATATAATGTCATTCAATTTTTCATCTCGTGTTTATTGTTTCGTTAACTTCTTTGATATTATATTTCCATAGACACGAACGGACCGTCACGTGACGATGTTCCACTACACCACGTGGTCAGACCATGGAGTGGCCGATCCTCTCAGTCTGGTCGTGTTCCATCGTCACGTGATCAGAGCCACCGCTAACGCTGCTGGGAAGTACATAGTGGTACACTGCAGGTAACAAATTGGGAATTCATATCATAGCATAGGAAAAAGGTTACATAATTCCATTAAAAGGAAAACGATTTTTTTCCTCATTAAACTATGACAATATCGAAAAATATATTTACGCTGCTTTCCTTTCTTTCTATCATAAGATTAATCTTTCTTGTTATTATCATGTTATACGTACAAGTGCAATGCAACTTTTCTGCCATTCGGCACACAGGCTATACACTTCTAAACTTTTAGTAATTTTAGTTGAAAACTTTATTAATTTTTCAGTGCAGGAGTTGGTAGAACTGGGACGTACATTGCTTTAGACGCCCTCTACCGGGAAGGGGAGAGAACTGGTAAAATAAACGTCCCGATGTACGTCAGGACAATGAGGAAAGACCGGATGAACATGATTCAGGGAGATGTAGGGTCATGCATATCTAAAACTATTTTTTAAAATGAGTTATTTTACTCTGAGTCTCCAATGAAAATATCGTAGCATAAGGTTGCTAAAAAAATAAATTAAATTAAATTGTTCCTGTTTTTATGTAACTGCATTGATACATAATAGCAAAATGAACGTTTAAAAAAACTTGAGCTACTTTCTGCATTCACTTTTTCTTGAAAATTCATTTAGCTATAGCTGTTTAACTGTGTTTAACTTTTTAGATTATGAACATCATGCATTTCCATATATCGATATATGCCGCATATTATCATTTGCAGAGTTGGTACTATATAAATATAGTTTATGGTCCCAATACATGTTACATTCATTTGAGGAATTTATTTGTCAATTGACCCTTATCGATTAACAAAACATTAATCAAGGAGGCTTAGTGGTCAATATGACTTCCTTCTTTTTATCTTCGTTTATCGATTTTAGTGAGAAAATCATCTCCAAGGAATACACTAAAATATGTTTTGTTTACCTTTGGTAACCAAAGACATCAAACACTTCCCTCTCTTTATAATAAAGATTTATTTTACGTAGTTTATTTTTAATTTAGATTTGAGATTAATCTATTATAGTTATTTTCATTGGAAAATGAAATGTTAAAATTATCGTTATTCCTGGTATTTGAAAACACGTTTTTTTCTTTTACAAAAGAATGGTTACAATATTGGTGTTGACAAATATATAAATGGGTATAGCTCTATTAGTTTAAGCTTTATTCTATTCTCATTACAAACATTTAGAATATTACCAAATCAAATTTTGTGTGTTTAAATGCTAGAATTTGAATGAAATGAAAACACACTGACAACTCAAATTAATTTGTATTAAAACAAGATTTTTCTATTTATTTCACATCATGTAATTTGTATACAAAGTATACTGATTGATTCAGAAATAGAAATTCTTCTTTATCAACAATCAACAAAATGTTTTCCATACTAATGTTCACAGCATGTGTATTAATAATGTTGAATGTAAAATATTTGAAAACAGTTATAAAATTAAGCATTTTTGCTTCCAGGAACAATATAAGCTACTCTACCTTGCTCTGATGGAAGCATTCAGTGGCATATCTCGGTGTATCACTACGGAGAAGTTCGTAGGTGCCTATCAAAAACAAACATGTTATGCAAACTGTGGAGATGTGGTGCAAAAGAGTTCTCAATCTTCTGAGTTTGAGGTGATTTTGAATGGTAGTACAGACCAAAAAATTATAAATTAAGTTCATCTAATTATGCTACTATTCTTTGATAGGAATATGCGTGTGTCTGAATTTTACAAATTTCATGTCCAGTCTCATTTTGTATTACTAAAGTTTTATCTGACTTTATATCTGTAAATTCTTATATTCGTAACAACATTATTTTTTTTAATTCTTTTGAGCTTTCTTTTTAATCAAAAACTTTGTAGGAGTTACTGTGTTTGAGAAAAGAGTATACGCAACGAGATTACACTTATGGCCGTGCCCAAATATCGGCTAATTACACACAAACTGTGCTGCCAGGTAATAAAGGACCACTCTAAGTCAAAAATGCTTCAAGATTATGAGCATAATATTAAAAAAAAATTGGTTTTGGAGTATATATTAACCTGTGATTATCAATTGCATGATTTGCATCTCAATCTAAATTTTAATCATCTTGAGAATGCTTCATATTAAAGTTTCAACATGTTCCTTTCCTTTTATTTCAGTTGAGGAATTCGTGTGTCATCTGTCCTATATAAAGGGACACAACACGTACTACAATGCCGTTCTTCTCCAGGTTTATTTATATATAACATAAAAATTTCAATAGTATTATTGAGCCAGCAGGAAATAAATAAATAAATAATAAATAGTTTGATATGTGTAAATACTGTAAATGTATAGTATTTGGCGTGTACGATATTTGGCGGGTATTAGTTTTTGAATAATTTGACGTGGATTTGAACTATCGTATTCCTGAATCTTACTATTCTTATACATCGCTAAATGCCATGTATATATATTTTTTGCATGACATTTAGCGATGTACTGGATTAAGTTGAAGCCGCATTCCGCCAAAAGCGCAATTAAAATACACAGTCAAATGTAGTTCGTCTACAGTAATCTTTTCCAATAAAAAATATTATTTTTTTTACAGTTGAATGCTTATGTGATTTATGTTTGAGTCAGTTATGAAATTGACAATCAGTCAGCCAAGTGCAATTCCTTAAAATCGACGCAAAAGATAGACGTATTTGATACGATAAATATACACTGATATACTTGATTATGTTCTCAGTTCTAGTCTTAAACAGTGTCATTTATATTGGAAAAATCCATCCAAGTCAAAAATAAGACGTGTTTGTATATTTAGTCGTACCTGGAGAAGGACTCCCTGATCAGCGCCCAGTATCCTCTACCTGACAACACCGAGGACTTCCTCAGACTGATCAAGGACTTCGACGCACGTGTTGTAGTCTTCTTGTGTCCACTGAAAGACATCGAATCCGTAAGCACATTTCTTCATTATGACTGTATTCAGATATAGATACGATGTTCTTTTTGTTAAATATAATTTATCAATTTGCATGATGGTTTACCAATATATATATATATATATATATATATATATATATATATATATATATATATTTATCATTGCTGTCTATTTAAGTTCCATATTTCTTGTCTATTGTCATTGTCATTTTTGCAGACACCATCATGGTTTCCGACAGATACCCAGAGCAAATTGAATGGACTTTTCTTCATTAAAAATATATCCACAACAAAAGTCCCTAACGTTACAAAGACCAAACTCAATATACAACCACAGGTTATCTTACCTTTATTTCCTCAAACAAATCAACCTTCACACAACAATTTAAAATTCTTACATACAAATGCGTGAATGTACCTACTGATATTTTCTCTTAAAGTTCAAAGTCCTTTTTATATCAATTTGTTTTTAATTTAATCGTTTATTTTACTTGTACATAATAGGGATTCAGTGAAATGAACATCACTGTAATCGAGTGTCCGACACGGAGAGAAGGAAAAGAGACAGCTGATAAGAGAGTTCTGTTGGATGTGATTAAAGCAGTCAAAACAGAGAAGTCTGACCAAGAAGGACGCATCATAGTACTCTCGAGGTAACATCTGATAATTTATTCAACATTTATATGGATTCCTTCTCCATGTGTTTATATGCGTGATATAATGTTGTAGGGAATTTTGAGATTCAGAAATGGTAAATGGATTCTATCTACATAAAAGTTAATAATTTTCAAACATTTTTTTTTGATGCAGTATGCAAAATTGAAAAAGAATGAATGTAACAATATAGATCCCCCAATTGTATTTGTTTCCTGAATTTATCGAATATTCAAACATTTCTGAATATACTCAGTATTGCATGTTAATTTCATGTGCAAAATTAATTCAAAAATCATTCACATTTAAAATGATTATGACAATTGTTAGACTATATTAAGCTCCATATCTATAAACACAAAGGAAAATAATCAAATTTTAGAGTTTAAATAGGGATTATTTTCATAACATAATGAAAAAAAAAATATTGTATTAAAAATCTTATGAGTAATTTGGTGACCGCGTCCAATCTCTAAAGGGTTTTCTTTTTAATTCTTTTTGTCTTTTTGTCAGTGACGGAGCTACACGCTGTGGTCCATTCTTTGTTGTATACAACGTGTTAGAACAGATCTCTGTGGACAGAGAGGTGGACATATTCACTACAACACGACAGCTCCAGGTCCGGAGGCCGGAGTTCGTGTCCACTTTTGTGAGTTAGGCATTTGATTGGTTAACAATAGTTATTCAATCACTATGTAAAGATTCTAATTGAACGACGTTAAAAACACATGATCAGGTTTTTACATGGCCCATAACCGTTCTAGGTTCAAATTAACGTTCGCGGTGATATGAACTAAACTACGCAAAACCATTGGTTTCATTCAATGTGTCTGTTGTGTAAAGGAACATAATATTAATGTGTTAAAACATTTCAGTAAATATATTGAAGATGAACTTACATTTCGCTACTTGCAAAAACATTAATTACGTTTTAATATATAATTTGTGTTTTTAGGAAGAGTACCAGCTTTGTCATGACACCGTAGCAGAGTATCTCCTGAACGATTGTGTGTACGGAAATTGTTAAGGGGACATTTTTGGCACACACGTAGTAGATATCAAGTCTATTGAACAGTTATCATTGTAATTTTCTTTTAAGTTGCTTTTCTATGTTGTTTATGTTTTATTTTATTGACTGGTTTTGTTCTTTGTTTTAAGTAGAGGATATATTTTGCTTATAACTTTTATTTGATGTGATTTTATTTGCGCTTGTTTTGTGACTAACTAGATTAGATTGTTTCCCCTTTTTATCTATATGTGATTATTGTTATTTTTTAATCATGATTTGTTCTCTGTTAATGATTTCGCTGATGTTATAAACAATCCTATCGTATATTTTCACGTCTGAATTATTTGAGTTTAGTTCCAAGTTAAAACATTAAATGTATAGTTTTGTTTTCCTTAACATGCGTGTATGTTTAATTATTTAATTTATTTCAAGAATATGAATATCTTTCTATTTCATTCAAAATGTCAAAACATGCGTTTTCCTAATATTCTAAAAGTTCTGGCACTTACATTTACAGTTTGATTAAGTAGAGTGGAGGTCAACATATAAACCATCAAATACCTGAATAATAGATACGATTCTTGAAGCGTTCAACTTTTTTAAAGGAAAGAAAAATATAATATTATTTAGTTTCAAAATTTAGACATTTTCATAGATTTTTATAAAGACCTCTTTTCTAAAGGAAATTAAAATAGTCTATTTAATCTCACGACCATCGAACCCTCTTATAGAAAAGTGAAGTTCATGTAGTAATTATAAACACTGCATAAAGCAGCAAATGTTGTTTCTAATTTTCTTTATATTTTATAATTGCTTGACAAAAGTAGCGCTGTTTTGTCTTTGTTTTTTGTATTTTTTTTTTTTTTTGGGGGGGGGGGGTATTATTAAAAACTTCATATTTACACATAATGAAAAGCGCGTAAACACGCTTATCTTTATTTGTCTATAGATGTAAAATTTGTTGTGCGATTATTTAGCAGCGATTAAAACTTTTTTTTACAAAATATTTTGTATTATTTTGTTTAATTTACTAAGCGAAACCAAAATAATTTTTCCTGTTTAAAAGCAGTCTTAGCCATTCTTCCTCTGCCCCCCTTTTTTATTGTTATACTCTATAAAAAAAATATTTCAAAATGTCTTCTATAATGTTCATTAAAGGAAGAAGATGAACATTTACAGAATATGCTGATGATGAATGTTCCTCTAACCTTATCTAGTAATGTCATCTATGTAGTATGTGTACTGAAAAGTGCAAATGGAAATCATTTGCTTACGTCATTTATTTCTGATTACCTTCCATGTCAGTTTAGCACATAAGCAAGTTCTGACATTTATAGAACCCCAATTTTAAAATTAAGAACAGCAAATGTTGTTTTTAATTTTCTTGATATTTTATACTTGCTTAACAAAAGTAGCGCTGTTTTGTTTTTTTGTTTTTTTCTTTTTTTTTTGGGGGGAGGGTGTTTTGTTTTTTTTTTGTTTTTTTATTAAAAACATATTTACACATAATGAAAAGCGCGTAAACATGCTTATCTCTATTTGTCTATAAATGTAAAATTTGTTGTGCTATTATTTAGCTGCTATTAAAACTTTTTTTACAAATTATTTTGTATTATTATGTTTAATTTATTAAGCAAAACCAAAATATTTTTTTTTTCAGTTTAAAAGCAGTCTTAGCCATTCTTCCTCTACCCCCCCCCCCCTTTTTTTTAATTGTTATACTCTATAAAAAACATTTTAAAAATGTCATCTATAATGTTTATTAAAGTGAGAAGATAAAAATTTACAGAATATGCTTAAAATAAATGTTCCTCTAACCTTATCTAGTAATGCCATCTATGTAGTATGTGTACTGAAAAGTGCAAATGGAAATCATTTGCTTACGTCATTTATTTCTGATTACCTTCCATGTCAGTTTAGCACATAAGCAAGTTTTGACATTTATAGAACCCGTATTTTAAAATTAATAACACTTTGTGCCAAACATTGGTAGGAACTACTAAGAAAGTTTATTCAACAATTTGTTTACTTAGTTGACACTATCTTTCATTATACATAGTGATGTCGATCAAACAAAGTTGATTTTAAGTTAACTTTTCATTAATGACCAATAAAATACATTTTATTCATAGCACATAAACAGTTTTTTTTTATATAAAGCATTTACTATCTATGCATTAAGCAATCTATCCATCCATCTATCGATCGATCGATCTATCTATGTATCCATCTATCTGTCATTCAAAAAAAATATCCATTTATCTTTTAGCAAACACCCAAAATGTTTCAATCGAAAGTCCAATCAAAATTTGATGGAATGTTTTACATCAAGAAACTATCTAACACTAAAGACACAAACGTCACAAGACAAAGCTTAATTTAGAACCATCGGTTAATTTTATTGTAAATTGCTAAATCACAAACACCTAATAGATGTAAAATAAAGGTATATGGATAGCAACAATATCAAGATGCACTATTCATACAGTTTAACATGTGCGCTTTCTCCTTTTAATTATATTATTTGTTATGTCGAGGGTTGTAACAAAATAAAAATTGCAATGTTGATAATGTCTAACATGGCAAGAAAAAAAAACAGCAGATGAAAAAGAAATCTACTGAATGTAGTCAAGGCAGCTAAAACAGAAAACACAAAGAAAAACGGCCTTCTAGTTTTGTCGATGTAATATTTAATAATGAACGGATTCGTTTTAACAGGACTGAACTTCTTTTTGCAACTAGTCCTCGGACATACTTTATTGCATTTTCTTTTCCAAAAATATATTATTGAAGCAAAGAAATATATATTTAAATCATGTATTTTTTAACATTTATTTGCAAAGCTAAAAAATAAGATACTTAAATGCAAACAATTTTAAAAGCATGTATTCTCTTAAAAGCAATTGTTATGGTATGTGACCTTCATCACAATACAATATGTTTCACATACACCGTTTGTTAGTTTGCCGTTGCGTATCATCTCAATAGCAGCCAAATCAAATATGTATAAATTGAATATTTAGAAAACTATTTTTATTAGATTTATTTTCAGGAATGGCTTATTAGGAAGGTCATACCTTACGTAACAAAGCTGCATATTGACAAATGAGATCATTTTATTTCCAGAAAACGTGAGACAGTATCAAGACCTATAGATTTCTAGCAATTCATAGCAACGTTAGATGACTTTCACTATGTTTGTTGGGTTATAAGGAAATTAAGAGAACAACGAGAACAATTAAGGAAATTAAAGTAGCAGATACTTAGTGCTGTTGGAAATGCCATTGCATATTTTAATAAATGGTTAATTGTTATCTTGTTCAAAGTAATAAATGAAGCACAAAAAAAGGATATTTTAAGATATATATTGATCGTTGGGCAGTAGTGCTGATCATATGGATTTATTATGTGACAATAATACTTGATAACCATAAAACGAAAATAAATGTATAATCATTAGTAGCAAAATGTTTTGTCAAAAAATTTAAGGATTATGTGTGTAATAACCTTCTTATAAAGAGTTACTAGTATATCTTCTGTAAGAATAATCAAAAAATATCAAAAGGCATTCTTCAGGCTCGTTTACACCAAGATACGATTAAAATGTGAAATATGATATGACATTGACCGTTGTTGATGTTAATAAAAAGGAATGACATTAGATGCAACATATTATTCAAAAAAAAATAATATCCTGGTGTTCAATGGAATAGGCATCATTTGAATTCTTGAGTTTTACTTTAAAGTATCATATTATCAGCATATAGTGAGGGTTAAAAAGAAATTACATGCAATGCGAAGTATGCATAATACAGATTAAGTTCTTTCAAAATTATTTTAGGACAAACAATAATTCAAAAGCACATTTGTTTTGTATCCTCCTATAAAGTATGTACGGCGAAAAAAAAGCCTTCTTTAATCAAGTTCTTTTCTATACGTAATGTATTATTCCAAATGATTAAGCGCTTTTGGACACACGTTCTTTTAAATCCAATTTAACGTGTTGGAAAATGAATGTCCGAAAAATACCGTAAACGTGCAATATGAAACTTTTGAAAAACGTTAAATACATTCCATGAAAAATACGGAAAAAAAGCTTTCTATTTTTGTTAGGCCAGAGCATTGATCACTTACTTTGCTTATTCATGTTTGCTTATATCTTTCTTTATAGCTAGTTCACGGGGTGGTACGAATGTGTAAATACACAACTAAGAAATTTCATCAAATTCTAGGCTTTGCATGCATCATCTGAGATAAAATACATTTTATTAAGATGTTTAGGATTTTTTTTTACAGAGCAGACGGAAAATAATCCCTAAAAATCCTTTTTAGTATAAAATTTATACATGAAATATTTTCAATAATACTTACCAAAAAATCATTATTTTTGATTGAAGCTTTCATTATGGCAAAATAAAACAAAGTGATAGTCAGGCCAATAAGTGTATTATAGCCATAGTAATCCAATACTGATCCTGAGCTTACTAGTGATTCTAAACAAGAATGAATCGTGAATGGGATTAGTAGAGTAAATGAAGATAAATTGTATCACATACAGGGTGTCCAAAAATATGGTAAACCGACTTTATGAAAGAAATTTCTTTCCGAGGCTTCCGGTTTGCGAGAACCATACTGTCGCAGACCAGTTTCTGCCATAGACTTGAAATGAAGATAAAATAGTACCAATTAATCATTGAATGCTTACTTTTGTATATCGTCTTACAGTTCTCCAGACCGTGTGAACAAGTTAGCATACCGCGTTAAAGTATTCAAATTGTACGCACTCCCTGGTATATTCTAGTACTACCCAAAACCTAATACATGTATAAGCATTTAATGATTAAATAATACCATTTTTTCTCTTTGAATAATTTTTGATTAATTTTATTTAACAAAAACATTAGTCCATTTTGATTGATGTGAATGATGTAACTGTTTACTTTGCGAGTTTCACATACATTTAGTAGATATTGATAATATGAGCAGTGTTTACAAAGCACACCTAATTCAAATAGAATATTCGAAATGATGTTCTTTTTATCGATAAAAAACGTCACGCGAATGAATTAATTTCCTTGCAAAAGCTACTAAATGAATTTCATGTTCTTACAATAGACCCCCCCCCCCGCACTATTCAACGAATATATTGCTTGTTGGGTTATTTTTCTTAATAAATTTTTGGGGGTTGGTATTACTACTACTGGAAATTGTTTTGATTATGCACATTTTAGATTGGAGTATGCCTGTTCTCCTGTCAGATTCATAATGCTTAAGTATTGTTTCTTTCAAATGATAAAGGTAGAACCAGTTGTCTTTAAAAACGATCAGAGCTAAAATATTTTACACTAATGGCGCACCATATAACGTAAATAACTTGATATTATTTAACTTCCTAGTTTGCAATGTTTATTTGTAAAAACTGTGTCCAGTGTTAATAGTAAGATGAGTTTACGTCCCTGTCTCCTAAGTGTAATTGGATTATCTTTAGCTTTTGCATATGGTAGGGTGCTTTTTTTTATCTAAATTTCTTTAAAATGCACTTTATCAGATAATAATACCTATTTTTTAACAAACCAGAAGAATTTCCTTAGATAAGTTAAAAGCAATCCTTGTTTTTTTTATACCTTTTTTTCGTTAAATTTGATTTGGATTTATCAGTGTAATATTAAGTGTATTTTTTATCTAATTGTTATGCATCGTCCTTAGCAAATACATGTTTTTAAAATGTGAACCTCATTAACAGAAAATTATGCAATTTCATAATTACATGGAGATGATTCTCTTATTAGTAAAATTATAAAAGATTTATAACTTTGCATTTAATTCCAGCATTGAATGAAAGTATTACAATCTGTCGAGAGAAAGAAACTGTTCATTGACTTCAATTTTTACGCATTGTCAAATTCGTAAAAAAAAAAAAAAAGAACGTCAAAATTCAATACCATGAGGTTGCCAATTACTTTGAAAAAACTTCACAGCAGTAATAGTAACATTGATACAGTATGGTTGAATTTTTTTGTTTCAACGATTATTTCTACAATAACATTGTTTTTTTTTTATTTTCCCTGATGCAGAGTGTCCAACTGGATATTTTGGTAAAAGTTGTAGAGAACGTTGTAGTGGACACTTTATAAACAATGAACCATGTGATCATGTCAGCGGAGAGTGTTCTAATGGTTGTCAGGACGGGTATATTGGAGCACACTGTGGCGACTGTAAGAAAATGAAATAAGCGAACAAATTTAAAATGTACAATATAATCAGCTATGGCGATTGCCTTGGTAATGATTTTTTGTATTATATTAGTATTTGTTTGCTTGTTTACATAGCTATTACAGCAAGACCAATTTTAAATCGCAAAACAATGACTAACACAAATTGAAAAGAATCAATTAAGGCAAATTTTGGGGCACGCGAAAAAATGGGATATAAGGTGGATTAACCAGTGTTATTTCCCCGATCAAAAATCTTAAGTTGTTTGGTTACAGTTTTGACAACGGTAGGTATCGTGTTGAATTAAACTTTTAGAAATGACAAATCCCTATGATAAATCTCATGTATGTTTCAATTTGCTAAAGATTTATACTAAGTGAAAATACAATATTCAACATGTTTGCTTATTATCATGAATGTTTTATTACTTTTCGGAAAAATGAAATATTCTTTGCAACTATTAATGTATTGATCAAATCTGTGATAAAAACTGAAGCTACATAAATGGATGTTAGAAATATATAAGGTTTAATCCGAGTAGCTTAGGCATATACTCCAATTGACAAAACACAGTATTTTATTCAGCTGGTTATGTTTTATGCAAACCACATATGATATATATGAGATAAACAAAAAGAACGGGGTTTTTTTACCGTAAAAAACGCAATTATTATTATTTATCCAGCTTATGATGCAATTCCCACATCCTCTGCAAATGTTTGCGAGCTACAGTTGGAGTAGCAGTTGGCACCTGCGTACTTTTAATCATTGGAGTTGTGATCGCTGTTTTTGCTACACGGTAGCCATTTTGTTTCATACTCAACATACATTAAAAATTGTATATTGCTATTATTACTTATTAGGTTAGTTACTGACTCACTACGGAAATATATTGGGTTGATCAATCTCATAGATGGCGAGGCGAAGCCGAGCCTTCTATGAGATTGATCAACCCAATATATTTCCGTAGTGAGTCAGTAACTAACCTAATAAGTGTTTTGTTTTCTCGAGGACTTTCAAGCGACATATTTATTCACAAATAGCGATGATCTACGCAAAGCCATGTACAAGATGCCTTACATCTCTTCCAATTTAACTCATTTAAACTCTTCAAAATTTTCAATCTCACCTTACAAATACTCTTTCAAAATCTTTGCTTCACCCATGTTTACTTACAATGTGTTGTTGCTATTCAATTTTAAGTGTTTTCTCCCTTTCCTCTGCAGAGATTTGAGCAAATTTCGACGCTGCCATTTTGATCTGCTCCAGACAAAACAATGTGACGTCAATATTCTAAGGGCAACTACTCTAATTTTAAAGAATTTCAAAGGGTAACTACTCCAAATACTTTAAGAACTTACGGCATGCAGTTTATGTAAAAAATACTATGAAATGTCGAAATGAGTAAGCGAAGCGTCGACCAATGACGGCCATATTGCCTAATATCATTTCTCACAGAACAAATATAGAGATATATGAGGCAATCACGTGCTATGTTTAAACCAATGAAAATGTGACATTTCAGTCAAAGGGAAAACAATATGATATATTTTAATCAACATATGTGGTCATTCCTATGAGAATTCTTTGAACAAGCATGAGGAAATTATTTCATTATACTGTTGTTCAGCTGTTTGGTAACTGTGTTATAAGTGTTTGCATATAACTATATGCATATCTCAATTTTTGTATTGTAGAGGAAGAACAAAAAACGTTACCCCAAGAGATGCAATTGTCATGGAAACTAAATCCTCTTTTGCAAAAAACCAAGGACCACCTTTTACAGTTGGTAAGATTAAACCAGGAGTAAACTATTAACTCTGGTAAATAATAAGACCTATTTTTACCCGAAAGTGACCTACGAGGTGGAGATAACATTTAAATTCTTTTTTCAGTGCTACGATTGGTTATCATCGTCCTTCTCGTCTCTATTGAAATTTTGCTTTTTTCTTCGTTCAGTTATACATGTAATATTGACGACACAATTTTAAATAATGAGGTTTTCTTTTTGCTTAATAACACCCAGGATTATATTTCTGTATTAAATTGTCACTAGATCATATAATAATATTATCAAAGCTGAAGTTTTTTCAACCAAAGCGATTATTAGAGATTCATTCTGACTCGATTAATATGGTACTTCTCGGGTTGCTTAATTATTGTATTTAGCGCAAAACCATAAACTATTGCACAATGTTTTTACATTTCTAATATGCAATATCTCTTATACTTAATGAATTAAAATGAAAATAATTTTTGAAGTTTACTAGTTTATAAAGTAAATGATATTCATACTGTTGAATTTCTTTTTCAAAAGTTTTCTACTGAACCTCAAGTATATCTTGCGAACGAGAATTTCTTTTATCCCACATGTTATGTCATATTTTCGTTGAAATGTGAAATTACATGAAAGTGTGGTTTTACAATTCAGAGAAAATTGCGATCTTTTACTAAATGTCTATTGACCAATGGGATTTATAATATTTGTATGAATTTAACACTTATATAGTATCAAAGTTAGAATTGTAATTTTGGTTTTGCAAAAGAAGGTTTATCTTTATTTACAATGACTTATTCGTTGAAATTAGTTTTATTGCACAAACTCATTTTTATTATGGCAACTTGTTTTTTAATATACAAAAGTAGTATGAATGTGATGAAGTTTATATATATACAGCTCTTGTGAAAAAGAAGGCTACTAATGATTTTTAGAGGAAAAAAAATCCGAGGGAAAAACCCAATTATACCTTTATATGTTTAAACTCACAAGGAGAGATTTCGAAAAAGGGCGAAATTGTTTTAAATATTTTTAAATATTTTACATTTATAAAACACTTGTAAGTCTGCAAAGTCTGATAGTAAAACCAAAGTCAGTTAAATTAATGCTAGTACGAGAGCTAATTATTTCTAGATGACCTATTTCGAAATAAGCATGCTGATGTTTCCATTGTGTATGAACACGTTTCTTATGAAAAATCAGAAAGCAGCTCTCCTTCAAATAAAACTATACATGTCTGGAACATCAAAGATCAAATTGCAAACATGTCCTCTAATGAATGCGCTGGATTCAAGAGTGAATATCAGGTAGGAGTTAGTATTCTAATCTTGTCTCTTTTTGATGACTTGTATGCAATTGTGAACGCAAGTTACTGTATGATTTATGAATCATTAGGTTCTGTAAATTATATCATTGATAGGACATTCCTCGAGGTGAGCTATACCCCAGTTTGGAATCAAGAAAACTTCAAAACAAGGTTAAAAATAGATATACCACCATTCACTCATGTATGTATATGATTTTTTTTAAATACAACTACATTTATATTGATATTAATATAAAACACATAGCATTTCTTTCAATACATGATGATGCATTTTCTAATCATAGATGATCATTCACGAGTCATTTTAAAGACATCGTCGTCGGATGATGAAGGAGATTGTATCAATGCAAACTACATAGAAGTAAGGACAAGCAACATGAAAAATCTGTAGTCTAGTGCCTTTTCTGTTTATCTTATGACAATCAATAACAAAATCACAATATGATTTTACTTTAATTCCGAAACGGGTTTATATTGCCACTCAAACTAATATAATTATTTAAACATATGTTAACGTTCTTATTATTCGCTCACAAGCATTGTAAAAAAGTATACATTATATCGAGCTCCGCCCTTGTCCCATATGAAATTTGCTGACTGCGTATAAATCATATTAAGTCAACTACAAATCATGCAACTATCAATTTTGACTTATTATGGTCAGGTCCTAAGCCAAAGACAATTTTCGATTTCTGGAACATGATTTGGGTGGAAGAAGTCTGTAACATTGTCTGCTTGCAAAATTTAGAAGAAGGAAACACGGTATGAATAAAATATATTTACATGTTGATTGCAATAAACAAGAAGACATAAGCCATTAAGAGACACTGGATATAAAATAATGATACACGTATAGTCATTTTATTTCTTCAATTTGCGTGAACAAACCTTACCATTGGAAAATGAAATATACTCATAAAAAAAAATGCTAAAGGAATTAAGCAAAACACTATCTATTCAAATAAAATTGTTGAAAATTATCCTGTGGTATCGTTTGATATGTTATCATAAACATCCCTTTCGATATTTTTGTTCTTATTTTTATTATAATCATCATTTTTATTTTCCCTAGAATAGGGTCAATTATTACTGGCCAGATGTGAACGACAAATGTAAAGGAGGGACCTTGACCATCAGACATCTAGAGAATAAAACCTACCCCGATTACATCATCAGACGATTTAAAATACACAACAACACGGTATATGAAATAAGATCCTAACAATTGAATTAAGTCCACATTTTATCATGGTTGTCTAAATTTATAACCTACATAATCTTGTAAAAAACAAAACGCTTTCTTCTTACAGTTGTATAAAAATTGCCAAACAATATATAGGAAATGATTTTCATTTTTAATGGTTTATTAGGAAGAAGGGCTTCTTGATTGTTTGCTTTTGTGGGTTTTTCGTTTTCATTGTGTTTCTGTGTTTGTTTTTTTTTGTTTTTTTTGTTTTGTTTTTTTTTTTGGGGGGGGGGTTTTGTGGGGTTTTTTCTTGGGGGGGGGGGGGGGGGTTACGACATAAGAATATGATAATATATATATATGTAACGCAACATGATTCACTACATATGGAGAAATGGTGTACATTTTACTAATTTGCATAGCGGCCATATTGTTATCATAATGGCAATTTTCAGTACAATAGAATATATAGAAAGGAATGAGAAAAATTACTATTTAAAAAAAAACAAGTATTTCGGAAATATTTTCTCCTCATATGCTTTTGTCATTTACTTCATCCGGGATCGGAATGCACTTGTTTTGTTTACATTAGAAATTGAGATGGCGCTTCCTTTTGAATCTGAAAAATCGAAGCGGTGCGTTGTAGGAATAAAGTGTGTTTTTTTTGTGATGAAAGGCGTCATGAAGGGATTTTGGAATTATTTCTAAAATACTTGCCATTCATAGGTAAAGTAGTGCCTCATATATTTACAAAGTTTACATTGCAAACTAGTTGTGTCAGAAATCTTGACTCAAATTAGAAAATTCTTGTCGGTTCCTTTTTGCTTTCAATTAGCATTTTTCAAGACTTTCTCAGTAAGCTATCGGACTTGCAACTAGGCATTTACGCTTTATATCAAATCATTAGGCATATTGCATATTTCTATTTAAGATTTATCATTAAAATTTAATGAGATTTTTCAGGTTACAATTCTATTCTGTTTCAAGCTGATATTTTTAGCTGTTTATTTATTTATTTTTTTATTTTTTTATTTATTTATTTATTTATTTACTCATTTTAGCCGGTATAGTCCTATTTTTAGATGATTTATAATGGTTTGATAGATAGGCATTCAAAGTGAATTTGAAGTGTGAATCATTGATTGTGGTGACAAAAACATACACTGATAATCTATGCATTGCCCCAACACATTTTCTCATTCGAAAAAAAAAATGAAAGTTTTGAAGTAATCACACAAATTTCATACATAAAAGGTATGTAATTTTCATTCGTAAGGGAGACAGTTTGAAGACATGAATATTAATGAGAACAGTGTCACGTGTCATTTAGCTCATGAATAAAGTGTACGTAATTTATCCATATGACTTAAATGCAAAAAAGATATTACAGTTAAGAAAAATGCTTTCTCTGGTTGGTTTTTCTCAAAGAGATCACACTAAATCGTAACGTCTATTCTTCTATAAATCTTCATTAAAATGAGCGTTTAAAGACGAAATCAATGATAACTCTTATCGATGAATAATTTCTTGATATACATTGATGGAGTATAGAATTTGCATAATTATTTTTTCAGTTCATGCAAAACAAAAAATCCCCAAAAATGTAATATAGAGAATAAATTCACTACAGTAACTGTTATCATTCCGTTACATGAACACATTGCTGACTTATATGCATGCAGTGCAAAAGATGTTCAAATCTGAGGTTTCGTGCATAAATTTATGCTGAAGTCCTTTTACAGATGTGATGGTCAAGAACAACTGAAAAGGTGGCTGACTGGGGTTGATCTAGAGTCAAATCTTTATTGTAAATCTGAACATATATTATGCTCACTTGATCCAAAGGCTACATGGTGTTTCTGCTTTTGTTATGATAATTTAAATCATTCAATTTACGTTTAGTATTTAATGTTGTTTTTTGTTTTGTTTTGTTTTGTTTTTTGGGGTTTTTTTTTTTTTTTTGGTTCTTTTTAACGTTTACGTCGATATCATGTTTATGTAGACGAACACAAACCGTCATGTGACGATATTCAACTACACCACGTGGTCATATCACGGACTGGCTGATCCCCTTAGTCTGGTTGTGTTCCATCGTCACGTGATCAGAGCCACAGATAACTCTGCCGGAAGGTACACAGTGGTACACTGCAGGTAATAGTGTGGGAAATTCAAATCATAGCATGATAAAATTTCGTACACCCATATTACATTTCCATAACCAAAAACATTAAGCTATGAAATCCTTGTTATCCCTTACCAAATTTTATTTCGTTACAATTATTTAAAACATTCAGGTGCAATTCACTGTTAGCTTGTAGCCTATTAAAGTTTCATAAGTATAATGAGGGTGTTAATATGTTCGGTACACAATCTAACTTTTAATAAGTCAATTTAATAAATATATAAATCAAATATATTTTACTTCGTAGTGCAGGTGTTGGTAGAACTGGGACATACATTGCGTTAGACGCCCTCTATAGGGAAGGGGAGAAAACTGGTATAATCAACGTACCGATGTACGTCAGAAGAATGAGGAAGGACCGGATGAACATGATTCAGGGAGATGTAAGATAATATGTGACTATAGAAATATATATAATTAAAGTTCCAACAGCTGTACTTTACACTAAAAAACAAAATGAAGGTAAAAATGATAATTTTATCTACTTTTTTCTATTCACTTCCTCCTGAAAATTACTCCAGCTAAACGCTGCCGCACTGTGCTCAATTTTAAATGATGGATAACATTTATTTTCACACTTTTACCGTTAGCAGTAAATGGCCGAGTCAAGTATATACGAACGCTGTAAATATGGTTTAGGAAAACGATGCAAACACGAGTTACATTTGATTTGTAAAATTGCTTTGTCAATTTCTTCCTTGTTGACTTTACAAACATAATTAAAACGGCCCAAGAGTCATTGACATTTCTTCCCCCTTTATTTTCTCTTTGGTTTATGTCTTACAATTCCCATGAATGTCATTGTATCATTTTAGATAAATATTTTCCTGAGAAAAAAATACTAAATTATGCTTTGTCTACGTATGCTTTCAAATGATATCAAACACTTCCTCTTCTTTATAATATTGAGTTACGTTATGTAATTTTTATCTAGATTTGAAGTAAATTCATTTCAAGCATTTTCAATGGAAAAGACTCAAGGTTAAAATTGTCGGTTTTTTATCAAGGAAATGACTTTTAACCAATGAAAATTTTTTAATAAACTTCTGTTGCCAATTTTTTTTTTTTTTTTTTTTTACAAAAGATTGGTTATGACAGTACATTAAGCTTTGTTATTAAAAGCTTTTTTTCTCACTACACGTGTTTCGAACTCCTTAGTATTCTAATGTTACAATCTTAAAAATAAACAAAAACATACGACTTATAATGACAACTGATTAAAGTTATGGTGAATATTAATTATCAACAAAAGGTGCTGTTAATGCTAATTTTCATTGCATACAAACAATAACTATACCATGGTTAATTGTTAATATGAATTTATAAAATTTAAACAATTTGACTTCAAGGAACAATATAAGTTACTCTACCTCGCACTGATGGAAGCATTCAGTGGCCCGTCCAGATGTCTGACTACGGAGAAGTTCGTGGGCGCCTATCAGGAACAAACTTGTTATGCAAATCGTGGAGATGTGGTGCAAACAAGTTCTCAGTCTATTGAGTTTGAGGTGATTGAGACTTGTGCGAAAGAAATATACGAAATGATGTGTTCAATTAATCAAACTGGAGATTTTATGTATGTAAAAGGTGTACATGTAGCTAATTACAACATTGCATGAAAATCAAAACTACAAACTACGTATTAATTAAAAAACATGAGTAATAGTAACAACTCATTACAGGAGTTACTGTCCATGAGAAAAAAGTATACACAACGATGTTACACTTCTGGCCGTGCACAGATATCGGCTAACTACACTCAAAGTGTGCTGTCCGGTAACATACCATCTCATTAATGGGGCATGGTCACGATTTTGGTCAAATTTTATTTTTCTGTTATTATTATTTACAATGCTGTATGAATGCATTTCTAATGATCAAATGAAATTTGGGTGCCCGTCGATGAGTTTTAAGCAAGATACAGGGCTCACAATTCTTCGTCATATAAACAAGGCTCGTGCCCTGTGTTTGTTTACATAGGTCCAATGTACCAGTAAAAACAAAATTTTTGTTTACATAGCGAGGAATTGTAAGCTCTGGAACTCGCTTATAACTCAACAAAT
Source organism: Magallana gigas (assembly GCF_902806645.1). Lineage (NCBI taxonomy): Eukaryota > Metazoa > Mollusca > Bivalvia > Ostreida > Ostreidae > Magallana > Magallana gigas. Next base: position 12,254,870 of record NC_047560.1, on the reverse strand, counting down.
GACACTCAAAATTTGGTTGCCAATTAAAAATGCCTTACGGAAGCATTATGAACATTAAAATCCAAAAAGAATTGTTGACCCAAATCGTGACCGTGTACCTTTAAGTGTCAATAAACAACATATGTTATTAGTCAATAATATATAACTGAAAATGAAGTGTAAAACTCTTGATTTTTAATTACATGACGTGCATCTACATCGAAATTTGTTTCTTATTGATCATCTTTCATTTCTAGTTTAAAACATTTCTCTTCCATTTCAGTTGAGGAGTATATGTGTCATCTGTCCACTATTGAGGGACACATCACATACTACAATGCCATACTTCTCCAGGTTAAAAAAAAGTTATTACTATCATATTTGCTATCAAGCAAGCAAGAAAAATATTTCATTCCATATATCGATTGACAAAGGTTAAACACAAATTACACAATTTAAGGCATAATTTTATATTATTTGCGTTTCGAAAAATATTGCAATTTACAATTGGTCAGCTGCATATTCTGTGTTTTCTGGATATGCTAAAGAAGTTTTGGTTGCTAATACGAAAAACACTGACAGAGGTACATGTAATCAGTTGTATTATAAAGGTATAGCAAGGTGGATAAATTCTCCCCGTACATGTATCTAGAATATAATCACAGTTTTATTATTCTGCGATATTTGAATTTAAATACATTCTAAAGATTCGTATAATTTTGATATATCTAGCCCATACGGGTTTCGAGCTAATGACCCGCTGACATGGAGCTGACGCTATAGCTCTTGAGACTTCAAATGAATAAAGTCAATTGCTTACTTTGAAAAAAGTACTTCATAGTATAAAGATGGTGCATGTTTTTTTAATCAGTAACACGCATAAAAAATAAGAAAACCCCAATGAGTAAAATAGAAGACATTTCTATATTTAGATATAAGATAAAACCAGATGATACTAAACACGTTTATATCTATATCTATTCATTTATAGAGACTAACTCCCTCATTAACGCCCAGAACCCTCTACTAGAGTTTTGTGTTACTTATACTATATATTTTTTTATTTATTGTTTACAGTCGTATCTGGAGACGGACTCCCTGATCAGCGCCCAGTACCCTCTACCAGACAACACCGAGGACTTCCTCAGACTGGTCAATGACTTCGACGCACGCGTTGTCGTTTTCCTGTGTCCACTAGAGGACATTGATTCGGTATTCAGAAAAAAATTACCTTATTATCACCTTCATTATGACTCTATAAAAACACCAATTTCATATCATCCTTTGCTTAATGCAGTGTACCAATTTGCATGAAATTAATGTTTTTTAATGTATCTGTGATGTCATTTTGTCTATTCGTGTGCCGATTATCTATTTTATTGTCAAAGTCATTTTTGCAGACACAAGCATGGTTTCCAACAGCAAACCACAGCAAATTAAATGGACTCTTCGTCATTAAGAACACATCGTCAACACAAGCTTCCAACGTCAGAATAACCAACCTCAATATTCAAAAACAGGTTATTTTTCCATGGTCATGCAAAAGATAACGATTAAAAAAAAATAGCAAATCTTAACATTTAATGAACAGAGATGTGTGTATGTAGCCAACGTCAATCGATTTTCAATGTCAACCAATCTTGACGCTATTTTTTATGTGTATCTTACATATTGTACAGGAATTCACTAAAATAAACATCACTGTAGTCGAGTGTCCGACATGGAAAGAAGGAAAAGGAACCACTGATAAGAGAGTTCTGCTGGACGTGATTAAAGCAGTGAAAACCGAGAAATCTGACCAAGAGGGACGCATAATAGTACTATCGAGGTGAAATTTGATAATAATGCAACATTCGCTAGATTTCTTTCGCATGTAGACATATCTATTATGCAATTATAGAGGAAGAGCTCAATATTCCATGATTTCCATGAGAATTTATCTACATTATGGTTAATATCATTCAATTTATTTTTTTTCTTTTTATAGACAATAACATTTGGTTATTTAAAAATAATTATATCAATTATATTGTTTAACAAATCTCTTTCGATTTTTTGTGGGGGTGGGATGTTTGGGGGATTTCAGCATGTCATGTATATCACAGTTCTTAAATACTAACAAATTCATACACAGAAATTTGGCATTTCATCACACAAAAACTTTCATTGTTATCTGTCATTCTTTAAGTGATGGAGTTACACGTTGTGGACCATTCTGTGTTGTATACAACGTGTTAGAACAGATCTCCGTGGACAGAGAGGTGGACATATTCACCACAACACGACAGCTCCAGGTCAGGAGGCCGGAGTTTGTGTCCACTCTGGTGAGTTAAGTATTGGCTAGGATTGGTTTTTCAATAGCCATATCCATTTAATCACTATTCAAAGATTATACTTAAGCAAAGTTAAAGACACAAGATTAGGGTTTTTTTCATATTCTAAGTTTACTAATCAACGTTCGTTGGGGGATGAACTAAACGATTTAAAGGCATTTGTTTGATCCTATGTATCCGGATCCGATGTATAATGGAACATAATCATCGCAATGCATGGATACATTGATATCAACACATTAGAGATTAATTTATCAACACCAGCAAAACAATGTTTATATTACTATATCTATTTTAATGAATTTTAGGATGAATACCAGCTTTGTCACGACGCCGTCGCAGAATATCTTATAAACGACAGGGTTATGGAAACTGTTACGTGTGAACAAAAAAATGAATAAACACATACTGAGTAATAGATGGCCATGGTGTTGAACTATTTTTTTTCATATGTAACATTTTCAGTTCATATATTGTTCAAAAAACATTTGTGCTCTTTGATTTGAGTGGATGACTTTTGTTCCATATTACTATAGAATCGTGAATTTTATTATCAATTTCCTGTCAATAAAGGATCTCCTTTTTCGTGTATGTTTGCATCTAGATTATTTGCGTTTATATCAAATGCATAGTTTTGTTTTGCTTAAGATCTATGTATTTTTATTTCTATAAAATTATTTCAAGAACGTGAATTTGATTATTTTATATAATATATTTTGTAAATTTTAACATTGCGTTAACTTTTTTTTTTAGCTTACCTGAACTGTAGGTTCAAATGAGCTATTCGGATCATCTGTTGTCCGTCGTCCGTCTGTCTGTCTGTTAAATCCAGCTGGATCAATACTAGGGACTCAGAAGAGGTTCAAAGTTTAATAAATGAATGCAAAAAGAAAATGTTTAAAATCTTCTTCTCAAGAACTGCAATGCATCAGTGTGTAATATAAATATGCATGCATCATATATCATAGTTACATGTAAAGTGTATACATGTATTCTAAATTGTTAAAAGAGTTAAATGCTTAACATAGAATATTTATGAATTTTCTTTTCAAGAACTATGGTCTGTCCCAAGATATAAGTGCTGCACATTTGGACGATTTCTAATAAAATACACATACCTGTGAAAAAAGTGCAAGACAACCGGAAAAATAGCTAAGATAACTTCATTTACGCGTATCATTTTTCACTTGAAAAAGATTCACAGAAACAAAACCTGATTACTTATGAAGATTTATAATGAGAGATTTTGACATATTTTTTTCCATTCGAAGGACATTAAGAATACAGCGCATAATTTAGCAACGTTATCATCCGGGACTGCTGCAATTCAAAATATACGTAGATATTACCTTTTTAGTCGTGTATTGAAACCTGATGCCTCAATGTCCCTTATATTGTAAACATATGCATTAAAGGGACAAAATTAATACAAAAATTACATGCAAGGGTAACTATTCCTGTAACTAAGCCAAGTAGCTGTGACACTTACTGAGGACGTGTTTTGAAGAGTACAAATAAAACCATTAGCTTACGTTAACTTATTTTCTGCTGACCTTCCATATCAGTTTAGAGCATATGCAAGTTTTTGACATTTATAGAAACACAATTGTACATTTCATTACATGTGCCAGGCACCTGTAAGCACTGCTGAAAAAGTGTATTTAGCAAACGTTTAACTTGGTAAAATTGCCTTGACTTTCGCAAAATGTTCTGTGGTATATCTGATTAACGATAAATCCCTGGATGTTAGTTGTACCAAGACTTAATTGAATTCTGAAAAATGTATATATCCGAAATTTACGACTATTTTATTTTAAAATTGTCGTTAATGACTTTTTTCTCCTAAATAGTAAATGCAAAAGATCAACAAAAACAAGGTTTTAATGGCGTCTTATTTGGGCTTAATTTTGACCATGATTCGAAATAGCATATTCATGTATCAGATACTTATTTTAAACAAAACAAAGCATCTTTTATATATATGGCTTGTTTAAATAGAAATTATATTCATCCTTTTTGTCATTCAATCATCCATTCAGTCTAAATGACTTTTGTTATTCAATTTGTATTTGTGATATGCATCATTGACTACTTATTACCAAAGCCAGAACAAGTGAAGGCTTTATAATGTTGTTAAAATCAATACTGCCTGCATTTACCGAATTAAAGAGAATTGAACAATGTTAAAGGTCAAAGGTCAAACATTGATACCGCTATCATACAAACATTTCATCATTCTTTATTTCAATAAAATGACATCGTGAACATGATGCACTAATAACGCAAAATGTCTGAGAAATGAAATAATGTATACAAGACAGTGTACACCATATGCAAAACAATAGATACAACTAAAATAAATATTTGTGTAAAATAAAATGGTTGTAAATATTTATAAAATGTTTTAAAAAGAGAAGTCAATGCTTTTTAATCTGAATAGAGAAGGAAACCAGCGAAACTATTAGCAAAGCTGGACAGCATGACACCAGGGGGCGGATCCCGGCTCTTGTGGGCGCGGACCCAAACCTCGTCCCCTTGGTTCAAATGTACGACCACCATGTTACTTCCGTTCACACTAAAGTTAGGATCCGCGCCCGAATATGCGCATGCGGATCTGGTCTCTCCGTTGATAGTTAGATCCACGCCTAACCTCATGTGAGGGCGGGTCAGGATGTTGAAAAAGAAGACGTAAGTCCCGGATACTTGAGCTTTGAATTTCCCGGTGGTCGGGTCGTAAGCCCCGCCCATATTGTACTCCACTAGATCGAACACGATCGTCTGGTTCCGCTTGACGTCAGACATGGCGCCCTCTAGGCTGATCTGTGACGTAAAAGCCACACGTGGTGTATCTAATGTACGAAAATAAAACAAAAATTGAGATTTCATTGCTATAAATACTATGTTTTTTCTGATTTAAAAACCCCTGGAATATACAATTATTCTTGGTAATAACTACACTTAAACATTGATCATACCCTGGCAGGTAATACCAATTTAAAAAAAAAGAAGTAATAATCCTGGTGAGTAATTCAAAGCTAGCTAAAATACTGCACTATATATCGCAAAGCTACTAGCTGCGTTCATATTTTATAATTACACTGTACGTCCACCAAGTAAGATTCCCTTTACTTCTTACGGAAATGGGAATTAATAGAAATTCATAGCTCTGTAGAAACAAACAGGAATTAAATCTCGCGTCCCGTTTTTTGACTGGTAAAAACCTTCATAAACTTAAGAAAAATCCCGGATTGCACCAAAAAATCATGATAATGTCAGACTCAAGTCCCCATAGAATACGATTCAGTCTTTTCTTTTATTCAGCGTACTGATGTACATCAAGAATAGTTTAGTTAATTTTTCGGGGGGGGGGGGGGGGAGGTGCGACCAAAATATTAATTTATTAATAAAAAGATCTAAATATAAACAATGAAATGATTTTTGATGATTCATGCCGGTTATGAAGGTAGAGGTCATTGCAGAGAAAAAATTACATAAACAGCTAACCGCGGGTTATGCATTTTTTTCTGCAATGTTGCAACATTCATATCCCGCATGGATCAGAAAAAAAAAACATTTCATTTGCTGAAATGAATGCAAATATAATAATATTTAAAAATTCTTTAAAACTCAAATCTAAAAGAAAACAAAGAGTGGTCAACCGATTTTTGTTCTACACTAGGCATCAGTGGATTACACATGCAACTTTAGCAGTTCTAATGTGAAACAGGTACATGTACTTGTAACACTTAAAAACGTTATTTTCGCCGATCTGTTGAGTGTACGTAGAATTTGTTGAATCGGCGTGGTAATACATGTATATGTAAATTGTAGATGTTGACATTATGAGTCCTGAAAATTACTCCAATTTCAGAAAATTATTAAAGGTAAACACACATACGTCTCAGAGTCCAAGCGTTTGGTTAACGTAAAGAGGTTCCAAACTTTGTAATTTTTACTTATAAAAATAAATTATACAGATTTTCAATGATGATGTAATATTTCCTTTTCGAAATAAGATTTGGATGCGTTAAAATGTACGGTACACCATTCTTCAGGAACCATGGAAGGATTGTTTTGATGTCACATTATTTTAGTCTTCTTAAAATAATGTAACTGAATACATCTTCTTATTATCACTGACCCTAAAAACCATTAAAAAAATTGGGCCCTATTTACATTCTCAACAGTCAAAAATATGAAGGCAGAGCGAAATGTGTAAAGGAAAACGTTCTAATACTTCAGTAAGAGTTATGTAATTAATTACATCTTATTAATACAGATACGGGGCGTTCTGCCCTAAGTTGACAATGCATTTTTCACAACAAGATAAAATTCTTCTTATTTGCATAAAATGTGTAAACGTGATTTAATTACTACCTTAATTATAGTCCTTAGTCGCTATAAACAGTCCCTTAGTCTCGCGTTGGTTTGTAATTTATGCTGAGGTTAAAATTAGTATAGGGAACAGTAAGTATTTAAAGATTATATATTATTATTATGATTGTTTTATATCTATGTACTAATGAAAACTTAGGTGTGTATGGAAATAGTTATTGTGGCAAGCTAGGGAAATTAGTCAGAAAATATACTTAGCATCAAAAATTACCAATCCAGTAAAATCCAGTCGAAATGAAGATAAAAAAAAAAACTTTCGTTTTTTCTTCCTAAAAAAAGTGTTGTAATCTGTAGGTGAATTAATCAAATGGATACTCAATGACATTACTTAGTAATCTGTTACTAGTTTAATTTTACTTAAGTTTCATCATCCTGCAATTTACAGGTACACGAATGTCATTATATTCTTATTTAACCTTCTGTAAAAATATTAACATACTTTCGACTCCGTACAGTACATATAAAAGTTTTTTTAATTTCTCACAATTTAGAGATTTGCATTGTAGAAAAGCAGGAAACCTGACACATTTTTTTTTCTTAATTTCTAGAAAATTAATTCTTTGTCCCTCTCTGCTCTGTAAGCGATCCCCATTTGTCACACCTTGACACACAATTACATATTTACAAGTCAATTAACAACAATGTCGACAGGTGTTCCTTCTTCTAATTTGTTCTCCTGCCAAAAGCTGGAATTAAATCGACTTCATCTCCTTGATCAAGTATTAAAACTTTCACGAGGAAAAGAAAGGTGATAAATTTTCTCCGTAAAGTCTGCACTATTTACTTCTATATCTGAATAAGCAGGTGCCGAAAGCATTTGTTTACGGAAAATTAAAAATAAAAAAATAAAAACTTCTGAAGTTTTGGAATATATCAAAGATGTGATTCGTGTCGTCGTACCTTACGATTGTTGTACCACATTTAAGTGCCTTTGTGTAGGTGGAGGGGGTAAAGGGGGGGGGGGGGGGGGGTCATTGTACAAGGAGGTTTTTTTATCATTAAAACATGATTACGATCAGTTACGGAATTAATGAAACACTGTCATTCTGTTATATAAACAGGGAGTGTTCTAGGCTATGAAAATGTAATATCAACAGTACAAACGTTGTGTATTCGTTCATATTCTCGCTGCAATATTAAGCATTGAAAGTCTCATAACTGCAGCGGTGTGTGCATACAAATTTGTATGCACACACCGCTGCAGTTATGAGACTATATCTTTCAAAAAATAATGATTTACTGCTTATATTTATATTTTGTTCAACTTCTTGCCTTGTCTGAAAATGTGATTTATACGCAAAATTTCTGTTTTATACTAAGGGTAAGTTCAAATTAATGGAAAAGCCACTGTAACAGCCACAGCGTGAACTTTGATTCTCGCTTGTGACGTTGCATTTTACAGCGTTCAACGTTTGTGACGTCATAATGAAACTAGTCATTCTAATCTTTGAGTACCCGGTGTGTGTTACAGTCTTATAACTGCAGTGTCTTTTCACACACTTTACATGCAAAAAATATTTGGAATGTAAATATATGGCAGTGTACTGTCGCATCACGTTATATTTTCTCTGCATATGCATTTCTACTGAACGAAATGGGGTATTGTAGTGTTTAAGTGTTTAAGCGTTGTGCGGTTTTTTGCTATTGATAATAATGTTCTGTATTAGTTTGTGTTCTACTTACTTGCGTTCCTCGGCAGCGCCACCTGTGTGGTGGTAGGGCGTGGTCTGACATCTCCCACGCTCTCTTTCTGCTTCTGTAGGGACTTCACGTTGTGACTCAGCTGATCTATTGCGTCATCAAGCAGTCCGTTCCCTCGTTCTATTGACGTCACGTTATGCATCAGGTTCTCAATGACGCCGCTCAGTGCGTCAAATCGCTGCTGAATGGTTGTGACGTTGTTCTCAATTCCAGTCAATGAGTCGCTGAGCTTCTTGCTTCGGTCGTCGTAAACGAAAAGAGAGTTTTTAAGGTCGAAGAGTTCTTCGTTGAATTTGTTGCTCTGTCTGTAGACGGAGAGGAGTTTCTGTGAGATGTGATCAACCTTGTCATCCGTGTTTCTGTTCTTTTCGCTGAGTGACGTCACATTCTCTTTGAGGTTCCTGACTTCACCTCTGAGAATATTTTCCTCTTCGTTCAGCTGTGTGACGTTATGATAGATCTTAAATAGCGCCTGTTCGAGTTTCTCGTCCTTCTCCCTTAATGACGTCAGATTGTTCGTCAGCCTGAAAATAACCACCGCCATTCCCTCGCTGCTATCTTTCTGAGAGATGAGATATTTTCTCATTTTGAAGATATCGCTCTCAATGGCGTTCTGGACATCTTTGACAATGGAGACGTTTCTCTTTATGTTCCTCAGAGAGTCGTCATGACGTTCACTGTCCAGTTGGAGTGACGTCACGTTACTTTCCATCCCGGTGATGGTGTCTGTTAGTGTTACCGTATTCGTTTGCAGAAACATCATATCGTTCGTAAGTCTCAAAACGATTTCTCCCAGGTCCGCGCTACTCTTCTGCACTAAACTCAGATCGCCTTGCATTTCGGAAATAACTGTGGTCATTCCTTTAGTACTTGAATCAAATGACGTCATATCGTCCGTCATGTTAATAATACCTGATTCTAATTTGTCGCTTCTTCTTTGCAAGGTTTGCACTTTTTGGTTAAGATATAACAGATTGTTGTCATGCTTGGTTTGATTGAAAGTTATGGCGTCCACCTCATCTTCTAACTCACTTATAGCGATACTATTGTTGACTCCATGCTCTCTGACGTAATCAAGTTCTTCCTCCAAAAGCGAGTACTTTTCATTGAAATCGTCATTGCTAACCTTGGATAATTTGACCTTGTTGACCTCCTGTTGTAGCTCCTCTATAACGATACTGTTCATACCGTTAGCTGTCTTAATCTCGCCCATCTCTTGTGAAATCGACGACACTTTGTCAACGAAGACCCTGTCATCCACTGTCGACCGCTGTAGCTGCTTCAGATCCACCTGAAGTACTTCTATATCGTTATTCTGACGTGAAATCTCTTTCCTAACGTCTCCTACATCCCTGGCGAGTGACCCAGACTTTTCCTCTGCTTTGTCGTCATTCTGGTCAATCATGTCCTTAAGTCTCTGATTAGATTCAGTCAAGTTCTGTTTCACTTTGTTCAACTCGAAATTCAACTGGGTGTTCAGTTTGGACAGGGCCGCCACCTGTTGCATCAGGAGTTTGATGTCGTCGTTCTGTTGTTTCTGTTCCGTGATCATGGTCGACAGCTCCAGCTGCACGACATTCACGCTGTTCATAATGGTTGTCGTGATCATCGACTCACGCGAAACACGCTGTCTCAGCCTCTCATAATCACTGATGCTGTCGCTCCCCATGGCTGCTGCGTTCAGCGCCAGAGGAAATTCGAAAGTAACGAGAAGTAACACTAGAGTCCACATCGTCTTTAGAATTCACTTAATTTTTTTTCTGATGGAGTAAAATAGTTTTTCATGAAAATCCGGAGCAGACGTGGCTCTCGTTCATAATGCAGACGACCAAGTGAGGAATGAAGTCGCGCGCAAACTGTGAAGAATGCTCGCTTTCATTTTTTATAACTCAGGCTCCAAATTTAGTTTTAATGTTATGCGCGGAAATTTTAAGTTAAATTAGTTTCGTGTTGCAGCGTAATTATTTCAGATGTGTATTGTATTGTTTTCGTTCTATATGGATGGAGAAAATCTTAACTGCAAGTTTAATTAATTAATCTGCTGTCAAAAAGTCTAAAATGTCTTTGTGTAGACTTTTACATAACGTGGGCATCTTCTCTGTTCGCCTAAAAAATATGTTTGTTAGTGACATAACTGTCACTGCAGAGAGCGAAGAACATCAGTAGGAAACGTTTTTCGTCCCCTCTAAAATATGTTTTAGGTGTATATTTTTTGCATGATAATAGATTATATGACTTTTTGTTCGAATTCAGCTGTACGCTTTAACAGAACTGTGAACTGTAAACTGGAGATGACATCGATGTACACGTCAGGGGTCCTTCCATGATGAATTCTATGTAGCCTTTTTATGTAAAAATAGATTATATAGCTTTTTTCTTCAATTCAGCTGTATACATCAGTTTATCATAACGTGGCCATTTTCTTCATGCGTAAAATACATAAAAAATAATTTGTGTTTGCTAATGACAGAACTGTCATTTCAGACTGCAGAGGGAATCAGTAAACTGCCTGTGTTACGTCTGTGATAGAATGTACTACAGAATGGTTTAGAATATTGAAAAATAGATTGCACACAGTATTTTATTTTATTCTTTTTTTATTCAATTGGGCACTTTTTCCACAACTGTCGTAAATTGAGCAAATCTCGTTAAACATTGTTTCACCAAATGACAGCAGTCAAAAAAAAATCTGCTTATCTGATAAAAAGGAACTTCTTATCTTTATGTTCATTATTCATAGGTATGGTGATAGCTATTACGCAGATTATATAGCTATCCTCGGTGAGTGGCAGACCTTTGACTAATACTGCTAATCATAATGCGGTAATATTTGGTGATTCAGTCTCAAAAATATCTCGTTATCATATATAACTCTGAAAACTATGGAATATTCATTTGTGGATTTCCGAAAGATAAGAAATAAAAAAAATCGTAAAAATGGACGGATAAATAGTGAATGTACTAATTGGGTGTATACTGAATTGTCCTTAAATGTCCTGTGTACAGATTTTTTTCACAATAATATTGTAAATTTGATGATTTCAGGGCTTCCCAACCCTGACATCAAATGTTATCTGAGACAATACAATATCTAAATTTTAAAAAAAAGAAGAATTTTCCATAAATGATTTACAAGAATAGGGTTTCTTTGAACAATGATGAGTACATATTGTTTACATGGGTGTCGGAAGCAAATTGAAAATGGGGGGGGGGGGGGCAGACTTATCCGAAATCTTGTCACGCAGAGAAAACAAAACTTTCATTTATCCAGAATGCTACTGTTTAGTAGTTATTTAGGAACTATTATTTTCCGATTAAAACACTTAGTGCTGATTTCTAGGTTAAAGGTTATTGGCACATGAAAGACAAGCAATGTCAATCATCCGATAAACCACCATATGAACGACCACATAAAGATTGGGACTTAAGATGTTCAATGATTTTTTTTTTTACCCATGTCACATGCAATTTAAAAAATATATATATATGGGGCCACAAACAGAAATGATAAACCTATTTCCTGAAATAATTTGCCATGGAAATTGATTGTTTGAAGGAATTAAACAAGTACATGTATTTAGTTTGAACTATGTAATGGAAGTGATATTTAAGTCAAAATTTTAATAGACCCGCCTGGTTATCGCTTTTAAATGCCAAAGATTAATTAATAAACGGGAAAGAATATGTTAAGATTAATTGCTACACAATATTGAAGTAATCAAAATTTAATGCAAATAAAAAAAAGGGCTCTTCTCTTCAAACTAAAACAAAGAAATAATAAGAACAGGAAAAACACGCCTTAACGTCCTTGTCTGTCAGGCGTGCCTATAGGAATTTAAAAAACCCATCACTTGGAAAGAGTCCCTGAGACATATTTGGACACTGTTTAAACAAATAGAAAGGGTTGCACAACTTTAACAAGACACCCCCCCCCCCCCTTCCTCCCTCTCTTTACTTTCCCAAAGAAATCACCTGCATGACATTATAGATTTTTCTCATAATAAAAAATATATGTCATATGCCTATTAATATACTATTATTGGGTAAAGGACGTTTTTTTACGGTGAGAAAAATATATAACGTCAGGTGCCTGTGCCCCCCCCCCCCTTCCCCCATATTTTTTGTCGTAGCAAACATTTTACTTTTTACACATACAGTTTAGAAAATTAAATTACCTTGGAATTGCCCTCTTCCATTCAAACACTTCATAAGAAATCGTGAATTAGCTATAAGTCTCTCTCTCTCTCTCTCTCTCTCTCTCTCTCTCTCATTTTCAATATTTGCTTTTTTAATTAATTATTTACTCATTGATTTATTTATTTTGCTCTGCTAAGTTTTTTTAATGAGTATACCACCCTTTCCACACACGCACGGCACTTGAAAAAACGATGCTATGTTCCTGTATTCACCGGTCAGGTGAATGAATGTGGTTTCACTTAGGACATACAATAAACTTTGTGCAGAACTGGATCTAATGATAAGCGTATAAGACTGTTAAGACATAACTTCAATGTAGGGTGATGTAACGTTACGCGCGGCTTTGTTATCAAGGACGAGATTAGACATGTTATTGAGTATACCACCCTTTCCACACACGCACGGCACTTGAAAAAACGATGCTATGTTCCTGTATTCACCGGTCAGGTGAATGAATGTGGTTTCACTTAGGACATACAATAAACTTTGTGCAGAACTGGATCTAATGATAAGCGTATAAGACTGTTAAGACATAACTTCAATGTAGGGTGATGTAACGTTACGCGCGGCTTTGTTATCAAGGACGAGATTAGACATGTTATTTATATAATAGAAACCGGACCCGGGAACTAAAATAATTAACTATAAAGAACGATAACTCTGGTCGCTTCGATAGCCAAAAAACCCGACTTCTTCGTTTGATGTTAACACACACATGGGACCAAAATGTGTAAGTGAGAAAGTACATGTTTTTGAGAATTCGTGAATATTATTTCAATTCATGAATTTTCTGTCACAATGCAACATGCCAGTGTGCGGATTGTTTAAAAAAGATGTTTGTGTGGTTAGCTCGAATTTTCTCGGCGACAGTGCCACATGTTAGTTTTTTCTTTATAAGCTGTTATCATTGTAAATGACTACTTGTTTATATACATACCAGGTCAGGACGCGCTAGAGATAGAGTGGTATCCATTAAAATGTGTATTATTTCATTTATTTATGTTCTAGCTAGCTGCTTCCATTGATGACTCTTATACAATTTTTTATTCATTTTTAATTCTACTCCATGTTAGATAAACATATGAGTAGTGTTTGTGCTTCAAACTCACAATTTTTAGCCGCTGTGCTGGACCGGGTAATTTTCATTCAATCTAAACAAACATTTCATGATCATATACAATCGAAAATTTATGGAATCAAAAATGATTGAGAGTTGATTAATGAGAAAGCCATGATTGACCAAAGGTTCTTTATTTTACTAACAAGTCATGCCATTAACCTCGCTACATTTCAATCATTTTAGCTTTTAGCCTCGTACAAACAGAATAGTGATTGACCGCAACCACGACATAATGCTATATCAGTGCTCAAAAGCAATTTCAATTAAACACTGCCTAAAGTGTTTTAGAGATTAAAGACTGAAAGACAAAACGGTGCTTGAAACAGAAAATTTCTGGATTGTGAAAGTGTGACTTAACGGTCACACGGACGGATAATGTATCAAATGTTACCGGACTTTCCGAATTTCTATCAGTTTTGTCGGTAGGACCGATAGTTTTCGGAAACTCTGGTTTCATGGTGCGACCGTTAGAATATGTATATATTAATAAATGAATTAAAAAGTATATACTATATGGTCCAGAACCAGTAGAATAAATTTTAAAAAATGGAAAACCTTAATACCAAGATCACTTTCATTACTCTGTATTAACAGGAATTACTGGTAACGTAATGAATGCGGAGGAAAGTCATCTATTCACCAGAAAACCGACCAACGCCAGGGACTAACCCCATAACAAGGATGACCAAGTTGAAGCTGTGTCTCCGCCTGCTGTGGCACAGGAAGCTCACTCTGTCTGTCTGTGGGGCCATACTATTTATACTGCTCAACTGGTACATGCAGAGGTAAGGGGCCAGCTATTTGTGGGGCCATACTATTTATACTGCTCAACTGCCAGCTATTTATGGGGCCATACTATTTATACTGCTCAACTGGTACATGCAGAGGTAAGGGGCCAGCTATTTGTGGGGCCTGCTCAACTGGTACATGCAGAGGTAAGGGGCCAACTGTAAATGTCATCAGGCGTTTAGAATATATTTATCATTGTAAGATTAAATGAAATATTCAAACTTACGTATTACCATAACCAATTTAATATGCACAAATGGAAAAAAATCGTTGAATTAAATCAATTCTTCAATAAAAAAAGTTTTTGGACAAAGTTTCTGGCACCATATCTCGTCTTTAAGTTTAGTTGAGGAAGCAAACTGAATAACATATCAATATGGTTGTTCTTAATATGTTACAAATTCCTGAATAAGAGTGTATAAAATGGCTTCAAAACGACAATTCACAAATATTTTATGCAAATAGACATCAGTATGAATATAAAGATAAGCAGTGAATGCCTATTTTTGGTTGTAGTTGGTCCTATAACACACCAAGCGTTGCAAGTAAATTATCATACTGCGCCAATGCATGATACTGGTATCAAATCTGTAGGAGCCGCTCGGTGTGTTATAAATCGGACGACATCAAAAAAGAAGCATTCTGAATTAATCATGTATATTCCATATTCCATATCGCACTCTGTATCAGCCCTCGACCAATATCAACCCTCGACCAATATCAACCCTCGACCAATATCAACCCTCGACCAATATCAGCCCTCGACCAATATCAACCCTTGACCAATATCAGGCCTTGACCAATATCAACCCTCGACCAATATCAACCCTCGACCAATATCAACCCTCGACCAATATCAGCCCTCGACCAATATCAGCCCTCGGGACTTTGGGCCTCAGGCTGATATTGGTGTCTCGTGCTGATACAGAGTATACTATGGAAAAGGGCATGACTGTATTATTCTCTATACATTCAGCATGTATATACCAGTAATAATGCTGTATTTTCAACTTTGACTCTGAGATCCATTAGTAACTGATAGAGAAATAAATCAACAGAATAAACTAGAACAAGCTTTCATCACTCCGTCAATCTTCCCCTATGTAATATTATTTTCTTTTTCTTTTAAAGTGAGTCTTTCCTGATAGAAGAATTTAAATTCCCAGTTCCACCAACGACGATGTCACGCCAAGAAAAGGGAAAGTTCTCCCCACAAGGTATGTACATGTATATAGTATATGGAATTGTTACTAGAATTTGTTGTGGCTGGTTTTCACGGAATGTGTGGGTATCTCTTCCCCACAAATTTACATTCTCGACAAAAACGAAAATTAAAAAAGAGTTTTCTGACTAAAACCAAAAATCAATGCATTTATGAAATTATGTCTCGAGGAAGAAGCAAAAAATCCACAATCCATAAATTTAAATGACTCCACAAAATGTGGAATTTTTATTGACAATGAATTCATCCTGTGTGATTAAGGCTTTTCGACTTTCGGTCGAAAAGACCTATTGTTATTCTTCTGTTTCTTATTATTATTCTTATGCTCGACAGAATTTCCGTCAGCGATATTTTGAAAACGGGAAAGAATTTTGAAACAATTATACAATAGTCTTACAGCATCTATGAGTGACACGCGTATGTAAGGTTTTGGACTTCCGGTTCCGGCAGTTCCGGTTTTGACAAGGAAAATACTAAAAATTCATTGATGCACAATATCTTTATTATATTTATAGTTAGAGCATTCAAGTTTAAGAATTAGATGTATCTTGTCATGATGTACAAAATCATAACCGTAGCCATTTCTCTATCTCTTACCGTTTTTGAGATATTAGGGCTCAAACTTGAGATAAGGGGGGATGAAACAGAATTTTTTAAAAAAAAAACCTTAGAAATTTTATAAGATGCCGAGACATTGTTCAGATAGAAGTATTCAAGATATATACCAAGTTTGAATAAAATATATTCAGTACTTCCGGTTTTATGAGCGGTTGAAAAATTGTCTATGGGAGTTTCAATGTTAAACTAAAATCACGCGTCGTTCGTTTTCTCAAAAAGTTTACAAGTTAACATTACAATATTTCAGATTTATAATGGTACGCACAATGCGCAGACCAGAAAAGTTTTTGGGTACACAATTCAAAAAAATTAGGGATCTGCAAGGGCCAACGTACAAAACAGCCCTTTAGCTGTAACTTTTTTATTTCTTTTCCGATTTTAAAAACCTTTTCAGTTTATTGTTCAAAATGAAGAGTATAATCTTAAAATTATGGTCTGAGGGGCAACTTTTTGACTCCTTATAGGGGTAAGGAAGGCCCAAAGATCATCATCTGTTTAAGGTTCCACGACACACCAAAATTTTATTTTATGGATCGATAGAGATTCTTTTTTGAAACATGATTCCACAAAACAGACATCAATATCGGCTTTCAGTTATTTTATACGAATTTTTTTGTATTTTTTCAGTGAAATAGGAAAAACTGTTTTGCAGACAAACAGAATATATTAGATCTTAAAACTTGTTGTCAATTAATGTGTACTATAATTATAAATAAATTCATGCCAAAGATCGTTTGGTCAAGTGTTTAATTTTTTAATTAAAAAAATATTTCTGAAAATCAAAATTGTAATTCTTTATTATCTTTTTAATCTATGGATAAAATTTTAAAAATAACATATAGTCACATAAACTATTTACTAAACAATGATATTTTACAAAGAAATTGAAATGAAAATGCGAAATTTTGGAAAAATTGCTTTTTATCAAATTTGAACCGATCCCGATTGAAAAAAAACTGATCCCGATCAGAATTATTTTAAAATTGAAATTTTACAAATAAACTGCAGTTTTTTTTCTAAGTAACTGATATAAATTATAAAGTTAGTAAATGACGAAACCATTTTACATCTAAACAACCTGAAATTTTTGCAAAATTCTGATTCATTCTAACTTTATGTAATTTCGTTCGGGATCAGTTTAATTACAATCGGGATCGGTTCGATTTTAAAGTTTTCCATTTATACTTTATTTTCACTATTTGGTTTCAATTTCTTGTTGATATATGATTGTACAGCAATTGTTAAATGCGAGTAACAGTTTATCTGCAGTTTTTATCCATAGATTTAAAAAATATCTACAATCCTTGTTTCTCATTTTCATAAATATTTTTTTTTACAAAAATATTTCAAAGTTTATCTGGCCGTTTTTGATATGTATTTATAGATAATTGTATTGTGCATTAATTGATAACAAATTTTTAGCTCTTATATATCTTGTTCGCAGCTAAAACGATGTTTCCGGTTTCTATAAAAAAAATACAAAAAAATTCATATAAAATAATCAGAGGCCGATATAGGTGTCATTTTTGAATAATCATTTCCCAAAGAGAATTCTTCATCGATCCATCAAATAATGCATTGGTGTGTCGAGCCACCTTAAATTTCAAAATGTTTTAAAGTAAGAGTTATCTCTCTTTGCTGTAAGAATGTAGAGAATAAATACTATAGGCATACCAAGTTTTGTGTCGGTGGAATGCATACTTCCTTCGATATGATTTTTTGAAAATATTCCTTTGGAAATTAGAAGTGTAGCTACCTGTAAAATTCTGGAGTTATCTTTCTTTTCACATTGCACTACTCGTAAGTTCCTATCTAAGCAACTGGGGATACCAAGGCGTTTAGAACTTTTGGAAATAAATTAGAGGATAAATTTTTTTTGAACAATTCATTAAAAAGGGATAATGGGGCTGTCGAAAAGCCCTTACTTTTTGTTGAAGACAAAAAAAGTTCTAGTTATGTCTGTTATTGTTTTAATGTGTTACTAAACTTTCCATAAAGTGAAAAAAAATTAAGATGTTCATGTATGATAAAAATTCATGTTTTGAAAAAATTGCAATAATTGTAACAAAAATTTAAAATCAGCTTATGTAGTACTGGAATCATATTGCATTTTTCAAAAGTCATTATTATCAAGTTTGAGTTCTTTTAAGGAACTTGTAATTAATTTTGTTGAATCCAAGATTAATTATAAAAAGAACTTTGTAAATGAGCATTTATATGTTCAAAAAAGGACCATATATTCGAGAGATTTTGTTGAGTACTGAATATTTATTTTGTAGAAATAGAAGTCATGAGGAAGAAATCTTTATCCAAGCAGGAATCCCAGGTTTATGTGAACTACATGGCCGACAACTTTGTCATTAATTTCACAGTGATTCAGAACAGTGCCAGAACTTGTATCAAGAAATTCTCCATTTATAACGCCGGCCAACGCAACATCCCCAGCTTCTTCTGGGCCATCTATTTCTATGACAACGGCAAGGTCGGACACAACAGCTTCCCCTACCCCCGGGGCTTGCCCGTCGATAACTCGGAACTTCTGATTTTTCACGAGGCAGGAAACCTCTATCGTCTTAGTCCCACGGAAAAGTTTTCTCCGTACATTAATTCTCGGGACACCATCGAGGTGCCATACGAGTCCTATGGTCCTCACGTTTCCCGCCATTATAGTTTCCCGAACTGGTTCGTGTCGTGTGACATCTGCTCCCCTCGCATACTAAAGAGTACCGCTGGAGAGGACCTGAGCTTTGTGGAGACGTTCAGTAAGCCCCAGCAGTTGAAGCGAAACTCCAGGGACTTATATAGGGCTTTTACAGCAAAAGACAGGTTCTCAAGGTATTTCATTTTAATACTTTTCTAATTTTAATACCCCCCAAAAGTAATGTATAGAATAGTTTCTCAGGCCAACAATTTTGAAGTTTTATTGGAAGGTACATCTTTTGATATTGAAATATATCTAAATTTTACCAACAAAAAAAAAATGAGTTATTCCCCTTTTCTTGTGCAATTCATAATTTTATTTCTGCCTTTTGAGAGCTTAACTTGTTTACTCATATATATGTGTAATTTGAAAATATTTGATATACAATATTCGCCATATTCATGATATTGGTGCCAATATTGAAAGAGTTTAATGATAAACTGTTTTAACTGTTAGAAACATGAAACTGAATCTTTCGCATTGTCCTTGTAATAATAGATTATACGTTTACTTCTTTCAAACATCATTCTCAATGGAGCCAAAAAAAACCCAGTATTTGAGATATGAAGTTTGAAATACAAAAACTGTTGTTGAGACTTCCAACTCTATAAAACATGTTCAAGATTATTAAGATACTGAGGTTGTAAATGACCAGCTCTAACACTGTATAGTATGCTCTCTTACAGTGTAGTTAATTAATGGAAATTAGGCATGCAAAAAATTGAACTTCAAATTCATCTATCAGTTGATCAGAATATAGATTTAGGTAGAATAGTTAGTTTATATAAATGATATATGGTAACAAGTTGAATTTCGAATTGATATATCAGTTGGTCAGATTGAGAATTTAGACTTAGTCTGTAAACCAATTATTTATTACAGAAATTCAGCAGCAGCCAAAGCCCCTAAACCGTCCGTGCACTCAGTGATCCCCACCCCCCTGAGGGTAGATGCTGGGGGAGAGGAGTCTCTGGTAGTGACCCCCTCAGACTGGGTGGTCAGTGCCAAGGACTTTGTGGAGGAAGCATCTCTTCTTGCAGGTAAACACCTCCTCTTACAGATCACACAGACAACTACTGTAAACGTAGTACATTTGGCGTGTACGATATTTGGCGAAAAATAGTTTTTTAATAAGTTGGCGTGGATATGAATTAGCGTATTTTTGAATGTGACTATTCTTATACATATATGCATGACTTTTAGCGATGTACTTGATTTAGCAGAAGCTGCAATCCCCCCAAAACGCTAAATAGAATACACAGCCAAATGTAATATGTTTACAGTATGTTGTTAATGTGAACATGTAGTTCTGGTGGAGCAGGTGGTTTAGTTCAGAAGTTTGAAAATATTTGGGATCAAATCCTGCTGTGAGCACTTGATACTTTGTATTGTGTACATGGACAAGGCCCTTTCTCTGTAATGTGTCAGTTCATTCAGTCCACTTCAGATTTGCATTAGCAAATGCTGGCATACAATCCAGAGGGAGTTCAAAGAAAAGGTGTATATGGGCTATTGTAAATGTATGAGTTTCATCATCAGACAGAATAGAACTTATAAATAAAAAATTAAAAAGGGGTATTTTTGTTGATTTTTTTATTACAATACATGTTCATGTAATATGAGCAATCTACTGAACAGAAGTATTTAATCAGTGATTAACCATACATACATGAAGAGGATAAAGTGAAATGCATATTATTATAGTTTTCAAAGCTCATGTATAAAAGAACATGTATTTTTTTTTTTAGGAAAACTTCACCTAAAGACAGCTAAGTCTGCAACATCAAAAGTCATAACTTTTAGTCAAGGAAAAGTGAAGCTTCCCAAGAACTCCAGTCTCTCCATCTCTGAAGCATACCACATTTACATCAATCCAAGCAAGAATACCATTGAAGTAACAGCCAACGAAGCATCGGGGGCGTTCTACGCCGCGCAGACACTTCTCTCTCTCACGGAGAAAGACAGGTCAGACACCAGTAAGGAGGCTGGGTACAAATTTCCAGGGATGAACATCACGGATGCCCCCCGCTTTGAGTACCGGGGACTGATGTTAGATGTGAGCCGTAACTTTGTACAGAAGGCGACGGTTCTGAAACTGTTGGATCTTATGGCGACGTACAAGGTCAATAAGTTTCACTTCCACCTGACAGATGACGACGCGTGGAGACTGGAAATCCCAGAATTCCCTGAGTTGACAAAGGTACATAGCACTCAGTAGTATTGAAGTACAGAGTACTCTATACAGGGAATTATTCCTCCACGTTTTATTGTCTCCCTTTTCGCCCTCGTTGTCAGAGGGCAAATTTAAGACTGGGCGAACTCTATATTACAAATAATATCTTTGTTAACACAACTGCATCTGGGTGATTTCAAGACAGGGCAAAACTGTTTGCAAGTGTAAAAGGGCGAAAATTACACGGGGCGAAAATAACCCTGAATACAGTATACATATATCCCAGAATTCTCTAAGGTGACAGCTACACAGCATAAAGTATTGTTGAAAGTTTATTTATAGCTTATAGAAAAGTTTCGTGTGTTGCCTCTGTGATAAATCCCAGAATTCCCCTGAGTTGACACAGGTACTGAAGAGTATACTGTAGGGGTATGTTAACCGCCTTAGGTGCTAGAGATTTAGCAGAGTGACACAGGTAAAAACTTATTGTATGGTACACACAGTATATGTTTGACTTGTTGATAAAAATTATAAAAGGGAGGTTTTCTCCATTATTCTTGTTTGGACTTTTCATTTGAAATGAGAAAAATAAAAAAAAAATGTTTAATTTGAAATTATAGTGTCAGTTTGCATGCATTTTTTAACTGAAAGAAAATGGTCATCATTACTCTCTTCTTATATTAAAATTACCTAGTTACATCATTTGTTAGGAATTATGTCTAAAACACAAGGGATGTGACTGACAATTTCTTTACGTCAGATTAATTGCTGCAGTATTTTCTAATTATCTAATGAATCATTCAATCTTTCCAGTATGCCTCCAATCGCTGTCTGGATCCATCCCATGAAGTCTGTCTTCCACCTTCGCTAGGATCTGGCCCCTTTGTCAACACATCCGGATCTGGATTCTACACTGTCAACGACTACAAAGAAATCCTGAGGTATGCAAAATCCAGACACATAGAGGTCATTCCAGAAATAGACGTTCCAGGCCATGCCAGATCCGCTATCCAGGCAATGGAACTGAGATATAGGAGAACTAAAAACTCCATGTATAGGCTGATAGATCCAGATGACAGATCCAGATATCTCTCTGCTCAATCTTATACGGATGACGCAGTCAATCCATGTGTTGATGGAACATACCAATTCTTCAAAGTCATTCTACGTAACCTTCAGGAATTACACAAGGACATTCAACCTTTGACCTTTTACATGTTGGGTGGTGACGAAGTTGCAGGTGGGGCTTGGGAAAAATCCCCGGCGTGTGCGGACTTGAAGCAGAAACACGAGTTAAGGGATTATCATGATTTGAAGAAGTTTTTCTTTAAGAGGATGATGGAGGAACTGAGACAGGAGGACTTGACCTTTGGATTATGGGGAGATGCTGTGCTGGATAAGTCACTGAATCCGAATCCTCTGGAGGAAGGCATGAAGGGG
The DNA here is from genome assembly GCF_902806645.1 of Magallana gigas. Taxonomy (NCBI): domain Eukaryota; kingdom Metazoa; phylum Mollusca; class Bivalvia; order Ostreida; family Ostreidae; genus Magallana; species Magallana gigas. Next base: position 12,232,202 of record NC_047560.1, on the reverse strand, counting down.
TGAGTTATGTAGAGGCAGGGCTCTTCATTGTCTAAATTTGTTGAAAGGCCCCTTCTCAATTTAAAATAATTATATTCCAACTTTGTTATCTCAAACTAGATGGGACGGTTTAAAAACTTCGAGATATTTAAGTTTTTGAGATATCGAGGGTAAAAAAACTTAAAAAACAAGTTGTTGGGACTTACAAATCACTTGGACATATGCATTGCATTCAAGTGATCAAGATATCAAAGTTAAACTGTATACTATTGTTTCCAAATTAATTTGTTCATTTTTCCAAAAAACCTTACTCCTCAAAATTGAGACCACATGTACATGTATGTATATAAAAGACAACTAAATTAAGGGGAGTAGTTCTGGGTCATCATTAATCTCTGAATCAAAACTCTCCAGGGGAAAACATGAAGGGAGTTTAAGTAGACATTGTCCATGTAAGTCATATTTGTGACACCTGGATGGCTTATTATTTGCTAAAGTAAAGGAAGAGGTGGTTTTAGTTTTTGTTATCTTTATTTGCTGTCCAAGTGTTTAAGTTAATCCAGACACTGTGTCTTACTAGTATTGAATAAACTTTAACTGTTTCATTACTAAAAATGTACATTTTCAACTTTAAATTTGTATTCTCTGAACTATCTGAACGATTTATTTTCTCTGAACAGAAAGGTCTATACATACAGTTGGTCCAACGTCTGGGAGTGGAAAAGAGGCTCACTGGCTTACAAACTGGCTAATGCTGGCTACAAAGTAAGTACATGTAACTTAAACCTGGCTAATGCAGCATGAATACATACTGTAGCATCTAATTGTGATTATTTGTTAAACTAATGATGGATTCAGATCAAGGATTAAAATTTTTTTTTTTGAACTTTCACATATTCACATACCAGAGTTTAAGTATTGCACATAAACATAGATATATTGTTGCAATATATGCATAGTATTTGTGTGATACATTGTAGGATTGTAAATTTTGTCAAAAGCTGGATACAGATTTCACATATACGTAAACCTGGTTAATGATAGCTGTAAAGGAAGCTTCTGTACTTAAAACATGCTGCCCCTTATAACTCTTGGTTTGTCAAATGGTTTGCAGGGTTAACATCAAACCCAATTAACTAGAATCATTTTAATAAGACCCTCAACTTTTGTTAGAATGTAACTATTTCTTTTAATAAAACAGGTTAATAAAGAAACTCGTTTTGAATGAAATAGGCACTGGATGCTTAGTCTTAGCTTAAAAATCAGAGAAATCTTGTTGATTTCAAAGAGCCATGGCTGAGTGCCCAGAGAGCTTGGGGGCAAATTACATTGCTACATTGAAGTGATAATACATTACATAATCATAACTTCATGAATTAGGGCATTAAATTACCATAACCATTACTTAATTTTGTTGAATTAACACATTCATTCAATCATTCATTCAATCTTTATTTCCCCCTTGCGGAGATTTCATGTTGTAAATTACAATATATAAAGAAAATCAGTCAATCGTACAAAAATAGGAAATAATTGTGAAGACAACGTATATACATATATAGTAAGGAAAATATTTATAAATTGTTACATTTGCTCTAAGAATAATAGAGCTCTATTGTAGCATGCTGCTGCACTACATACAAATTTTGCGCAACTGCAGATAAATTTTTTCTTGTTTTCTTTATCAAATAATGTTGTGGGTTCAAATCCCCCGAGCAAAATATAGTATAAAACTTCATCTCTTAGCTGTGAAAGCTCTACATATAAATGGACATCAAAATTATTGATTAAACTGTTGTAAAACGAATCCCTAACAAAAGCTGTGGATGGACACCCCAATGCAGCATGCTGAAATTGGTTGTTGTAAGTGCATTGACATATTCTGCAGTTTTGGTCTATATACATAGGTGGAATGGTCCAGAGTTTCGCTAGTAATCTAATAAATGGAACTTCATCGAATAAAAATTCAAATTTCCAGAGTCTGATAGGGGAGACTGTATTGTGAAAAACTTTAAACATTCGGAAATCTGGGTCATTTTCCGTGCGACTTCTCCATTCCTCAGTATGGTGATTATGAATCGACTTTTTAACTATAGTTTTCCAATCCTTTTTTTCAGGAAAATTGCCAGCTTCAAGAAATAAATGTAAATATTGAAGTAAATTATATTTGGCTAGAATTTCGTAAATATCCTTTAGAAATCCGGAAAATGGTTTGTTGCCGTCCTGTAAAAAGTCACATAATCTAAGTAAGAAAATATTTTTCGTCAGACAGTTAATATCAAGCTTGCACAGTTTTCCAAAAAAGGCTAATTTTCTTTTATCTATTTCCGAAACGATGGGATGTAGTCCAAGCATACTCTCACACATATCTGACCTTGTTGAGATTTTTAGACCTTGGATGTCTTTTATCACGAAATGTTGAAATTTATTTAAAACTTGTAAATCTGTTTGCTTTAAATTGTTCCACAGTTCACATCCATACAATACAGTAGGTAATACTATTTTTTGGTAGAGTCCAACAAGAGTTAGAGGGTTCGTATTATGAGACAGGTCGTTCCGTATTGCGAAGTATGCTTTCCTGCCTTTGTTACAGCTTTCCGTTGTTCGCTCACCAGACTTGAATTGAGAGTGTTGGATAATACCTAAATGTTTGTAGCTATCGTTGATTGAGATGTCCTCCTCTCCTAATTTCCAGGCATGCTGCGTTGGGGGCCTTCCCTTACCAAACCTAACAACGCTAGATTTTTGCGCATTAAAGGAAAAGCGCCATAAACATGAATATCTATATGCAACGTTTAGCATCTTTTGTAAGCCCGTCGGACTTAAACTTAAACATGCAATATCGTCGGCTAATGCTGGGTTTGTTGATTTTACATTGTAAACACCAAAGTTACTGCTTACATTTTCTAAACAATTCAATAAATCATTGATAAACAGACAAAATATAAAAATCCAGACAATACACCTCCTTGACGAACACCTTGTCTAATTTTAAACCATTCAGAAATTGTGCCATTCACAGCTACTGTGCTTTCATTATTGATATGACAATCGTCTATTATTTTCCATATCTTGCCCTTTAATCCCAATTTGTGAAGTTTAAACATGAGCGCTTTTCTCCAAACTGTGTCATAAGCTTTTTTACAATCTAAAAATGCCACATATACAGAACTACCGTGGTCACTGTAATGACATATAGTCTCTTGTAAATTAAAACCTGCGGTAATGCAACTCAAATCCTTCTGAAACCCTTGCTGCTGGGGGTTTGGGAACCTAATTTCGCTAGTTATTACGTCCGAAATTCTATTGTGCAGTATTTTTTCAAAAACCTTTAACAGACACGACAACAATGATACTGGTCGGTAGCTATCTGGGGAGTTTTTTGTTTTATTGTCTCCTTTATATATTGGGACAACAATACCTTTTTTCCACTCACTGGGTATCGCCCCGCATTTGATAATTCCATTGAACAATTTGCATAAGTTAAAGATTACTTTATTGCCCCCATATTTTAGATGCTCTGCTTGAATACCATCAATTCCCGGCGCTTTACGCAGTTTAAGGGATTTAACGGCTTGGTCTACTTCCGATACGGAAAACGTCGTATTCGAGACGTTTGTCACATTCGTTATCAGATTTAACGTCATCATATAATTTATTTATGTACAGAAAATTTTCTTCGTCATAGATACCATTGTTTTGAGGGGTATATACATTTTCAAAGTACGTTCCAAATAAATCGGACACACTTTGGGGGGTATTTGCAGTTATACCACCGTACTGAATTTCCGGATACACCCTGCTTTTGCGGGGTCGTTGTTTGCTAATCAGTTTCCAAAACAGTCGAGTGTCGCAGCCGGCTGCGTTATCTATGTCGGTATAGGTTTTCTTGATATACTGCTCCAATGCTAGTGACTGGCATTTACGAAAACGCCTTTTAGCGCGCTTATAGTTAAAGTACGATGTGTGATGCATCCCCCGGGGTCTCCCTTCCCTAACCCAAATGACCCTCATTCTCCGTTCTTGGGCATGAGCTTCCTTGACCTCCCCTGTCCAGTAGGGCTTACAGTGGGGGTTAAATTTAGACCTGGGAACGACAGTATTCGCACTTGCTGTTATACATTTAACGAATGCCATACAGAATTCGTTAATTTCGGGGTGGGTCTCTGGTACATTATTCCCCATTATATTATCTAACTGGTGAGTGACCTCTCTTTCATAGGCTTGTTTGGATTCATTTGATATTTTGTGCCATGCTGGAGTTTTGCTAGTAAATTCAATGAGATGATGTTGATTGCTTTGTATATTGTACACAGCCAAAACGGGAAGGTGGTCAGACGTGCTTGAGAACGTCCCTTCGGCAAGGATTTCATAAGAACTGAGTGACATGTACATATGCGCATCTGAGAATACATAATCTAACATAGTTTCTGTACTCGTAAATGTGTGATTACATTTGGGCGCTTTATCATTCCTTAACATATGATTAAGATGGTTTTCTTTTACAAAATTTTTAAGCTCCCTTGATTTGTACAAATTGCATCTTCCGATGTCTACCTCCAAACAACTTGCATTAAAGTCACCAGCTACTACAATATGACCATATCGTGAATAATAATTATAAAAATCTTGTAATATCGACAATTGATCTTTATATGCTTCAATATTGTTTTCTGGGGGAAGGTAAGCCCCTACTATGTACAAGTGTTCGTTGGTGTTAACTTTACATTCTATTGCAACAATTCTAGAAGAATTAACTTCTATTTCTTTAACACTAAACAAGAATGACTTTTTTATCATAATTGATACACCAGATTTCCGAAGCAATTCATTACTGATTTGAGATTCACACTTTGTGAATGAAAAATACCTGTTGTCTACACTGTCTAAGTAGTTAGAATACATTTGAGGAAGTTTGTGCTCGCTTAGGATCACAAAATCACAGTCTGTATCACGTAATAGGTTCGCTAGGCACATAGTTGAGGACATTAGCCCTCGCACATTCCATGTCATTAATTTTAGTTGCATAGACAATAATACAAAAAATAGGAAAGAAATCATTGCAATTGCAATAGCTTTTGCTCTGGTTTGGGCTTTATATTTTCTAATAGTTTTCATCGTCATCATCGTGTTCGTCATCGAGTTCTTGTTTGTCACCATCTTCCCGCTCGCTATCGCCTTTCTTCTGGTTTTCGCTATCGATCTTCTCCTTCCATGTTCTTTGATTTAGCCATTTTCGACAGCTCACTCCTTCAGGCCAGAAGTCTCCCGATTCCAGTAACTCCGAGTCCTTAGGCGATACGTTGATTTTGGCCGTCAGGCGTGCCCCCGGGTATCTTGGTTTAAATAGGATAAAGTGAGTTATCTTAACCCCTTTCTTTGATACGTAATTCATAAGCCCTGTTCGCGTGGATCGAGAGCTAATTCCCGCAATATAGTAACGAGCCTTACGCTTGTAGGTCACACCCTCAAAAATATCGGGTTCCGTCTCGTCCCCTGTATGCTCCCCATTGTCACGTCGACGGAAAACACCTTCGTTATTGCTGGACGCCTCTGTTCTTGTTTCGCCCCTGTATTGGGTTTTACTCGACTTGTTCGTGTTTGGGTAGAATACTTGTTCGGTACGGCTATGATCATTTTCGGGAATCATAGGTCCAAACAGCGACTTCTCGGGTTCTGTGGATGTCCCCCTGCATGCCACTGTCTTTTTGGGTTGGTCTCTGTGCCCATCGTCCTGGTCTGATTGTTTTTTCGATTTTACCATGATCATTTCAGTAGTATTTGGTTTGTCATTTCGCTTGCTATTGATATGTGTGCCCTCTGGCTTAGCATTTACACTCTCACCGTCGCGAGTGTGATTGTTTGTATGATTAGGCGCAGCGAGGTGGTCCCGACTTATGGGCCTGTCGTCCGTTTTGCTTACGCTTGGTTGGGCACTTGTAGTTTTGTAAGATAACGGTTCTTGCGTAAAATCACTCGTCTGGGACATTCTGCTGTCTGCTTTCTGTGTATTGTTTTCCAAGGGAGAGGGACTTTGGGGGTTTAGGATTTTTAACTTTGATTTTGTGTCGTTTATTTGTTTCTGAAGACTAATACATAGTTTTGACACTCTAGATAATTCAATTTTAGACTTTTCATAGTTCACCTGATACTCTGTGTAATCAAGACCCTCAAGACGCTTAATGGTCGAGTTGGTATTTTTGCGTGCCGTTTCACAACTAGTTGCATGTGCATTAAACCTGTCCCTTAATTGATCATTTTCAGTTTGCAGCGAGTTGTTTTTTGTTTGTAAATCTGCTATTGTTTTTTTAAAGATCTGAATAGTTTTAGCGCTTTTTGATTGATTGTCTTCAAGTTTTGATACTCTCTCAAGTAAACCCTGAATGGTAGATCGTATTTGAACTATGGTACTCTTTGGGAACTCCGGGGGTTTATTTCTGCATTTATCAAGGACATCCGCTAGGATAGCAGGGGTCTCTCCATTACAGAACATAGTGAGTGCAAAGCAATCTCTGGCATACTTGATAATGCTAGAACAGTTTTTGGTCGTTTTTCGGACAGTCAAATTTCCTGGGGGGCAGTTGTCGATTGATTTAGCTTTACTGCACAGAGAGGTTCGGTAGTCAATAATAAATTTTTCATTGCTAGATGCTAGTTCAATAAGCTTTTCAACGTACAACTCCTTTGGTAGATTTTGCAAATTGTGATCTAAGTCAGAGTAATCGTTATAACAGACAATACCTGTAGATGTGTGGTCGTCGGTGGGTAACGCTCCTTCATTCTCGTAAGAACTACTCACTTGTTGTGTAGGGTCCGAGGTAAAAAGCTGTACAAATTCCTCCCCTTCGTCAAAATTATCACAACAAAGTAAGTCAGTAAGAAGACCATCAGAAGTTACACTAGAAACACTATTGCAATCAGGCCCAAAGTTGACACGGCTCGGAATATTGGACAGATTGTCCCCGCCACCCGGATCGTGACCGCTTTCGCTTGCCGCCATATTTGAATCGGCTGATAATACATTACATAATCATAACTTCATGAATTAGGGCATTAAATTACCATAACCATTACTTAATTTTGTTGAATTAACACATGACATTAGCATTACATGGTTAAAGTAATGCGTTACAATTACCATTAGTTTGTGAAAAAGTTTTTAACCGGGTTTTCCAACGGAAAAATCCGGTTATTAAAATGTTGAAATAGCGGGCGGTTGCCAAAAGGGTACCCTCATTGTACGGATAACTCCTTCTACAGTTTTCAAGATAGGAAGTTGTTCTTTTGCAGATCAATTGTACATATATCAGAGGTGTGCATATTGCTAGGATTTTGATTTCCGATAATTTATCGAAAAAATACCAGCTTTTGAACTTAGTCATTTTTTGGCAAAATATTGCATATAGGGAACCCTCATTGTACGGATAACTCCTCCTACAGTTCTCAAGATAAGAAGTTGTTCTTTTGCAGATCAATTGTACATATATCAGAGGTGTGCATATTGCTAGGATTTTGATTGCCGATAATTTATGAAAAAAATACTAGCTTTTGAACTTATTCATTTTTTGGCAAAATGTTGCATATATACATGTAGGGTACTCCATTTCACTGGATAAGGGTTGACATGGATTATGGATACAGTTTACATAAAAGAAAACCCGGTTTGCTGTCACATTGACAGCTTTTCACTTGTTAAAATGTAGAGCTAAATAAAGGGTATTGCAGATTTTTGGTATATGAAACACGCGTTAACATATCTACAGGTTCATGATCACTATTCATACCAACTCATTGGAGTTACATGTACTTTTAGTCAGATGTAAGTAAGATACATTTAAGATCGTCATGATATGATTTCAGTATTCTCTTTTGTCTCAAATTTTACGTGTTGTGAATGGTAAGCAGTTAGATTTAGCTCTGAGGATCTTAAGTAATCTTACCCTCACATGGTGTAGTCTTACCGTCACATGGTGTAATCTTACCCTCACATGGTGTAATCTTATCGTCACATGGTGTAATCTTACTGTCACATGCTGTAATCTTACCCTCACATGGTGTAATCTTACTATCACATGCTGTAATCTTACCCTCACAAGGTGTAATCTTACCCTCAAATAGTGTAGTCTTACCCTCACATGGTGTAATCTTACTGTCACATGGTGTAATCTTACCCTCACATGGTGTAATCTTACCCTCACATGGTGTAATCTTACTGTCACATTGTGTAATCCCGTAATCTTACCCTCACATGGTGTAATCTTACCCTCACATGGTGTAGTCTTATCGTCACATGGTGTAGTCTTACTGTCACATGGTGTAATCTTACCCTCACATGGTGTAATCTTACTGTCACATGCTGTAATCTTACCCTCACATGGTGTAATCTTACCGTCACATGGTGTAGTCTTACCCTCACATGGTGTAATCTTACCCTCACGTGGTGTTATCTTACCGTCACATGGTGTAGTCTTACCGTCACATGGTCTAATCCCGTAATCTTACCCTCACATGGTGAAATCTTACCGTCACATGGTGTAGTCTTACCGTCACATGGTGTAATCCCATAATCTTACCCTCACATGGTGAAATCTTACAGTCACATGGTGTAATCTTACTGTCACATGGATGTGTAATCTTACCTGCACATGGTGTAATCTTACCCTCACATGGTGTAATCTTACCAGCATATACCATCATATAAAATGTTATCTTACCCACACATGGTGTAGTCTTACCATTACATGGTGTAATCTTTCTAATCTTTATTGCTCATAAAGTTGTCAATGAGATCATTATATTCAATGTTCATAATTTAATATAGATACAATATAAATAACTACATTTTCCATTTTCCAGGGGATTATGTCCCCCGCGACCTATTACTGATATTGTTATTTTTATACACATTAATTTCTGTCCCCAGGTGGTGATGTCTCCTGCGACTTATTACTTATATTGTTATTTTTATACATATTAATTTTTGTCCCCAGGGGATTATGTCCCCTGCTACCTATTACTAATAATGTTATTTTTATACATATTAATTTCTGTCCCCAGGTGGTGATGTCCCCTGCGACCTACTTTTACTTTGACCAGCCCTATGAGCCGGACTTTGAGGAGCGGGGCCTTTACTGGGCCACGCGGTGCCTTAATTCTCGCACCGCCTTCAGCTTTGTGCCAAACCACCTGTACTGGAATCGTGGACGGACTCAGGATGGAGGCGAGATGACCGACGAGATACTTTGCACTGGGGGGTGTCCCCCACTCACCCAGCCCCAGAATATACGCGGTCAGTACTCTGTCTTATGTTGACAGTACGAGCGATTTTAAATCAAAAGGTTAACAAAAACATTTCTTGTCACAAAAATTTCTCAAAGCAAACCAGTTTTTTTATACAACTTGTGTATATAAAATTTATGACCTACACAGGATGTATTGCAAATCTTTATCATCATGAATAAGTTTATCACTAGTGAATTTCAAATTAAAGTTACAGCTAATAAAAATTTGTTTCAGTATTGTACATATATGTATATTAATAATTGGACCTTTGTATACATTGTAGATATTGATATCCTTGATTATATTTAGAGCAAATACTGTGGAATCACATTTTTTGTAGGTGACCAATGTTACATCTTACATGAATTTACATCCCTACGAGCATTATTTTAAACTTGATTAGAATTTTCCTAAATACGCTACCAACAAAATTAAATCCCCACAAAGCAGTAAAACTAACTTAAAAGGCTATACCCACAAACATTGGCCACCATGAATAAAATTGGTTTCACAGTAATGGTTTGAATGTGCTATGATTGCCTGTAAAGTACTTACAGGAATATTATGATAATATCAGTGGAAACATTATATACATACAAGTTTAATACTCTTATACTTATGTCCACCTGTACCGTACTGACAGGTATCAAGGCCTACCGTACTTATATACTGTACTGTAACTGTAGGTATCCAGGCCGACCTGTGTTATACTTTTGTACTGTACTGTAACTGTAGGTATCCAGGCCGACCTGTGTTATACTTTAGTACTGTACTGTAACTGTAGGTATCCAGGCCGACCTGTGTTATACTTTAGTACTGTACTGTAACTGTAGGTATCCAGGCCGACCTGTGTTATACTTTTGTACTGTACTGTAACTGTAGGCATCCAGGCCTGTAACTGTAGGTATCCAAGCCGACCTGTGTTATACTTTTGTACTGTACTGTAACTTTAGGTATCCAGGCCGACCTGTGGACGGAGACCATTAGGACCCCCCAACACCTCCACTACATGCTCTTCCCACGATTCCTGGCATTCGCCGAGAGGGCGTGGCACAAAGCATCATGGGAAGATCTGACAGACGTGGCCCAGCGGGACAAGGAACAGCAGAAGGACTGGGAGAGATTTGCAGCCATAGTTGGGAAGGGGGAGCTAGAGAGGCTAGAGAGTGAGGGGGTGGAGTATCGACTGGACCCCCCCGGGGCAAGGTAGGGAAGTTAAAGAAAGTTGTCCATGTTTAATCATCAGTCTGTGATTGCTATATCAGCTGTGTGTGTAAAAGCAGACGCTGTCTGTGATATCAGTCACTGTGGTGCATTACAAACAAAATCCCAACAGTGTCTTTTTACATGTCACGTACTATTTAACATTTGTGCATTTATATTATTTAAATGCTGAGGGTCTGGGTAATAGGTTTAAAGAAGCTGTCCTTGGGTAAAAATACAGCAATACTTGTAATATCATTGGTACATCACATTCAATACCCCCAACAATTTCTTTATGCATTTCCGTAAATGTTCCTACTCTACTGTTGTGTATTACTGTCATTTTAATACAAGAGGACAGGTACATTAGACTACTGTAGGTAGTCTTGAAAAAGCTGAACATGTTATAAAATCAGGCATTGTTAGTTATATCAGTGATACATTACATGTAAGTTTCCAACAACCGCTTAGTTCTTTGTAATCATTTAAACAATATATGTACCGGTGTTCTTTTAATTATTATAGCAATAATTTCTGTCTGAATCTGTTGGTCCAGGATTTGATTTTATACAATTATTTCTGTTTTTTGAGTTAAAACTATTATAAGATACAATCATTGCTTTTTTGAAGTTAATTCTTTGACAATGATTTGGTTACTCTCAAAGTCTTGATGAGGCCTGATACAATGTAGGCAAGGTGAATGTTGTATTTTGAGGCTTGTTAAATTGTTGTGTCAATCTAAAACAGCAATAACTTCTTTGACCATTTATCTTGGAAATAAAGATGCACAAAAGTTTGATTCATTATTAAATAATTGTTGATCTCTTCTTACTTATTTTTCACAGATTCAGTAATTCTATTCTGGAAATAAACACCGTATTTCCTGGACTTCCAACGGAATACAGTCTAAACCAAGGTGCATCCTGGGAAAAATACAACCCCAAAATCACAACCAAACTCTCCAATGCCAGCAAAATCCTGGTCCGATCTTCGTAAGTTCAACAAAATTCAGGTTTTGTTTATCAGGAAATCTGATATGTTGTTATAGAACCATCAATGAAAGGAAAATTTAAAAATTTGCGTCCTCATTTTCCTTTTGTTGCATTTTTATATTTACACAGAGTTCTGTGAATGAATTGAATTGAACATATTTTATTGATTAAATCAAAAGGATTAGACAGTTCTAAATAACTTACCGGTAGTCTTCTTCCTAGAGTTCTGTCTTCAGTTATATATTAAAATTAAAACTTACACATACTCACCATAGTTTTATTTTGTTTGGTATCAAAAAAACAAGAAGTAAGCATTCATGAAATGAATTATTATTTCATTATTACATGTATCTTTCCATTCCAAGAAACATACATGTACTTCTTTTGCATAAAAAAAGATAACCATGTACATTTGTTTTAACTTTTGTGTCTTTAACAACTGGAGTTAGGTTAGAACTAGTTTTGTGGAGTTAGGTCAGAACTATAGTTTTGCCCACACTGGTTACCTAAATTTCAGTCTAGTTATACTTATAGATAAAACGTTTTGACATTGTAGAAGCTTTTATTTCCATGACATTTTATAACACATACAAGGGACTTGTCTTATGCCACACACACACACATGTCCTGCTTAAGGTATCCCACTCCTCAATGTTCTTGTATCAGTACCCTTCTTGTATCAAAAATTTCTTGAGAATTATATCATTGAAATCTGTAGACAAAACATACTTGAAAAATGCAAAGATGATGGGAGGTCAGTGTTCATCCCTCAGAGTTATGGCCAATTTGATTTGACCTTTGTGCACCTAAAATGCGATTTCAGCCTGATCAGGATTTTTTTCAGTATTTTTGATTAGGCAAACGTTTTCCTTGAAATATCGTTTTAATTATGCACAATGGTAACACTGAATAAAGGGATTAAGACAGAAATTTGTAAGAAGATGCATAAGTTTTTTTGTGACCTTTTTGCACTTAAATGGACAATTTTTATAATAGTTTGATTTGATTTGAAACAGAATTTGATTTGAAACAGAAACATTTTAAATATCAAGAATTTTATAAGATTAATCCGGTTTGCCATGATATGTATTCAGTATCATTTTGACATAATAAAACATGGGGGTCAATGATGTCAAACTTTAGATATATGGCTTCAACGTAAAATTCTTGCAAAATTTGGCTTAAAAAAATTCAGACATTTTCTATATATTTGCATGATTTTATGCTAAAGTCTATAATTCTCTCAAAATTTAGTTTTGTACAAGTGACACAGGACCTATGGAACATGTCACTAACCTATCAAATGTTAGAACTGAGAATAATGAATAAAGTACATGTATAATAAAAAGAAAAGTACATTGCAATTCATAAAATTGCTTGTTTCTTGTTTCATTTTCCTCTAAAAACCTTCCACACGAGAAAATAGTTCCCCCAAAAACTTGATTTCAAATGGATTTTCTTTATGAATGTTGTGTAATTATAAAATGATGATTAAGGGAGGATTAAATTAATAAAATCATATTTATTCAAAATATTAATGTAATGAATATCTGCGCAATGAAATCGAAATGTGAGGAGTAGATACCTTAAGACCTTTTAAGGTGGTAGCGGACCCCTTAACATTTTGTGACGAACCTTCTGTCGAAACAAACAATAAAATCAAGTTTGATTTATTGATAACTTGTAGGTAACAATTTCACAAAATTGTTACCTGCATGTAATAGCGCAATGGGTAAGTGCATCAATTACAAAACTGTAAGTCATGAGTTTAAATCCCACTCAGGATTTTTATAATTTTAACCTTAAAAATTTCCAAAATTTTTTGTTAAATATTTTACAATTAGTAAATTCTAAACTGGTTAAATTATTTTGATTACAATGTACTTTTATCCAATAGGTGTCCCATACCACCCTTAAGAAAAGGTACTTGCTCCTTCCCACCTAACCTTACTGAACTTTTATTTACTGCTTTGTAGGTCCTTTGATGGAAAAAGAAAGAGTCGAGTGGTTTCTGTGGAGAATTCCAACTGATTTGCTATGGCGCCTGATGTAGCGTACCAGTGTGTGAACTAAGTGCTATGATCTCATGACTAACAAAGTGTGAGAGGTAGGAATCGCCTGATGTCCGTCTGTTTGTCTACATGCATCAGGGTATCTGTCTTACTTGTAACTGTATAAACATCCCTTAACATTTTGAAGAAGAAACTGTAACATTAGAGGGTCATATTTGGTGCAAAAAGGTCGTGCATGACTTGGGCACCATTTTTGGACCTTAACCAGAGGTAATTTCACAGAAGTCAATATCACATTATTTTTATTGACACAGAAAAAAAAATGAAGTGGTAGTATTCCTTGTTGGACCATCATGTTAATTGTATTGATTAAATGAATAAGGAATCATTCTTTGAGTATTATGAGGTGATAATTTCGGTTGGGCTGTGGTCAAATCCAATAAAGCTTGAATGGCTTTATGAGAGGTTTAATCATGCCCCAACCGAAATTATCACCTCATGATCCTCAAAGAATGATTCCTCATTACTTATATTTATATTATTTCCAATTTGTACACTTTGAAACAACATTTTAAAACCACTTCTTTTTTATGTAGCACATGCTATGTATTACTACGCGGCGCAGCCAATACCATTTTTCATTTATGCAATAAGACACGCCAATTTTGTGTCGCTCATCTTTTATGAAGTTTTTGGGTTATAGGCTTCAAAATTGATTTGTTATGTTATCACATACAAAGAAGTTAAAAATGTAAATATTTTATAGTAAGTGAAGTTTATGTCTTTTGATTTGTCATACTCTGATACCCAATCAATTTTGATTTTAGTAGGGAAAACTTTTTTGGCTATTTCTTATTGTGAAGGAAATAATTTTCTAGAATAAAAGAGCAAGAAAATTTACAGAGAAAAATCTCCTTTCTTCAGATGATTGTATATTTGGTATATTCTTGACGTGCAGAAAACTTAATTCATTCCTTGATATTCGTTATATAATTAATCTATGTATACATATATATTTTTGGTGTATTTTTTTTTAATGATTTTTCTATATACAGTGGCATACTATATTATCATTTATTATATTACATGTTCAGATAGTACCATAAGTTAGAGGAGATACAGGAATATTGGTTTAATTAAAAATGTGTCAGATTTTCCCCATTTTCGCAAATTTTTAGACACGCGGGAAAAAAAAAATGGATATTCGGTATAAACAGGTCGGGTTACATAATGAATATATCATAAACTATTTCATACTTCGTTCTCTTTAATTTGTAATGTAGATTATCATGAAAAGTAATCCTTTGATCTTTATTTGGATGAGTCTTCATTTTGAAAAAAAATACTCTAAGACTTACTGGTAGTCTTTCAAACTCACAAAGTCCATGAATTAAATCAAAGATACTGTGTACAGAGTGAATATGTCAGCCATGTTTTACATAGCAAATTACGTTCAAAAGATTTTTCCAGCTGAAAACACCATCACATTTCCACTTCCACTGCTATGCTTACTTTAAAGGTTTTGTGTTTTGGGGTGTTTTTTTTTGTTTTTTTCATCTGTTTGTCTTCTGATATGTTTATTTTTGCAATTTTTATTTTTAATTTGCTGTTTGTTTTTTTTATATTCTAGCCATATTCATGTATAGTGATAACTACTTTAGGTTGATGAGAGTTATGAATATTCATGTATATAGTGATAACCATTTTAGGTTGGTTTGAGAGTTATGAATATTCATGTATATTGATAACCATGTTACGTAGATTTGAAAGTTTTGAATATTATTCAATACATATGTTTGATTTGCACTGAAACTGTATATGAGGGATATTAGTGTTAAATACTGTGTTTGACATGGTAATTATTTATTTTGTTTTGAAAAACTTGAGAAATATGAGCTTGATTCATTTGAATTATATTTTTCTACTGTAGGAGAGAGAGAGATAGATATGTGCAAAATTAAATAATAATGTGTGCAAGTTAGCAAGACTTTAAGTCTAAAAATAAAGATACATACAATATGTATTATTTATACATGTGAATGAAAAAATTGTACTTTGTGTACATGAATTAAATCCATGTAATTTACACAAGTGTATTGTTTTCTTTGCAAAATTTAAGTTTTAGTAAATGTTTGTCAATTGAAGTATTACTGCAGCAAAGTCTATTTGGCAAACATTTCTTCGCTTAAAAAGAGAAGCTTTCCAAATGTTGATGTTTTCCATGGAACCCTAATATCCTATAAAGGATAAGGTGGATGGAAGAATTGTCCTAAAGAAAGGATGTCCAATAGAAGGATTGATAAATACGAGTGTTGTCCATGGAAAGAGATATTCAATACAAGGGTTGTCCATGGAAAGAAATATCCAATATATACAAGGGTTGTCCAATACATAGTTTGTCCAATACAAGTGATGTTCAATAAATGGGTTGTCTATTAAAAGAGATGTCCAATACAAGGATTGTCCAATTCAAGGGTTGTTCAGTAGAAATATCGTCCAATACAATGGTTGTCCAATAGAAGAAATGCTCAATAAGATAGAGAGCAGAAAAAAAAACTATCTCAAACGTTCAAAAATCAAATTATTTGATAATGTTGTATTAAAAATATAAATTTACACATTATCTATATAATATTCACATTTTAACAACATTTATTTGAATTGTTGATCAGTCATTTTTAGCAATGCGTTTTATTAGCGATCAGCTCCTTTAATTCAGTTCAAAGGAGATATGTACCCGTATGTTCATTGAACTTAAAAAGATAAAGTTGTTTTGTGGACAGTACTATGATGTCTAGACTTATAGCAGTGTTTCTTGAGTACCACGACGTTCTCAAGAAAACCATTTCTAAAAACAAAAAGTCAATAGTAGGGAGAGCTTTATTAATCGCCATCTCAAGTAAAATAAAACAAAGCAGCTTCACAAACTGCATACATGGTATAAACATTATGTTAAGATAAGCAGGGCTTTACAAGCAATAATATCGTGGATTAACTATAGCATTTCAGCATGGTTTTTTTTTCTTTAAGAAAATAACATTTATCCAAAATCAATCTCCCCAAACCACATTAAAAAAACCATTTTCCTGTAGATTTCAACACATGAAATTGATTCACATCGTGTATTAAGTCCATGTTGTGAATTCATCCGTACTTTCAGAATCACATGACTGTCAATATGACGTCATCAGAATCATTTATCTCGCATTATCAACCAAGTAAGTGTTCTTGGAGTACATTTCATCAGGATTTCGGTTCCAGAATCATGAGAATCATTTATCGCTGAACACTAGTTTGCCCGTTATAAAATTCCCAAGTGCACTAGGGTCATTTGACCGGAAGTAGTCAGTACATAGGTCTTTATAATATTCAAAGTCCACTTTCTTCTCATTATTCTGCAAATACAATTGAAAAAGAAAGTCATAGAAAATGTCGATACTTTGTAGAGTTTTTTTAGTGTATACTTCTACAAAACTGATATCACAATTAGAAATACTAGTATTACGTATTGACTATATCTTGTTTCGATGAACTTGTCGTTTGATTGGCGTATGAACTGACCTGTGATATCATCAGGAAGGCGGAGCGTGCATCTCTCGCGGGAACTCCGAAATCTCCAAGTACATACTCAAACTCATCACAGTCCAGATACCCGTCCCCCGTGCGGTCAAAAAGGTCAAACTTGTACCGGATGTACTTCTCTAGCCAGTCCGGAAGTTTCCGTTCGTAGGAGACCTCGTCGGCCTTGCTGGCTTGCTTCAGGCATAGCTCGTTGAATTTTTGCCACATTCGAAGCTAGAGTATGGATTAAAAGTGGATGATTCATTTATGGTCCTGGGGCTCGATAGCCAGTAAAACTAATTTGCAATGACTTCGATATTTGTTCACGTGACATTACCCATTCCTCAGCTGTAATGAGTCCATCGTTGTTCTCGTCGCCTTCGTCCTGTAACTTCCGCCATATTGTCACGAACAGCTCGTGTGTTTGGATGAACTTGTCTGTCCCCGGCTTCCAACCGCTCATTTCACAAATTTTCTACGAACAAGAACAATAGGTATAAAGGCGCCAATGTTTATAGTCTTAAATATAGAATGTTTTCTTTTGCATAACCATGCAGATGGATTGCTCGAAAATTTGAGCAAGTCAGTTGCATAACAATGTGCATTTATGAATAATATTTTTTGTAGAATATTGTATAACGTTAATACTAGTAGTGACGTGTGCTTTGCTTAGATAGAATGTATATATACTGTTAATAATTCATATGAATTTTAGCAAATAAACAAAATAACAAATGATTTAGAGTCTAGAAATAACAACATTGTTCATAATTATATTGTAAATAGACAAGACTTATGTTTACATAACCATATGACGCTTAGTCGAACACGTGAACGAGTCAGTTACTCATAAAATTATTTAAAGTTACATAAATATTACCTCTCTAGCCATATCAAAATCCTTCCATTCAAGCTTCCCATCCTTATTCAAATCTGGAAAAGTAATGATGGGTAAAAAGCAAGGCAACACACTAAATTTAAAAGATGTGCGTACTTCCTTGAAAATAATTCATATACAAATTATACAGTTCATTATCACTTTTCATTATTAATATGCACGTTATAATACTCGTGATACAAGGTAATATATGTTCTCTGAGAAATTGAACGTGAACTTTACCAAAGAACACCGTGAATTCGTGGAGGAGCTTCTTTTTCTGGAAGGGAGTCAGTTTTGTGTCCACCAACCCTAACACAGCGCCCATCTTCTTCCCGCGAAATCGTAAAGAGTCCAATACTGGAACATAATAAAAGGGGAAACATCGTAAAGAGTTCAACACTTGAAAGCGGTAAAATGGTTAATTGTCCAGAACTGGAACATAATAAAGGGAGTAAAATCGTAGGAGAACTTTTTAACAGGACCTTGGACTTTCAGTAGGACGTAACTATTTATTTCTTGCGTCAGAACAATTAACGTAAGCACGACGCTGTTTTCAAGTGAAATATGCACCGATTGCTTTTCTTAGCTCAAAGCCAGTCACACCTTGTTGATTTCAGAGAGCCATGGCTGAGTGGACAGCAATGAAATAGACAAGCCTACGTCACATTGCCGTTTGTCACAACTACCCAGAGTCCAAGCTCTTGTTAAAATGGTTCTAGTGAGTCCAATACTGGAACATAAGAAAAGAGATAAACTCGAAAATTGTCTTATACTGCAACATAATGAAGGGTATAAAATCGCACAGAGTCTTATACTGAAACTAACAAGTCGTCATATCCTCAAGGGTCCGATACTGGAACATAGAAATACTAGCAAAATCGTGAATGTTCCAATACTGGATCGTTGAAATAGTAAAGTCATTGATTTTACAACAATCTAACATAAAAATGGTATTTCTACTACAGAATTCAGTACAGAAAGATAGCAATCTAAATACAGTTTTGAATTGTCGAATATTGGAACATATTTTAAAGTAGGTTAATTTAAAAATCAATACATGTATTTAGAAATAATCAAAATGTTTATAACTTTATTTTCACTTTGTTTCAAGAGACTAATGTAAACTGAGTGATCGGTCCAGAAAAAAAGTCCATTATGATGTAGAAAAAACTGTTAGCAACAATATGTGGACTGTTAGTCGTACAGACTGCTTCCCTGCCTGGCTGAATCATCAACACTGCAGCTGTTGCAACGATGTGAAAACTTTGCAATTATTACATACACGCTTCACTGCATGTGTGTTTAAACCATCTTTTCACACACCACACCTACTCCCTGTTATAACAATGTACATGTATATCCTTCATATTATATGAAGTACATTCGGTATCTGCCTAAATGACTGTTAATGGTATACTAGTATATGTGTCCATTAAACATAAACATTTTAGCTATAGATAAGATAACAATTATACAAACATACATGTACTTGTAAAATAAGGTGTGACTAATGCATGCATGTACCTATCTCTGATTGCAGAAAGGTAGAGATTGCTCGTGACTAGTACATGTATTATCAATCACTGATTCTATAAAGATAAAGTGCTCGGGCTACACACACCATCAGGTGAGTAATGGGGAATAATTGATTTGTAACTTTTAAACTGAGGATTTCAGTAGGTAACATATGGCGTTGTACTCTTCAACATGATTCAATTTTTTTGAATTTTAATTTTGCAATCTCTAGCGCTCAATCAAAATTAACTTGCAAAAGGCGCCCACCCATGCACATCCCATTCAGGTGAAAAATGATAACAATACTCTCTCTCTCTCTCTCTCTCTCTCTCTCTCTCTCTCTCTCTCTCTCTCTCATGTACAAAAGTAAAATGTGACCATCTTTGACGTCAGATGTTTGGATTATTTAAACAATATTAAATGCTCTCTTTGGTGATTCGCACTGTCATTTTTGAGTTCATACATGACCTTCCTTTATCCTTACATTTGGTAAAACCGAGCTTGTCAAACAGAGCAAAACTTTAACAAGTTTATAAAAATGTTGTTACCTATGGTAATACATGGTTTAAGCTGCAAAATAAGATATCTTAAAGGTTCGAATAGACGTATTTCACAATATTACAAAACATTGTTTCATCAGGAAGATTAACAGTGTGAAATGAATCTAATCTACAATTAACATTGTTGTACATGTATTACGTCACATTATACAATTTTACTAAGGTACCTTTAAAAACGCATTCGGCGTTGTCGTAACGTATTACACAATCATAGACACTTCCCTACGATTAAAGTTAATCCTGTCACCACAAACAATTAATAAACTGTCCACGTGTAATTCCTGACCCTACAAAGAACAGACTGGTCGTGGCGTATGGTGCGCGTGCAGTGTCGTCTGCTTCCTCCTTGATAGGGAGAGACCAGCTGTCACAGTGAAAAAGTGTCAAAAAATCAATGCACGCTAGATTTACCGAATTACAATAAACAGATGTACCTAAGTTCAATGAGGTGTCGGTCGCTATAAGATCTTAATTACAATAGGACGAGTTCACGACGACCTAACGATCGGTGGCAGTACAGATATGAAGATGACACGAGATTCAGTCAGTATCTTGTCACTATAATGTCTCTTAGTGTGGTCCGTCTCTCCGTGACGTCCGACAACTCTTGTATTCGAGAAAGTGTGAAGATGTTTATTATATATCAAATTTAAGATATAGGTATAAAACCTTAATATGCAACTCGTAGAAGGGAAGGGGGTTATCGAAAATCCCCTCCACCACCACTCCCTAAAAATAAACCTCTATCAATTTCAAATCTTACGCATGCTAAAATTTTAGTGTATATTTCTAAAGAATATAGGAATTCGGACTTGCATGTGAAACGTGTCACAAAGGTCACGAGGAGCCTCAACAATTATGTATTTTTCCCAACGTATCTCCAATGCTGGAATCCTTTTGGTTTGGCTACTACATTTTAAAACATTCCGTTCGTTTTGGTACAGAATGTATAAACGATTGAAAATAACCTTTAGTGGTAAATTAGGTATGAATCACCAGCCTATATCAGATGATATATTATTACAATACGGTACAACAGCTGTTTATAATCAGTCTACACGAGACTGTGAAAACCCGATCGAACATTTATGACAATTATACTTATTGACACCTACTTTTGATAACAATGTCGGGAAAACTATTGTCTCGCCTCGAATACACACACATACACACACAAAATTAGCACCACGTGCAAAGTAGGACCTTAGTGTAAAGTGAGACCTTAGTGTAAAGAAAGACCTTAGTGTAAAGTAATACTTAGTGTAAAGTTAGATCTTAGTGTAAAGTAAGGCCTTAGTGTATAGTAGGACCTTAGTGTAAAGTAAGACCTTAGTAAAAAGTTGGATCTTAGTAAAAAGTTGGATCTTAGTACTAAATAAGACCTTAGTACAAGGTAATTAAGATCGGTTTGAGAGTCGACTTATAAATCAAAATATTTTACTTGTATGTCTTATGTATTGAACGATTAAAAACACTGGAGTTTTTACTAAGGAATATAATAAACATACAGGAGAGAGTGTTAGAAGTTTTCAGAAGTTTATGTATATGATCCAGACTTGTCTTGATGGGACATTCTTTTTCGGTATCGGTAGTAGTCCGAAAGAGATCCAAAGCTTTACTATTTGAAACTGATGTCTGAATTTGCCAGGAAGGATCTGAACCTTGCTCCTTTTCCAAATCAGTCTCTAGATCTTTCCATGGTGTATAATAAACGCAAATGGCGATCGACTTTTATTTCTTTATCAAATTTCCAAAAAAAACGTTTTTACCAAATCTGAAAAACACTCTACGCTTCCATAATCATACATATACACTCTCTCATTCGTCAGATAAGATCATGTGGTTTTTCTACATGTATGAGACATGAAAACAGAATAATGTATTCTTATATATCAACACATCATCAAATTTGTTTTCCAAACGACAAAGTACATTTAATTCAAATCTAGCTGATAAAATCACAATTCAGGATGACATGTAACAGAGTGTAAACGCACAAAAAATCTTAATAACATGATAACTTAAGTAAATGATGAGAGAGAGAGAGAGAGAGAGAGAGAGAGAGAGAGAGAGAGAGAGACTTACAGTTCCGAAAAATTCCTCCCTGCTTTTGTTCTTCCTGATACTTCTTCTTTCTTACATTCCGAGCAGACTGCGTGTCACTCATTTTAAGAAAATCCCAGCACATGTTTTATTAATTTACGTCAGATTATACTCCAGACCACCTGTTAAAACAATCGATTGGTGTTTCTATTTATGAAGCATATACATATATCATTGCAAGTATGGACATGGAAATTTATGTTTATTTTATTTAAAAGCAAATGTGGTTTTATTGTCGAAAATGAACAAACACGGGTTCAGAGAGAGAGAGAGAGAGAGAGAGAGAGAGAGAGAGAGAGAGAGAGAGAGAGAGAGAGAGAGAGAGAGAGAGAGACAGACAGACTGACAGACAGACAGACAGAGACAGACAGAAGGAGCCATATCATTGTGCTTTCTAATGGTATTCACTTATACTAGTATAAGAATGTATTTTTACTAGAAGTTTTGCAGTTATTCATTACATTTTCAGACTATTAAAAAGGCATTTACTTACCAAACGTGTGCACGTACATGTAATTGCTACTCCAAAACAGAAATGGTGTCCCCAAAATTGTCAATTACATTTATTTGATACATAATGCTGTTATTCAAGATTCCCTAATGTTTGTTTACACATTCACAGTTTTCGATAGACTGTGTCCTTCAGAATGGAGACCTTTAAATTTGGTCACGGTTCATTTGTATACTATAGGTGTGCAGTCTGTGTAAACGAGCAGTGTACCGTGTGTTAATCAATTTGTTTAGTGCTCTCTCTCTCTCTCTCTCTCTCTCTCTCTCTCTCTCTCTCTCTCTCTCTCTCTCTCTCTCTCTCTCTCTCTCTCTTTTACCGGTAGACTTCTGTTCAATCGTAACTCTTAGACCGGATGACAACCTACCTATAGATTCCAATTATGCGCTGTCTGGTCAATATAAAAATAGAAAAAAATTGTTCAAATTTCAAAGTTTATGTATTTGGACCTATTTAACTCAATATTTGTTTAATAGCCAACATGATGATATTTAAGAATTTAAGGTAAATTTGATGTGTTTTGTGGCTGCCATGTATGGTGGTATATTTCTACATGCAAGATAAATTATGTCAACATGCACGATAACTATCTCAACATGCAAGCTTATAATACATACATGGGAGATAATTATGTTGAGTTTTAAGTTATAAATCTTTTTAATGATTTGGTTTTTATATGGATAAAATCACTTACTAATGCCATACTCTGACATGATAGATGCAAGATGCAACATAATCATGACAACATGCTACTTATTTATGTTTACATTGGAAATGATTATGTTAGCATGCAATATATTTAAGTTGACATGCGAGTTAATTATGTCGATATGTGACTTATTTATGTCAACGTGCGAGTCAATTATTTATACATGCAAGTTATCTCGCATGTTGTTATAAATAACTTGCATGTAAACATAATTATCCCGTATTTTTACATAAATAAGTCGCATGTCAACATAAATAATTCGCATGTTTCATGGTAATGTTGCATTTTGTATTTTTGATATGTCAGATGCGGGCGTAAACTTGTAAGTGATTTTACCCATATAAAATCAGGTTCTCTTAAAATATTTGTCACTTGCATGTTGACATAATAATCTTGCATGTTGACATAATATTCTTGCGTGTTGACATATTTATTTATCTTGCATGTAGGGGGCAGAAATATGCCACCAAAGCCATATCTTTTTAATAAATTAATTCAAATGTCTAGGGTATATAAGGTGGGCAATAAATACAGTGTACATGTAAATATAGAATAAAATGCAAATCTGCAGATTATATATTTTCTGCAAAGTTAGCTACCTTTATATTTTAATCAAAAATCAAAATTAATATTTATGACTTAGATATCCCATCCCTCTGTTACTGCACACAGTACCTTTTACGTATTAGTTACACAATGCGCTTTTGCATGGATATATAGATAGATGGATTGACAGATGGATGGATGGATGGATGGGCGGATGGATGGATGGATGGATGGATGGAACATTGGATATGTAGATAGAGAGAGAGATAGATAGATAGATAGATAGATAGATAGATAGATAGATAGATAGATAGATAGATAGATAGATAGATAGATAGATAATGCAGGTTCTGACGACATTGTGTCCGTTCAGGTGGTATGAGACACCTCCATAAGATGACTTACATTTAAATCAAATATATTTTTATAAACGTTCAACATTTATGTCTGTGGGTTTTACTTTTTAAATTTTTTTGTGAAAACCGTTTTTTTCAGTATTCTATATATTTTGCTGTAAAATGAATGTGCTATTATATGATAAATCTGTATGTAACTAAATATTTCCTATTAACAAGGTTGAAACAAATCGTTAATTTTTCTAGGAATAAACATTCTGCATTATGGAATATACATTGCAATTATATTTCTACAGAATAACGACAATGTAAATCTGCTTCAATTCTTAAAATAAGTCTTAAAATGGCCCGTCTCACAAAATCTAATTAATAAATTCGTTATCACTACTTGTCAATTGAATTTTTATCATTGCAATATATATTAAGTATTTTATTAATAAGTATGATATGTATTAGTGAAACTTCAAAATAAACATTTACTAAAACAATTTCGAACATTCGTTACATGTACTATATTACACTTCAACCAATCAGCAACATCAATGTTTATTTTGTCCAATTACAGAAGCGATCTGATATAACGAATTGTGGAGTGAGCATTCAATTGAAGCTGATCATTCAGGACATGGTAAGTTATTACTGTATTTGAGTGATATTGGTTGTAATATTTGCAAACAGTTAAAAATATATTTTTCACAATTATTTCAATTATGTATCCTTCATTAGTTATTGTTACTAGTGTTATGCGTGAAAAATGTCATGTAAACTTACCATAATTGAAATATAATAGAAGGACAATACAGACAAACACGCATGCGCAATATTGTTTTAGACATATCCACAGAGGAAACGTGA
Organism: Magallana gigas; assembly: GCF_902806645.1. Classification (NCBI taxonomy): domain Eukaryota; kingdom Metazoa; phylum Mollusca; class Bivalvia; order Ostreida; family Ostreidae; genus Magallana; species Magallana gigas. The sequence continues at coordinate 12,207,141 of NC_047560.1, read as the reverse complement.
ACATGCTGCACTGCATGTTTTTGAAGTGGTGGTGTTTTTCATTCAAATTTACTTTTTCTTTTACAAAGCTGTAGTCTTACCTACTTCAATGCATCGTTGAATTCAAAAAGCAATTATCATTTAGCAAAGTATAATTGAGACGAAGTATCATTTTACTCAAGTCTAGGACTAGGATTATGGAATATGTTAGACCTAAGTAAAAAGAAAATAGTAATACACCGAATTAGTAAATTAAATATTAATCACAGATTGACATATGAGTTGTGTAAAACCATTTTCTATTTTGAATTAAATTTTGTATGCATATATTTATAAAAATCTAAATACACGAGCATTTACAAATGCTGATTTATGCTAAAGACATGTTAAGGGGTCGGGTTCAGTCTGTTAACGTGTCTTATTTACATCATTAATACTATCATTACAAATGATGAGACTTATAATCAATGCCACGTGTCTTGTTGTACTGGATATCGTCAAAATATCCCACTATTGGGTAAAACTAACGATCATAACATCATTGAATTGCAGTTTGCAAAAATTAAACTGGTATTTGCATTCCTGAAAATGACATACATGTATTGATATAAAATCAAATTCTCTACACATGTTATAACAATAGTATAATCTAATTTAATTTATACAATAACGAAATCAATTCTTACACAATTGACAATTCTGAAATATCTGAAACTCAAATCTCAAATCATCTAAAATATCAACTCATATTTTTCACAGATAACACGTGATTAACACGTTATCGTGAATTTTGTTGCAGACATCAACACACGCACAAGTACTGTTCTCATTGGTGTATAGAAAAGAAAAGACCATTTCTCTCGGTCAACGATTATTTGTATTTGATATTGATTGTAGTAATAATGGATACCTATGCATTTCTGCCTCAAACAATTCTACAAGTTTTCTTAATCATCCAAAAAAATCAGAATCAGATTCTGTTCTTTTTACATCTCCATCTGGATTGTATATAGCATTGGAGGAAAAAAACAACAGACAATTTAATTTCATATATGGAACGTATCATTCCGTTAAAAAGTATACTGCAACTTTAATGCCAATAAAACCATATGCATTCAATAGAAGAACTAGAAGAGTTCCTGAAATACAGATAAAAGAATGGGAACTAAGCGGTCCAGACAAATTGTGGGGAGAGGATGTAGATTTAATGCATCATGGATGTGGACCAAAATCTGGATTTACACCGCAAGGAATAACAACCACTAAATCTGGAGCCATCTTGCTTTGTTTATGGAACAATGAATTTGGAGAACGGAGTTCCGGGAAAGTGATTTCGATGGATGGAAAACTCCAGATTTTCACTGATAAGAACCTTCCCCTGTACGTTTGTCCCACCTACATTGAAGAGAACGGTAATGGAGACATCTGTGTCTCTGACGTCAGAGCCGTAGTTGTCACGGACGCCGGCGGGTTGTTGAGATTCCGTTACCAAGGAAACTCCAATAGCAAAAACTTTGATCCATATGGCATATGTTGCGACTCAAAATACAACATTATTGTTGCTGATATGAAAAACGACAAGTTACACGTTATTGACAAGGACGGTGAATTTCTTTATCACGTGACCTATGATAGAATCAAAATGCCCCGTGCTGTATGCATTGACGAAAACGACAGAGTGTTTGTGGGAGAATGGGATTCAGACGCCATCAAAGTCATTGCACGTTAATATTAACGTATACAATCGGTCAATACTTCGTGAAAGCTGAAGTGTACAATTTACTAAATCTATTGGATAACAATTATATCATAGGCATATGCACAATGTATATCTTTAGTTTACAAGCTGATTAACGCATATTTATGCAAAGGGATATACCCATGTATCATGATCATCTGTAACGCTTCTGAATCAACTTGTGTTGTATCGAATTGCTGGTAATGATTTTTTATCTATAAAATATGAAACAAATAATATTTGTTGCCAAGAATTAACACCTAAATATTTTGAAACGGTCATTTTTTGACTATTCATAGAGACAAACATTCGGCGTCATATAAAAAAAAATCTTTAATATGAACAAATAGCTCTGGGTTGGCGATATGCCTGTGTATATTTCTGTATGTATATAATGTATATAAACTTGGGTTGACATCACTTTGTTTATGTATAGGTATTGTCCAATTACGAGACAATCTTTGGACAACATTAACTTCATGTAAAGGGAGCTCTGTATTTAAATATAGCAAACACTAAAATATATAGATATATTTCTTCTTTACTAAATGACAGTATATAACTAATCAAATTATATCTCAAAGTTAAGAGAAGATTTGAGTGTTAGTTTGCTGACCAACAATCCTTACTAATGTTTTCATTCTAGTTGTTTGAAAGGTCACCTCATTATTTTCAATCTTGCATGTGTTAAATTTACTTAATATTTAAGACAGTTTGTTTGTCTAAGAAGAGACAAATAGTTTGTAGTCGGTCATTGATGATAGCGCCAATTTATTTGGTGTGTTTTATGTATAATGGAAATGAACTATTGTATTTAAATTAGTCAATACACATGAAAAAAGTTTTCTATGAATACAAAATCCGAATATTCATTTCATTAGATATGAAGTTTAAGAATTGAGACTTTAATACAGTTTTATAATTTCGATTTTGCTGTGTCTTAAAAACATGTAGATATTATAGACAGTTTCTTATTATCAAAATACTACGCACTTATAATAACTTTTCATCGTTTCCACGATCAAATTGCATGAATATTACCTCTTTTTAATCCAACATTGATACAGGTATGCTGCCAAATTGAGCATTGATTTTATTATATTTTCACGAGTGAAAATATAATCTGATAGATAAATGTTAAATAATTAAGTCATGAAAAATATACAATTTGAATTTTACCCTATATCACATACCTTAAAAACTGTTTGCTGAGCTTCGACAATTTGACTTGAATGAAAGAAAGATCATTTTGTCCTCATAAAATTCTAAATTTCTTTTTTTATGTTCTTTTTTATAAAGAAAATCATTATTAAACATTTCCTCTTGTAACGTTTCCTCAAGTCTCAATAGCATTTTTTTTTATCAAAGGAACATTTAGACCGAACTAATAGAAGTATATAAGCTGTAAATTCACTCAAAAATGCATATGAAAACAAATGTTCAATGAACTAGGGCAGTGGTTGATATCGTTAAGGCTGTAGGTTTTAACTTTTTGATTTTCAGAAAACGTAAAAACAAGCACATATATTAGATGATTAAAAATTTAATTCTGTATTCTCCGCAGAATAAACATCTTTTGTCACATGATTTAGTAGATATTCAACTTAATTTGAAAAAATGAAACCCTTAAAACAGATCCTCTAGAAGACACAATTTATCCCGGCGAAAAGACATTCCAAGCAACACATAGAAAAAGTATTAGCGTGTTTTTAAGTCATGGTGTTTGGTTTTTTTTCTTGTACAATATATGATGTGTGCTTTTCCCGAAACACTCAACCTGAGTTGTGAGACAAATTCTAAAATAATAAATATCACAGCAACTAACGGTGTAATTAGTTTAAGAAGTATTTTATTTAGAAATGTACACAGAAGCGTATAAATGAATATGGATTGAACAACAGGCACACCATGGTCTATATATCTTCTATCCATTAAAGATCAAGGTACGTGTTTATTTTAATAGTAAGACTGTACGCACTTTTAAGTCTTACATATACATTTTACTGACTTATAGAGAATACAACGATAACGCAACCAGTTTAGAAGAATTAAAAGACATGAGAAATACAGAAAAAATAAAAAATCTATATTGCAGCTATAATGGACCCAAGAATTGTTCTACATTTACATGTAAAATACGTTTAGCACATCGCTTATTATTGGTGTTAAGTTCTAAAAATCTTTAACTGCTTTTTATAAATTTATGACCTTGGGCAGAAAGTAACATATATTTCGAGAGAGACAGACAATCAAATATGATTATCTTTTTGTATGTAATGATCATTCATGTACCTAAACAGAAAGTTTCTCAGAGGATTATAATATGGACAGCGAAAAAAAAAGATGAAATGAATCCGCATAGGAATAATCTTATCTTAAACATTTAGGTGATTCAACTATGTTTTGATTGTACAAATCAGCATTTAGATTGCTAGAAAAAAATTTTAGTTGACAGTGGAGCATATTTAAATTTCTTTTTCCATGGTTGTAAAATTCATATTTTATTTTATCTACAGGATTTTTGTTCTGTATACTTTACTTAAAGTTGGCTATACATATTAAAAATTGTACACTGTCGGACAAAGTGTTCCATAACTTAACTGTTAATGGTAAAGAACTATTATAGCATGCAACAGTTCTCGTAATTGGAATGTGAAACAAGTTATTATTGCATAGGGAATAATATTGTGAAACTAGTAGACATCGTTCAACTATATCACATAAACATTCAGGTGTGTGATTTATAAGTATTTTGTACATAAGCGTAACTTTGTGTTATTTTCTTCCGTTTCCTACCCTAATTCAAAACTAACTTTTGTTTTGAGGATGTGCGTCTTAATCCTGTGATGATGCACCCTGCGTCAATCTGTACACTTTCTAATAAATTGCTCCGTTCTTGTGTACAGTTATCTATACTGTAGAATCGTTAGATTTCGTGGTGGCTCAATTTTCGTGGAATTCGTGGGTACCTCGCATCCACGAAATAACATCCTCCACCAATTGATAAATTAGGGTAATAAAGTCATATTCCCTTTTGTAGATATATAAGAATACACGAAATTACGTCCCACGAACCTGTAAAATTTAAGTAATCCACGGAAATTGGCCCCACGAAATTTAATGATTCCACAGTATATAAACTAACGATATAACGCATGTGTCTTGATATAAAAGTAGCTATATCGTATAAAGAGTATGTTTTGTTCAATATGGATCATATATTTATTAGTATTATATATTGAATATGCAATATGTATTGATGTCTATTTTACAGTGTTTTTTAGCCTTTTAAAGGTTTTTTTTCTGAATGTCTAAACAACAGCCTTGTTAAAATATCACATTTTGGTCAGTTTAGCTTTAAATTCTCCTGACTCTCCCTCTCTTCTGCTCGGTCTACTGCATGAATCAACCTGTTTCGTAAAAAATACAAATGGCGAGGCACCCTACTGACAAACAAGTTGATACGACAGGATTATCAACTGTCTCGTTTGAAGTCATCTTTTCGTAAGTTCTGTGGTCGATAAAACGACCTTGTCAGCAAATATAATCTTCCACTGGGTCGCATGCTGACTGACGTTTTTCATACTAATTGTTAGACCATAATCAATTGCCTAATTGTCTATGAACTTTCCATTTTTTCACGATTCCGACATAGAACACACGCCGGATGTGACCAGTCAGCAGAGGGTGCTTACTCCTTCGAGGCACCTGATCCTACCTCTATTTTTTTTTAGAGGTCCGTGTTGCTATGCTTTAAATTTGTATTTCGTTTTATGGATTTTGGAGATGGTTTTCATTTCAATATCTTCAAAGGGACTTAGACACGATATGACTCAAAATTTAGAAATTTTATTTTTCCATTTTCAATGTTTATACTGATAAATATAGAAGTTTATAATGCTATGTCAAAATTTGAAAGTCAAATGTCAAGTTATAAGCAAGATACAGCGTTCATAATTCTTTGTTTTGTAAACAAAGCTCGAATATTGTCATTTTTTACATATGTGTTGTATTTGTGTAAGTGTCAATCAAATATATCTTTCTTTTGTTTATAATAGTATCTATAAAGATATTGAGCTAGTTTAAATTGTTTTTTTACCTGTCATTTTGTCTAAGAAATGGTAATTCTCTACATTACATTTTTGTAAACAACTATAAGACTCGAGCTTTGTTTACATAACAATCAATTCTTACCCCTGTATCTCGCTTGTAACTTGACTTTAACATTCAATATTTTGGTCAATCATTTAAAATGCACCAATAAACCATTTTATACATAAAAAATAAAAATAAAAAATTTGATCTCAAATCGTGTTTAAGTCCCTTTAAAAGTAAAAGGAAACTTTTTCGGGTGCAACCAAACATCCTAATTTACAGTCCCAGTCTGCTTTTTCCTTTAAAGTTCACACAGAGCACACAAAATTATAATACAATTGTGTGAGAGAATAGTGGAATGCATCCTTCTTTCATATATCACTGTAAAGATACATGCAAAGGGTCATTAATACAACATTTAATGAGCTAGGTTGCTGATAAATGACATAGCAATTTGGAACAATTTTGTAAAGCAAATCTAAGCATTTTGATTATTGATAGGAAAATGACCATAGAACGCATCCTTAATTGATATATGGAACAAAATATTCATTTAAAAGAGTAAGAGAAAATAAGGTAGAAAACGTCTGGCCTGAAATATCTAAAAATCAAAACCCTTAATTTACTCCATTTGAATGCTTATCTCAATTAGGTTACCCACCAAAAATAGCTATGCAAAGAGACAGAGGAATACTGATTTGTTTGTGGAACGTACATGGCAGAACACGGCAATGGAGACATCTGTTTTCTAAAGTCAAAGCCGTGGTTGTAGTCTAGAAACGCGTTTTGAACAAAAATAATATGACAACCACTGCACAGTGACTAAAGGACTAAGGCTCGCGCTTCTTTCCCCGCCCTGTATCTCTCCTACAACAGGAAACTTGTACTCTAAATATTACTTTATGGTCTACCTGACTTGTGATGTCAGGATAAATCATCGAACATTCGGGAACCTTTATATCCCGCAGGAATCACAATAAATGCAGGTTAAGTTTAAATAATAGCTCTCTATGAATATCAAATCACACTCTGTATTTAATATCGCAATAACATGTCATGTATATATGTTATAGGGTTTATAAATGACAAAATTTTCGACAGTAATTTGTAAAGTGATATGTTCCGATATTAAACTTTTGGCTCTTTGAACTTTATTTTTAGAAGATTTTTCTAATCAAGCATAATATTTTCATTCAACGCAACTAAATCATAACAAGAATGCGAATCAAGCATTGCAAGAACACTGACGATGAGAGGCCATGTACTCATCAAATTATAGGATTACTTACACTGAAGATTTGGGTATGCATGAGCATTCTTTACTCTACTATTAATATAGAAAATACCATATGTTAAATATGTGTATGGAATACATACAATTAACGAACGCCATCTTTTTCTTGTAAATTACGATGCCTAAAGATTTGCTTACATTCAAAGTAACCATTACGTATCAACTGATTCAACATTAAATATTAGTTGCTCGACAGTAACCTGGTTCCGATTTCACAAAAAAAAACTTAAGTCAAATCTGAGACTTAAGTCTGAGTTTTTTTCTAAAAATTTGAGTTTTTTCTCAAATATCTGCGTTTTACAAAAACATCTTAGTCGTTTTTTTTTTACTCAATTTGAGAAAAAAACTTGTTACCTTCATAGCAGACTTAAGTCGAAATAAATTCTCAAATATGGCGATTAACAGCAGACGGCAGCGTCGCTGTCGTAGACATTGGCAACGGATTTGCCAGTTCGTCTTGCTGACAGACAAAATCCACTGGAAAATTTGCCCGAGTGTGAAGTATTCCAACGTTTCAGATTTCGCCTCCAAACAATTTTGAACATTGTCGCTTTGTTAAATCCCTTTATTCAGAGAGACACTGTACGAAATTCTCCACTGAATCCTATTTTCCAAGTCTTAATAACCCTTCGGTATTTTGCGAGTGGCTGTTTTTATTCTTTGATTTCGGACACTTTCTCTTCGGTATCTCCCCCTCCGTTTGCAAAGTTGTTCGTGATGTGTGTTCCGCACTGTGCCAACTGTCTCGGCAGTTTATCAAGATGCCATCTGGGGTAAAATCAGACGAAGTGATATCCCAGTTTTACAATGTTGCAGGTATTGTTAAATCAAAGGGGAATAATCGGAAGAACAAATGTCACATTAGATAACTCATACAGAAATTATTTCGTTCATTTAATCATATTAAACACCAAATAAACAAGCATTCACAAATTTCATCATATGTATCAGAGGAAAATATAAATGGCCCACAAATTTTCTTTTTTTCTTTTAATTAACCATATCCTTATAATTATATTAAGTTAATTTTCAAAGCAATTGTGCCAGTAGGTCAATCTAATTAAAATTAGATCTTTGATCCGCTCCTAAAAAATCGCCACACAAATTGCACGCTGATTGGTGGACTACTTATAAAGTCAAAATAATTGTCTAAAGTGTATAAATTTGATGTACACATTATTATGAATCCCATGTATTATATATTACATTTCTGTTGCATTTCTATTGCATATAAATATATACATAGATAATTAATAAAGATAAATCACAAATATATCTTAAGGTTCATTGTCCTTCTGTACCATCACATATACAATTTTGATAAATTATAGACAGAGTAATTATCATTAAATGATTTCAGAAAATATGTGTTCACAACCTTGTACATGTAACACAAAAGTACTTGCTGTATACACATGCAACAAATAATTTACACTATTCAAAAGTCACACCTTGAACACTAACTGCAGAAAAGCACAATTTTTATTATACTGAAAAATGAAATATCATGTGTAAGCTTAAGATTTCCCCCTTTAATTTTAGATGATATGTAATGCATGGTATAGGATCATTAACTGTGTGGCTAAATGGCCAGGAAGTGTTCATGACAGCAGGATATTTCGTGACATCAACATATCTGTCGCTTTTGAAAATGGTATGGATTTAAGAATTGCACTTATCAATTTTTAACTAATTACATAATGTTGAGTTTACAAGTTCACGAATAACAAGATTTTATTTAAATAGGGCATTACAAGGGGATTCTTCTTGGAGACTCTGGTTATCCCTGTAAACCATATTCAATGACCCCTTTTCCTGTGCCATTAACCCCTGCTGAAGTAAAATTTAACAACGCCCATGCAAAAACCAGAGTAACCATCGAACAAACCTTCGGGATATTGAAAAGGAGATTTTCTTGCTTACACCCTGGCCTTTGTTTACAGATTTAGAGCTGTCACCGGAAGTATTGTTTTTTTTTTATTTCGAGGCCGCTAATAGCAATGAGGAGAAAACTCAGCTAAGTAAAAAATTCAACTCAGCTGAAGATTGACTAAGTTTGTTTTGTGAAACGCAATTTGAGAAAAAAATCTCAGCTTAGTAAATTCTCAGGATTTGAGACCTATGTAAAAATTTTAGTTTTTTTTGTGAAATCCGAGCCTGAGCATTTGAAGTGCACAAAGACCGGGCCAGACTGCATTCGGCGCACCTCGGCCGATTCTGGTATCCTACATCAAATGAGGTACGAATCTGCCGAGGTGTGCCGAATGGCCCAGACTTATAATGCGTACTTTCGTTTTGTTGTTCTCAGAAATTGAAAAAGGAAAAACCAACACAGTTTATGAAAATAAAAACAAGGGACAACATTGAAGTAGTTTGACAGGTAAGATGCTATTATTTTGTTAACATGTATTTGATTAACCTGTGTTGATCCCATTGATAAAAGACATTCTAAAGGATAGTTGAAGGAATGCTTAAAATATCGTGCATACAAATTGTTGTAACAATCGATCGATCGATAACTTCACAGTATGATAAAAGCCCCTCTCATCGCTGATAATTCTAGGAGCGAGTCTTTGGTATTTTATTTTATTTATTTTTTGCACTTAATATCCAAAGTTATCAGAATTTGGTTGAAAATAACAAGTCGCCACTGATAAATCTAGACATAGTAAAATAATGTAGTAAATATGCGGCAAATAATTTTTTTTCTGGTTGCAAATAAAAACCTGGTGTCAACGGTCAATGTGGTAGGTAATATAATGTTTACATGTATTTGTTTTAGCAGGCAATGAATCAAGCTCAAGCCTTGTCACTGGTGAATTATAGGATTCTGAGAACAATTTCCTTGAATCAGCACTTTTACATAATTGACATTGCGTACAGCGATAGAGACACAGTCTGCTTGTCTGTATGTGCTGATAAGATATTCTACGGATCTACTGTAGAGATAGAAATAAACCCTTTTAGAACTGTCCTACCGACTGGATCTTATATAAACTATGGGCGTTCGACAATTTATTATATAAATGATAATATTGTAAATGCCTGTTCCCGTACTAGCAGTTATCTAAGTATAAATGGTCTAAAGCTACTTCAAAATAAAGCAGATGTAAACCTCTTTCAAACCCATGGCATTGCGGTTTGCAAATCAGGCTACATCCTTGTCTGTCAGTGGAACCGAAAGTTCAAAGACCAGAGCGCTGGGAAAGTTGTTAAACTAGAGTACATCGATCACAACAGGAGAGGTATAGTTATGGAAATTGAGTCAGACAAGAACCAACCTCTGTACATTTGTCCCACCTACATTGCAGAGAATGGCAATGGAGACATCTGTGTCTCTGACGTCAGAGCCGTGGTTGTCACGGACGCCGGCGGTATGCTGAGATTCCGTTACCAAGGAAATTCACGTGACTTTGATCCATATGGTATATGTTGCGATTCATCATGCAACATAATCGTTGCTGATATGAAAAACGACAAAATTCACGTGATTGATAAAGATGGCGCATTTCTCCATCACGTGACCTATGATGGAATTAAAATGCCCCGTGCTATATGTATTGACGAAAACGACAATCTCTACGTGGGGGAATGGCATACAGATACCATCAAAGTCATTGCAGGGTAAATATGTCAGACACAGCCACTTATTTGATCAAGAACTTTTAAAGTTATTGCTTCCATCAATTTTTGATGATTTTTAATAAAAATACACATTCCTGTGAAAGAAATACAATTGAAATCGATGAAAGGGAATATATCCAAGATATCTTCATTGAACAATTATCCCTTTTCACTCATAATTTCACAGGAACGAAAACAAATTTCTTTCGGAAATTTATCATGGGAAATGTTTACACCTTTTCTCCATTCGGAAGTACTCGGGATACATCGCGCAATTTTTTAACGTTATCATCCGGGCTCATTTATGGCTGATGCAATGCAAAATCTCCGTAGACTTTCAATTTTTGGATGTGTATTGAAACCCGAAGCGGTAGAGGGGGGCGTTTCAACACATATAATCTGGACATTTTTCATATTAGTGAATGAACGTAGTTTGAGATCAAATGTATTTACTATTATTGAAATATCAAGCAAAAAGTGGTGGAAGCAAAAACTTGGGGCAGAGTAGTATAGTCAATATTCTTTAAAAGCTGAAGTGTACAACTAAGTGTGTAAATCTGATGAGAACCGCATCAAATGTACAATATAAATGTATTAACATAAAATAAAGCAGACTTATATTAATCAAACAGGTTGTTTTCTATCAACTGGCCGTACTGGCAATGTGATCAAGTATTTTTATGCACTTTTTATCAACTATTTCACACTTAATTATGCGTTTAGATTTATCGTATAAACTGAATACCGCTTGTGAAACATGTTGTCGCCACCACTTGAAAGAAATTCCTTCATTTGTCGATACTCTCTGTTTTGTTCGATGTCCTTAGGATTTCTCAATTCAATTCAATTTTTCTTTGATGAAGTTCAAGAATCCCATATGTTTTGTGCATTTAATCTTAACGTCGTTACCTTACTTTAAAAGTTTGCATCTATGTTATCAACATTATAAATAGAAAAATGTCAAAGACGAGAGTATATACAGGTATAAATACAATGTTACATTTCATGCGTGTAGTGTGTGTTGATTTAAAGTTAATATCAATATTAGTTGCATTTACGAAAAATGCAATTTAAAACAAGTATTCTTTTTAAAGGTATGATCGGCAATAATGATATATAGATAGCTAGAAGCAATCAACATGATCAGTAAAATAATTTAATAAGTACTGTATTTTTACAAAATATAGAATATTTTGAATCTGTACAACATAATTTCGTCATTATAAACCGTCAATAAATTTATTTTTGAAATAAATTTGGGGAAAGCCGTCCGTAAACTCCTTGTCTAGTTTTATATTTTTAATGTATAATTATAAAATGTTAATATATCTTCTTCTTCTTCAGAATACTAGATAGGGCTCTTCAAAGACCATTAACACGTATGCAAAGAAAGAGTTGTATTAAAAAAATTTAATGCGACTGAAAAACATTGAATGCCATCATAACTTGCTATTGAGGCCGCATTGTAACGGAACCTTGTTTATAAATCAAGCCGTCTTCCTATTATGCAACCTCAATACATAGGCGGTGGCGGAAGGAGGGCTGAGCCCCCCTCCTTTTTTTGGAAAGTTTGACCTAACCATTAGGCACATAGCATTATAGGGGCTTCAGCCCCCCCCCCCCCCCCCCACACACACACACTTTTTCTCGAAGTAAACATAATTGATCTGAAATTCTGAAATTGACCTTGAATACATATAGAAATATTGAGAAGTTGGAGTTATAGGTATACTAATATTTATGAGGATTAGTCTAGCCCCCCCCCCCCCCCACTTTCAATTTGCTTCCGACGCCACTGCAATAGATCGAGGTGAGTTCATGGAGCATCTTCTTATGTTCGAGGTCAGTTCATCGAGGTCAACTGCATTACTGAATGAATCTTTCGATCGAAATTCTTACACGTGAGACAAAATGTGCATTCTCGAATTAACAGGTCTAACTGTATTTAATGTATTTTGCATCTCTTAAGGTAAATGAATTGAAATAAAAATGTTATATAAATACTAAACCAAAGCTTCAAATTTTTATAAGAACTACATATGCAAGCGGAATGTGTGCGCACGTGGAAGCATTTGCCGGATGCCTCATATGGACACAACAGTGTGCCGAAGCCGATCACAAAAAGCATTTCAAAAACTTCTTTTAATGCAAAATCTAGTAAGTTTTGTTTAAAACTCTCACAAAATAATATACATGTTTAACTTTAAAGTATATTGCAACTTAAAAGTAAACTTATAACACAGGTAGAATGCAAAATTTACCAAGTAAAGACAAATATATAATCTATCTAATGAAAGTCACTTCAACTTGAATATTTGTTTGAAATTTCGATCTAACAAGGCAAATGATAACAGAATTAGTTTGATATTGATTAGCATGTATTTTTATAAATGCAGAAAAATAACGTATTCGATTTATTTACAACTATCAATTTAGTAATGAATTTTCATCACAAAACACAACACTGTTTTATTTTTTAGTAATGAATGTATATATGACTGCAATAGTAATAAAACATTGATGTTTTGAATTTTTTCACTGATATACTATCTCTATAATAAAAACCAACGTTTAAGTTTTAAAAACATGCATTAAGATATTAAAAAATTTTCTTCTCTGTTGAACAACTTAACGTTCATACTCTACCATAATCATTAATCATTTTACCCGTTTCTGTATTGACAGTTAACCTTCAGCCATACACTTCATATGATATAAAATATCAAAAATCAATAAGAGTGTACGTACTTTGAACTAATCTTTCGTTTTAAATACTACAAATCCCAGGGAAAGAGAGCATCAGCTACGTCTTCGTGCATTACCTCATGTAAGATGCTTACATGTTATTGACTAATCAAAACAACTAGCAAGAGACTTTGACAAATTCTATTGTTATACTTTCATGTTAAATACTGAAATCTGATTGGTTAAGACGCAGTTCATAATCCTTTCTATTACCCTCAGCGTTAGCAACGCACTAAGCAACGGGTAACATTAAAAAATGTTACATGCGCGAAAATTATGCGCGTACGGTTCGCTGTAGAATTCACGTTATTCCTATATAAAAGAAGTGAAATTTTCTTAAAAATTAAGACATTCAGTATAACAAAATAAATAGTGCCTGTTTGGAAGGATAACAGTTGAAATTGACACCCCTCGAAAACCATTGTCAACCTCCGCTTCGCGTCGGTTGACAATGGTTTTCTCGGGGTGTCAATTTCAACTGTTACCCTCCCAAACAGGCACTATTTATGTAATATCAACCGAATGCTACATGTACTGTTTTACACTTTAATCAATCAGCAACAACAATGTTTATTTTGTTATTTAAATTACAGAAAACGAATTGTGGAGTGATCATTCAATCCAAGCTGATCATTCAGGACATGGTTAGTTCATATTGTGTTTGAGTGATATTGGTTTTATTTCTGCAAAAGAGTGGGTGAATATTATTATGACTACACATTATATGTACATTTTGGTAGTTATTGTTGGCAGTACTATCCGTAAAAATTGTTATGTAATCTAACCATAATTGAAATGATAACAGAAGGACGGTACTACCAAACATTTCCGCCATAGACATTACTTCGATGAAACGTGAAAATGCTGAACATTGTGTATTTGACGCGGCGGTATTTAGGGTTACTTTTTGTTTGTTTGTTTGTTTTTGTTTTTTTTTGTTTTTTTTTTTTTGGGGGGGGGGGGAGGGGGTATTTTTTTTTTTACAAATCCATAGTGTGGCCGGCCAATTGCAATGTTTATTTTAAAATAGCGATGCTCAGTAAACCAACTTAATTTAGCAAGCTATAAATAAGAAGTGTCATTTTACCCAAATCTAAGACTAGGATCATGGAATATATAAGACAAAAGTAGAAAAGTACATACACAGAATGCTTATTCATCATAGACTGAGTTGTATAGGTAGCATCACGAGAGGGAAAGCTATTTTTTATATTTCAAATTTAAATGTATTTATAAAACTTTTCATACACGCACAGTTCGATGTACACATTTTGACTTAAGATGAAGACATACTAAGGGATCTCAAATTCTTAACTCAACTCAATTCTATATGTTAAAACTTCTAAACGTCATCTATACGAACATTAAAAACTGTGTGGCATATAACTAATCACAGGTGTCTTTTTGTACGGTGCACAAGATTAAAACATCTATAAATCAAACCGAATTAAATAACGTTGACAAATTAATACTGTTAACAATTTATTTTTTGTAGTTAATTGACTCATTATTCATTGGTTCTCAAACTGGTTTGGGCAACCTGTCAAAATTAATGTGGACACACCTATATTATTATCAATACTTTTTTGGAATAGTAAAAATTATTATAGCCCCAGCGGGATTCGAAGTCAATGCGCTACGCTTTTAGGTAACTATTTCGGGGAAAAAAATAGTTTATAAAATTATTCTTGGCTTTATTGATTATTTCGATCGGAAATAAATGTACGTTATAACTTCGTGGTGTCCAGTACCACCATAAGCTCCAAGAATAGCGGGGTTTACGCCGGTCAGAAATATTTGCTTTTGGTTTATAAATACAATGGATCGTGCGAGCCTATACTATAATAATTATTCATATCAAAACAGTAAAGGCTGGACAGGACTCTTTTAAAAATCCAGATGATATAATATACTGGGTATCGTCAAAATCTCCGCGTTTGAGTCAGAACCAACAATCATGAATAGCGGCGTGGCATTGTGACATGAAAAAAAAAATAAACTAGTATTTGCACACCTGAAAATTACAAATTGGTACAAATGATATAACAATTTTATAACAATAAATCATTTTGTTTTATTCCATAAAATAACGAAATCCATTCTTACATATTTGATAATTCTAAAATATATGAAATTCAAAAATGCAAAATTGCAATGAGGTTATTGAATAAAAACAATGCACCATCCCCATATAATGTCATTAATAATGATGATGATGATGATGATGATGATGATGATGAATGAATGAATTGGACATATAACATCCGAAAAAAAAAATTAATATTATTTTTGAATGGTACACGTAACATGTGATTAACACGTTGTCTTGCATACTTTTACAGGCAATAATAAAAGCGCAAGCACTATCCTCATTGGTGTATAGAAAAGAGAAGACCATATCTCTCGGTCAACGATTATATGTATTTGATATTGATTGTGGTAGAAATGGAAACCTGTGCATTTCTGCATCAAACAATTCTTCTGATATTTTTAATAATCCAAATAACTAAGATTCTTTTATTTTTAAATCTTCTTCTGGATCTTACATAGCACTGCAGGAACAAAACAATGATCATTTTAATTTCATATATGGAACGTATCATTCCATTTAAAGACAATCTGCAACTTTAACAACGCAACATTAATTCAACTTCGCCAAAAACTAGTGGATTTTCTGAAGACAGAAACCAATGGGTACTAAGCAGTCCTAGTACACTGTGGGGAGAAGATGAAGATTTTTTAACACCGTGGATGTGGACCAAAATTTAGATTTACAGCACACGGAATAACAGCCACTAAATCTGGTGGCATCTTGCTTTGTTTATGGATCAATGAATTTGGAGAACGGAGTTTAGGAAAAGTGATTTCGATAGATGGAAAACTCCAGATTTCCATGGATAAAAATCAACCTCTGTACATTTGTCCAACTTATATAGCAGAGAATGGCAATGGAGACATATGTGTCTCTGACGTCAAAGCTGTGGTTGTCACAGACGCCGGCGGGATGTTGAGATTCCGTTACAAAGGGAACTTCAGAGAAAGCAACTTTGATCCATATGGCATATGCTGCGACTCAAAGTAAAACATTATCGTTGCTGATATGAAAAACGACAAATTACACGTTATTGACAAAGACGGTGATTTTCTGCATCAAGTGATCTATGATGGAATAAAAATGCCCCGTGCTGTATGCATTGACGAAAACGACAGAGTTTTTGTTGGAGAATGGGATTCAGACGCCATTAAAGTCATTGCACTCAATGTTAGCGTTAACAATCGGTCAATACTTTATGAGAGCTGTACAATTTACTAAATCTAACAATTATATCATAGGCAAATGCATAATGTTTATCTCAAGCTTACCAAATGATTATTTCATATTTAGGCAACGGAATTTCCTTTGTCTTAATGTTCTTATATATCGTTGTACAAGTGCATTGATTAATTGTCACGCTTCTGCATCAACTCGTATTGCCGGTATTTCAAAAAGCTGGTAATATTTTTCCCCATAAAAAATAGAATATTCCTATAGAAAAATCATTTCCGATAGGATGTAATAAAATCCTATAGGAAATTAGAATTTCCTATTAAAAAAACTACCAGTCTTAATCAAATTCTTATAGAAAATACCATTCTCCTATAGGAAATACAATTCCTATAGAGTTACTAGAAAATCCTACAGGATTATGATTATTTCTTGTAGGAGAACTATTTCTCATTTGGGAATTGTCATTTTCCTTTAGAATATTAATTTCTAAAAGTTAATATCTCATCATGTAGGTAAAACACAATAAAAACAAAGAGCGGTCATTTATTCTCTTGACAATAATCTTTCATTTTGTATATATGGATTTTTCCAAAACTGCACCTTCAGCGGATGCAAAAATACCACCTTGCCACTGGCATAATTATCCTGCACAGTGTTTACAGTGTATGGTATATGTACAATGTGTGCCCCTTTAGCGTGTCAATAATGTTTAACACAATGACATTTATGCCAAATCCTTATATCTAGTGTACACTATTGTGATCGTTTTCTAGAATGTCTTTAGTAATGAGGGTATTTACAAAACTTCAATTATGCATCTTTGCATAAAATGCAAGCTGTTAAACTCTACCAGTAACAAAATCGACAACTGAACTTTGTTGAGGAATTATAGAGTTTTAATTTTTTTTCACTTTTTAAAAGCATGATTATTGGCATGAGTACAACTATATTTTACTCATATTTTTTTTCTATTGTAGGCAACAAAATTATTGTACTTAAAACTTTTTTTTACCATAGAATATTTAAACCCAATGTCATTTTTTTTAAATTTGAAATAAATGGTTTTTAATATCATCAAAGAGCTTTCGGCAGCATTTCCAGCACCTTATTTTTCATACGTTATTTTGCTTCAAAACTTCATGTCTCATGTGTTCAGCTAGCAACTGATCAAGGTATTCAATGCTGTAAACATTAAAATTCCAATATCAGCATAGCGCTTCGTTATTTACAAAGTAGTGCTATAAAGATTAAACATTCGTCATGCACAGCTACGAAAGTATGTAAAGGGCACCTGTTTAGAAATTCGTTGGGTTCTAATCAGTCATTCTTTTTTTTACGCACTTCAAAATTAAAGAAACGCCTGTGTATTACGGGTGATACTCTTTTTACCTATTACGGTAAGATCTTATTTGAAGCCATCCTTACAATTCTTTTTCGGATTAATAAAATTTTAATCATATTGTCTGTTCTTTGATTTGTGTCGGTTATATGATATAAAACATTTAGATGCATGTGTAATGTTTGCGTTATTATAAAAAAAATTAAAGGGTTCTGTTTTGATTTTATAGCTCATTTAAATTTTTTTCTTATCCATTTCAAAATTTGAAGTAATGCAAGTGACCAATATTAAGTTTTGTAAATTCCTTTGGTACTAAAGAAGTTCTGGAAAATGACCTGAATAGTGTACCAGATATACTGATAAGATTAGAAACGTTAAAGTGTTAATCTTCAACTTAAATTAACGAAAATAAAAGCATCAGGAGGAAATTTCCACACCAATACAAATACATAGTGTATGATGTCAACCCCAAGTGTATATGCTATAAATGCATTAGTAGATTACAAAAATCTACACATATGTTTCTCTTACCCATTGTTATGAGTGTCTTCTTTAAAAAGACACACCTTCATTTACATAATATAGTCGATATTCGACTCTTTGTAAATAAATTAAATGTATTATCTTATACAGATCCTCTAGAAAACAAAATTTTTCTAGGCGAATAGACAATTCATGCTGCAGATAAAAAAAACTCTAAGCTCATTTCGAAGGCTTTTGATGTTCGGTTTTGAGGTCACCTTAGCTTAAAGCTCGAGTGAGCTTTTCTGATCACATTTTGTCTGACGTCTGTCTGCCTCTAAAAACTTATCACATTATTAGCATCTTCGAACTAGAACTAGAATTAGAACTACGAGACCAACTAAAGGCAAACTTAGCATAACGCACCCATTGGCTAAGGGAATTCACAGTTGTGGAAATGAAGAACCACCTCCTTTTTCAAGAGGAGATAATTATGAACTATTGAATATCGTATGTTAAAGATTAGCAAACTTTAAGATGACCCCTTGATGATTTGAATTTCTTCACTGATAACATATCTCTACAATGAAAACCAACGTTTAAGTTTAAATAACATGCATTAACATGTAAAACTCAAACATTTTCATATTTCATATTGCTAACTCAAATTGTGTCTTCTGTGTTAAATAATTCAACGTTCATACTCTACAGTAATCAGTATCCATGTTACGTGTTTCTTTATTTCGCAGTTAGCCCTTAGCCATACACTCATAGGAAATTTATCAAAAATCAATCAAAGTGTACTTTAAACTAATCTTTCGTTTTAAATACTACAAATCCCAGGGAAAACAAGCATGAGAGCTCTACGTCTTCGTGCATTATCCAAGGTAAGATACTGACATTTTATAGACTTGTCAAAACTACAAGCAAGAGACATTGCGAAATACCAATTTCAATCGAATGTTACACGTACTGTTTTACACTTTAATCAATCAGCAACGACACTGTTTATTTTGTTAGCGATAGAAAGAACTGTGGAGTGAGCATTCAATCCAAGCTGATTATTCAGGACATGGTTAGTTTATATTGTATTTGAGTGATATTAGTTTTATTTCTGCAAACAAGTAGGTGAATATTATTCACAATTAAATATTTCAATTATGACTACACATTATATGTACATTTTGTTATTTTTGACAGAACTATCTGTAAAAATTGTCATGTAAACTAACCATAATTGAAATGACAACTGAAGGACGGTATGTTGCCAAAATTTTCAGACATAGACATAGACTTCGATGAAACGTGAAAATGCTGAACATTTTGTATTTGATGCGGCGGTATTTAGGGTTCCTTTTTGTTTTGGGGGAGGGGGGGGGGGGTATTATTTCATTTTTACAAATCCACAGTGTGTTTAATTTAAAACAGAAATGCTCAGTAAACCAACTTAATTTAGAGAACCATAAATGAGAAGTATCATTTTATCCAAATCTAAGACTAGGATAATGAAATATGAGTTGTATAGGTAGCGACATGATAAGGAAAGTGGGTTTATATTTCAAATTACATTTTGTTTGTATTTACATATGACTGCCGTCATGAGAAAAGGGCCCTTATCTTTTGACGTCACAATGCTCAGAAAACGACGTCAAAGTTGCGGCATTGTAAACGCATTTTTTTTTTCTGTTTCTATTTTTTTTCTGCGTCTGTGTTGTGTTTTCTGTATAACTGGGTCTGGCCTTGTTTTTTTTAAATAATACCGCGATTAATATTTTTTCAGTCAAATATTACATGTTGATTTAAAAAATAAACATTTGATAACTGAAATATACACATGTATCGTCAATATCTACACATTTCGAACGCGTAATATTTCACCCAAGTTGCTGCTGAGACGTCATAAAATTGCTGCTTTTGCATCCGCTATGAAAATTAAACACCACATTTTACATTCTAGTGTGTGATAAAATTATGCTCTAATTGGGAAATCACTTTTTTATAAATCATTGTTAGAAACCAAAGACCCGTCTCGCATACGCGTATAATTGAATGCAAGACTGGTCGTGGATTTCCGATGATGATTTATAAAGTAATCTGAGTAAAATTATACAACTTTAGTTTGCATGAGCAATATATACATGTATGATTTAATAAAGTAAAAAAAACTACAATGCACACTCGTTGCTGATAAGAGGGGTTGAAGGCTGAGACATACCGAATCGATGCAGATCAGTATTGTTCAAATCTAACAGTTATCTGTGCAGTAATTACTGTGAAACAATACAAGTCAAATATTTCAAATTATAAGTTTGGAAGTTTATCTCACGGGAAGCGATTCTGCATTTTTTAAATTAGTCGGAAGGAACACGAGAGAAGCGGCTATGTCTCAATTTTAGTGCTACTGCCGACATACAAAATAAGTTCTCGGATATTCTATTACAATTTAAGAATTTGCGATCAAATTTTGAAATTTTTTAACTAATTAAAAAGCTATAACTAACGGATTAGAAGAGTTTGAGAAATATTTTGACAGCGTAAAAATCTACTCTGATATATTGCATTTAATTTCATGGAAAAATCTGAATCTTAGTGACATTTTCATGTAAAGTGCCTTTAATGAAGCAACATAAAAGTATAGACATGTATACCTGTACGAATGAAAAACTTGTTTATTATTTGAGCGCAACATATTTTGTTTTCTTGTGCAATTCAATTACCCTAATCCACTTGTTGTGTGTACTTTTTGAGCTAACGTACATAAAAAAAAATCAGTCATAACATGCCTGAAAACTCACCACATTTTCATGGATTTATGGCATTTTATATGATTATATTCATCTCAAATCAGTTACGTACGTGATTCAAAATTCCTTAAATGGAACAGGTTTGTAAACGCAATCATTATAATACTATGTACGTTTGATATCAAGTCGATAAAATTGCCGTTTTAAAAATCAATTCATGTTTATCGATAAATATAAACACAACATGTGCGACATTAACAATTAATAAAATGCATTGCCGTACAATTCACCTTCATAGGCGATGGTTTCTCATCTTTTCTTTTTTAAACAAGGAACAAATTTCGATGATACTGAAGTCAATGTTTATGTGTATTTGTTACAATGTACAGCAATAAAAAAAATCCGAGAATCGCGATTTTTCTTAAAACTTCGGAATACCGTATGCAACTTTATACACTCTATAAAGGTCTATCATTTTATTTGTCATTTTGTTTAAAATTGATAATCACTTGGCCGATATTTGTTGTATTCAATGAGAGAGAGAGAGAGAGAGAGAGAGAGAGAGAGAGAGAGAGAGAGAGAGAGAGAGAGAGAGAGAGAGATCACATCATGTAACATCGATAATACGAAAATTAAATTTAGTCAACATGTAAAAATATTACTTCTCACTGAGTATAAGCTACGTCTATCGGCACTGGACTACCAATTAGTGCAACAGAATGGACATACTTAATGTAAAAGCCTTATTGAAATTTACTTGCAATCTTGCATTTTGAAAAAAAAAGTGAATAATGCTTATATATAATTAATTATTTCAACGATTATGGTTTATAAAAATCGCATCACAACAATACAACAGTATGCGTGAACTTACAAAGCGATTAAATAGAAGTGTAGATTCAGAACGTTGGGTGGCTTTTGTATTTTGTTGGTCTGTGGTATTTGATACAATTCATTAGGTGTGCACGAGTATATTTAAACAATAAACATAAACAAAATGTAGCGATCAGTACCGAAAAAATTAATGTAACCTGCGTTCTTAATGTGGCTCTCTTTATTGCCCGCATGTATCGCCGAAGAAAGCATTTTATTGTTTATATTTACATCTTTCATTTAATAAATTAATGAATTGAATTGATCGAAAAAGTAATTAAAGGTCATTAAATTATTGATAATGTACACCAGAACGATATATAAAAGCTATAGCCAAAGTGTCTTATACGGGAATTTGAGTTTGGTATCATCATAAGTTCGTGCAATCCGTGATTTTTCTTCGGTTGCTGAAGATTTCGACCGATCGATAAACTGTATGGTTAGAACTGGACCGAGTAGATTTCAGTCCTGTCTGTTTCTATACAGCTGTGAATTACAATCAATTTCGTACGAAATGGAGAGAATCATACTTAGTGGATGTAAATTTTAATCTATAAATATAAGATGCCATTTTTGTTAAAATCTTTTCTCTCAAATCAATTGTCCACATTCTTGTAGTTGTAATTATTTTTCAGTGAGACAGTCGAAGCCGATTTTTTTCCATCGGTCATTTCATAAGAACAAAGTGTTGATTACGTATAAAAGAGAAGAGAAATCTTGACAATAACATAACATCTGAGTTTCAAAAACAGTTATAATCGATTTTAAACTTGCTTGAGAACTATGAAGATACTTAAAAAGTAATATCAGTAAATATGCGATAAAATTTCCGTGCAAAATGTTAATTAAAAAGAATAAACATTTCTCTTTTTGAAAATAAATTCGTGTATGCAATTTGACAATGCCCCGAAATTGTGGAAACACAGGCATCGAATTTGACGATCTTTATGTTTGTTACATGTTTGCTTTTTTGCTTCTCGGCAGCTTAATTAAATAACTCTGATGTATTCAAAGGTTGGGGAGAGGACTGATATTTGTTTTCCTAAGATATCCTTTATCTATCTATCTTATGTTTCGGGGGGGGGGGGGGGGGGTATTGCATGTGGAGTCAACTGTGCAGAACTTTAACTATATCTTGGTTATTCAAAATGTTTTGATCTCTTTTGTGAAAATTGTAAGAAATATAGAATTGTAGAAAATTATTAATCCTACTTCAAACAATTAAAGACGATGAAAGGAAGTATAGAAGAAAAGAAATAATGCCCAAAAAATTTGACGTTCGTGACGCCGTGACGTTTTCGACGAGCTACGTCAAAGCGTAACATCTCTTACTAAAATTGTCATAAAATGCTTAAAATACACAAGATCTTGGATATCTTTGTATAATTGTATTCATAAAGACCTGACTAATCAGAATTGAAAAGGTGAGTTTGTGAAATTTTGACCTTAAGGGCCCTTTTCTCATGAAGGCAGTCATATATTTATAAAACTTGTTTATACACGCACAGTTCGATGTACACATTCTGACTTGAGGTGAAGACAGATTAAGGGACCTCAAATCCTGAACTGAACTCAATTCAGTCTGTTATAGTGTCTAAACGTTAACAATACGAACATTAAACATTGTGTGACACATAACTAATGACAGATGTCTTTTTGTACGGTGCGCGAGTTTAAAACATCTATAAATTTTCAAACCAAATTGAAAAACCTTGACAAATTATGATTGTTAGCAATTCATTTTTTGTAGTTGATTGACTCATTATTCATTGGTTCTTAAACTGGTATGGGCAACCTTTTAATATGAATGTGGCCAAAAGTACATTATAATCAATACTGTCACCTTTTTAAATCTTTAAATTTTACAATTTTTGACTGAAAATATGTTTTAATTTTTTTTTGGAATGGTAAAAATTAATAAAACCCCAGCGGGATTCGAAGTCATGACGGTCATGACGTTCAGATTAGTATCTAACGCTCTAACCCATGAGTAACTATTTCGGAAAAGAAATAGTTTATAAAATTATTCTTGATTTTATTGATTATTCGATCGGAAATACATGGACGTCCTAACTTGGTGGTGTCCATTACCACCTTAAGATCCATGAATAGCGGTGTTCACGCCGGTCATAAATTTTCGCTTTTGGTTTATAAATACAAATGGAGCGTGGGACCTTACATATATATATAATCATTATGCATATTAAAACAGTAAACAGACTGGACAGGACTAGTTAAAAATCAAATTGATATAATGTACTGGTTATCGTCAAAATATCCCCATTTGAGACAAAACTAGTATTCGCATACCTGAAAATGACAAATTGGTACAAAAGATATTACAATTTTATAACAATAAATCATTTTGTTTTAATTCATAAAATAACGAAATCCATTCTTATATATTTGATAATTCTAAAATATATGAAATTCAAAACTGCAAAATTGCAGAAATGTTATCAAAACAAAAAACAATGCACAATGTAATGGCATTAATAATTATATTAATGATGATGATTTTTTTTTTCACATGTACCATGTGGTTTTCACGTTGTCTTGCATACTTTTACAGGCATTAATACAAGCGCAAGCACTGTCCTCATTGGTGTATAGAAAAGAGAAGACCATATCTCTCGGTCAACGGTTATATGTATTTGATATTGATTGTGGTAGAAATGGTAACCTGTGCATTTCTGCATCAAACAATTCTTCTGATTTTTATAATAATCCAAATAACTCAGATTCTGTTATTTTTAAATCTTCTTCTGGATCTTACATAGCAATACAGGAACAAAACAATGATCATTTTAATTTCACATATGGAACGTATCATTCCATTAAAAGACAATCTGCAACTTTAACAACCCAACGATATTCTACTTCGCCAAAACCCAGTGGAATTTCTGAAGACAGAACAAAACAATGGGTACTTAGCAGTCCTAGTATACTGTGGGGAGAAGATGAAGATTTTTTTCACCGTGGATGTGGCCCAAAATCTGGATTTACAGCACACGGAATAACAGCCACTAAATCTGGGGGTATCTTGTTTTGTTTATGGAACAATGAATTTGGAGAACGTAGTTCAGGAAAAGTGATTTCTATTGATGGAAAACTCCAGATTTCCATGGATAAAAATCAACCTCTGTACATTTGTCCAACTTATATAGCAGAGAACGGCAATGGAGACATTTGTGTCTCTGACGTCAGAGCCGTGGTTGTCACCGACGCCGGCGGGATGTTGAGATTCCGTTACCAAGGGAACTCCAAAGAAAGCAACTTTGATCCATATGGCATATGCTGCGACTCAAAGTACAACATTATTGTCGCTGAAATGAAAAACGACAAGCTACTCGTGGTTGACAAAGATGGAGAATTTCTTCATCAAGTGACCTATGATGGAATCAAAATGCTCCGTGCTGTATGCATTGACGAAAACGACAGAGTGTTTGTGGGAGAATGGGATTCAGACGCCATTAAAGTCATTGCACGATAATGTTAGCGTTTATAATCGGTCAATAGTTTGTAAAAGTTGAAGTGTACAATTTACTAAAACTATTGGATAACAATTATATCATAGCCATATGCACAATGTATATCATTCTTTAGTTTACAAACTGAATATCGCATATTTATGCAACGGGATATATCCATGTATCATTATCATCTGTAACGCTTCTGAATCAACTTGTGTTGTATCGAATTGCTGGTAATGATTTTTCATCTATAAAATTTGAAACAAATAATATTTGTTGGTTCACATTTGCCAAGAATTAACACCTAAATATTATGAAACGGTCATTTTTTGACTATTCATAGAGACAAACATTCGGCGTCATATAAAAAAAATCTTAAATATGAACAAATAGCTCTGGGTTGGCGATATGCCTGTGTATATTTCTGCATGTATATGATGTATATAAACTTGGGTTGACATCACTTTGTTTATGTATAGGTATTGCCCAATTACGGGACAATCTTTGGACAACATTAACCTCATGTAAAGGGATCTCTGTATTTAAATATAGCAAACACTAAAATATATAGATATATTTCTTCTTTACTAAATGACAGTATATAACTAATCAAATTATATCTCAAAGTTAAGAGAAGATATGATTGTTAGTTTGTTGACCAACAATCCTTACTAATGTTTTCATTCTAGTTGTTTGAAAGGTCACCTCATTATTTTCAATCTTGCATGTGTTAAATCTACTTAATATTTAAGACAGTTTGTTTGTCTAAGAAGAGACAAATAGTTTGTAGTCGGTCTTTGATGATAGCGCCAATTTATTTGTTGTGTTTTATGTATAATGGAAATGAAACATTGTATTTAAATTAGTCAATACACATGAAAAAGGTTTTCTATGAATACAAAATCCGAATATTCATTTCATTAGATATGAAGTTTAAGAATTGAGACTTTAATACAGTTTTATAATTTCGATTTTGCTGAGTCTTAAAAGCATGTAGATATTATAGACAGTTTCTTATTATCAAAATACTACGCACTTATAATAACTTTTCATCGTTTCCACGATCAAATTGCATGAATATTATCTCTTTTTAATCCAACATGGATACAGGTATGCTGCCAAATTGAGCATTGATTTTATCATATTTTCACGAGTGAAAATATAATCTGATAGATAAATGTTAAATAATTAAGTCATGAAAAATATACAATTTGAATTTAACCCTACATCACATACCTTAAAAACTGTTTGCTGAGCTTCGACAATTTGACTTGAATGAAAGAAAGATCATCATGTCCTCATAACATTCTAAATTTCTTTTTTTATGTTCTTTTTTATAAAGAAAATCATTATTAAACATTTCCTCTTGTAACGTTTCCTCAAGTCTCAGTAGCATTTAAAAAAAAATATGATCAAATGAGCATTTAGACCGAACTAATAGAAGTATATAAGCTGTAAATTCACTCACAAATGCATATGAAAACAAATATTCAATGAACTAGGGCAGTGGTTGATATCGTTAAGGCTGTAGGTTTTAACTTTTTGATTTTCAGAAAACGTAAAAACAAGCACATATATTAGATGATTAAAAACTTAATTCTGTATTCCAAGTTAATACACCTACGTATTCTCCGCAGAATAAACATCTTTTGTCCCATGATTTAGTAGATATTCAACTTTATTTGAATAAATGAAACACTTAAAACAGATCTTCTAGAAGACACAATTTATCCCGGCGAAAAGACATTTCAAGCAACACATAGAAAAAGTATTAGCGTGTTTTTAAGTCATGGTGTTTGGTGTTTTTTTCTTGTACAATATATGATGTGTACTTTTCCCGAAACACTCAACCTGAGCTGTAAGACAAATTCTAAAATAATAAATATCACAGCAGCTAACGGTGTAATTAGTTTAAGAAGTATTTTATTTAGAAATATACACAGAAGCGTATAAATGAATATGGATTGAACAACAGACACACCATGGTCTATATATCTTCTAACCATTAAAGATCAATGTACGTGTTTATTTTAATAGTAAGACTGTACGCACTTTTAAGTCTTATACATATACAGTTTACTGACTTGTAGAGAATACAACGATAACACAACCAGTTTAGAAGAATTAAAAGACATGAGAAATACAGAAAAAATAAAAAATCTATATTGCAGCTATAATGGACCCAAGAATTGTTCTACATTTACATGTAAAATACGTTTAGCACATCGCTTATTATTGGTGTTAAGTTCTAAAAATCTTTAACTGCTTTTTATAAATTTATGACCTTGGGCAGAAAGTAACATATTTTTCAAGAGAGACAGACAATCAAATATGATTATCTTTTTGAATGTAATGATCATTCATGTACCTAAACAGAATGCTTCTCAGAGGATTATAATATGGACAGCGAAACAAAAAAAAAGATGAAATGAATCCTCATAGGAATAATCTTATCTTAAACATTTAGGTGATTCAACTAAGTTTTGATTGTACAAATCAGCATTAAGATTGCTAGAAAAAAATTTTAGTTGACAGTGGAGCATATTTAAATTTCTTTTTCCATGGTTGTAAAATTCATATTTTATTTTATCTACAGGATTTTTGTTCTGTATACTTTGCTTAAAGTTGGCTATACATATTAAACATATTACACTGTCTGGCAAAATGTTCCATAACTTAACTGTTGATGGTAAAGAACTATTATAGCATGCAACAGTTCTAGTAATTGGAATGTGAAACAAGTTATTATTGCATAGGGAATAATAATGTGAAACTAGTAGACATCGTTTAACTATATCACATAAACATTCATGTGTGTGATTTAATAGTATTTTGTACGAAAGCCGAGAAGGATCATTCAAGATTCGAGATTCAAAATACGAGATTCGAAATACGAGATTCGAGATTCAATATCTAAATTAACCAATCAAATCATGGATCCGAAACCTGTATCCTAGCAACATCAAACTGTTCTAAATAAAGATCATTCGTACATGCTCTTTCCTACAAATAAATGTCTTAATAGCTCTTATATAGTGGTTATAAAATGGTTAAATTAACATTGATGAATTAACCCCACACAGTATTAACAATTAAATTAGAAATAACACTGTTGGCTTTGCGAATCTAAGTGGTTTTGTTTGCCCTGTATGTATTTCCCCCCGAACAATTTTAACCCGAAGTATATTCGCCCCAACTGTGTAACAATCGGCTCGCGAAGAAAGATCTGTTTAATCTAAATGTTTGAGCTATGAAACGAAACTCAATGAAATAATCGACATGTCAAAATATAGGTTATGATAAAATTTTAAACCACAGAAGATATAATGGTTAACAACCTCAAAGACAAAAATCCAGATAGGAATACTGTATTGTAGGGTATGGCAATGCCATTGTCGATATGAGAGAGAGAGAGATAGAGAGATAGAGAGAGAGAGACAGACAGACAGACAGACAGAGAGTTTTGTAGTGTCAAATTCAGTTTTGATTCAGAATTTGAAATTGATTTGATTTGTTACAAGCATATATAGACAATAATTATGCCTCTAGAAGGAGAAAAAGAGATGAAACGAAACTCAATGAAATAATCGACATGTCAAAATATAGGTTATGATAAAGTTTTAAACCATAGAAGATATAATGGTTTACAACCTCAAAGACAAAAATCCAGATAGGAATACTGTATTGTAGGGTATGGCAATGCCATTGTCGATATGAGAGAGAGAGAGATAGAGATAGAGAGAGAGAGAGAGACAGACAGAGAGACAGAGAGACAGAGAGTTTTGTAGTGTCAAATTCAGTTTTGATTTAGAATTTGAAATTGATTTGATTTGTTACAAGCATATATAGACAATAATTATGCCTCTAGAAGGAGAAAAAGAGATGAAACGAAACTCAATGAAATAATCGACATGTCAAAATATAGGTTATGATAAAGTTTTAAACCATAGAAGATATAATGATTTACAACCTCAAAGACAAAAATCCAGATAAGAATAGTGTATTGTAGGGTATGGCAATGCCATTGTCGATATGAGAGAGAGAGAGAGAGAGAGAGAGAGAGAGAGAGAGAGAGAGAGAGAGAGAGAGAGAGAGAGAGAGAGAGAGAGACAGACAGACAGACAGACAGAGAGTTTTGTAGTGTCAAATTCAGTTTTGATTTAGAATTTGAAATTGATTTGATTTGTTACAAGCATATATAGAAAGGAGAGGAGGTAGTTAGGGTAGGGCAGACCAACTAGCAAGCTTTAATTTTAACGGTGTTAGCGCACCTGTGATTTACATCAACTCTCTCTCTCTCTCTTTCTCTCTTTCTCTCTCTCTCTCTCTCTCTCTCTCTCTCTCTCTCTCTCTCTCTCTCTCTCTCTCTCTCTTTCTCTCTCATCACCTAGCATTTCCTTTTCCGTGAGGGGGTTTGAGGTATTTTTGATGTCTTACATTAGCCAGCAAAAATGATAAAAAAACATGAAATTTTCTTTAAATTGTGTGCGGATGTTGTACTCCAATAATCTGTTTTCAGTATATACATTTCAAGAGGGGGGGGGGGCGGGCTATATAGTCCTAATTAGTTTGGCATGTAAAGGACATCATGTATTGCTTGTGGCAGTTGTGCTATACTCTCATTTGTTATAATAGGTAATACAACATATTGATATAAAATGAAAGTTTCCAATTACACTGTACATAACTTCTATCATGCATTTTGACCCGTGCGATAGTTTAAAACAATTTTCAAAGCATTTAATGTAATTCAACCGATCATTTTTGAAATTTAATTTTCTGGATCCCCGCCTGATACGTCAGCCTTCTTGTATACATGTATTAGAATTACATCTACGTTGACCATATGTACACATTAACATAATCGGCTATGTTATGGGACGATAACATTTTTTATCAATGTTTTTGCAGGATATGTAACAAATAACAGCCTATTTGTGGATTTTTGCACTGATTATTTGAGATAATTTGCCGCCATCTTTTATGTATTCCACACACCACTCACAGTTTTTTTTATTTGGTGTTCTGTGTGTATGGCGACAAATTGGTAAATTTGCACCACTCACCCATTGTAGCTTCATCCTGATTACATTTTATCTAGCTAAGTGTAATGAAGTAGTATATTAAATACACACATCTTTGTTTGCAGTGCTTATTTACATCTTTAGAGATTTACTTACAAAAAAGTAAACATTTGTATGACTTATATGTAATTATTGTCAATTTTGGTGCGAGGGCGGGGGGGGGGGGGGGGGGGGGGAGGGGGGGTAGGAAACTACAGAGAAAGTTGGCTGTGAAACATATGCTTTTATTCTTTCTTGTTGATATATCAATGAATGAATTATAACAAAATACATGTACAACAATTAATTTTGAAATATTCATGCATAATCAGATTTTTAAAAAGTGTTACTGTTCTCTGCACAAGAAATCGGCAATGTGAACAAATTGGCACCCTACCATCCCTACCTTTAATTGTAGAGAGTAGGTATCCTTCTATATTGAAAACAATTCCAAAAGTAAGACTCATAATAAGTTGTTTACTGAGGAAAAGGAAAAAGAAATGTATTTATTAATAATTCCGTATGATGTGATAATATCTCAATGATTTGTTTATAATCATAGTACTAGTGTATCACTGTATGCATACATAAGAACGATAAGTAATGCTTATATTTATTAGTGAAACAGGACAGATTATTTATATTTAGATTATTTAGATACATGTACTAATCTTCATGTGGGGATCTAAAAAGGAGGGGGTCAGGGGATTTGGACCCCCTCCTCGGGAAAATTGGAGCTTATTAAATTTACATAGTAAATTTTTTTAAAATTGGCCAAGGACCCCCTACAGAAAAAATTAGCTACGCTTATGAAGTTCTCTACCATAACCGCATTTTAACACAAAAGGGGTGAATAAACCCGGGTTTTAAACTATTACTGGTGGTGAAATACCCCAGGGTTCAAACGCATCAGGTGGAAATTCACCAGGGCAAACAAAATTACTTAGATCCGCGAAGCACACTGCATTATTACTAGTCTACTTAGATATTCTGTGTAAAAGTAAATACAAATAATTATTTAGTTAGGTAGGGAGAAGTGAACATAGCATTTATTTGTATATAAGAGCATGTACGTATGATTTTTATTTAGAACAGTTTGATGTCGCAAGGATACAAATTTTCAGATCCTTGATTTGATTGGTTAATTTAGATATTGAATCTCGAATTTCGAATCTTGAATCTCGTATTTCGAATCTCGTATTTTAAATCTCGAATCTCAAATGATCCTTCTCGGCTTTCGTAATTTTGTACATAAGCGTAACTTTGTGTTATTTTCTTCCGTCACATAATGTTTCCTACCCTAATTCAAAACTAACTTTTGTTTTGAGGATGTGCGTCTTAATCCTGTGATGATGCACCCTGCCTCAATCTGTACACTTTCTAATAAATTGCTCTGTTCTTGTGTACAGTTATCTATACTACTGTAGAATCGTTAGATTTCGTGGTGGCTCAATTTTCGTGGAATTCGTGGGTACCTCTCATCCACGAAATAACATCCTCCACCAATTGATAAATTAGGGTAATAAAGTCATATTCCTTTTTGTAGATATATAAGAATACAGGAAATTACGTCCCCACGAACCTGTAAAATTTAAGTAATCCACGAAAATTGGCCCCCACGAAATTTAATGATTACACAGTATATAAACTAACGATATAACGCATGTGTCTTGATATAAAAGTAGCTATATCGTATAAAGAGTTTGTTTTGTTCAATATGGATCATATATTTATTAGTATTATATATTCAATATGCAATATGTATTGATGTCTATTTTACAGTGTTTTATAGCCTTTTAAAGGTTTTTTTCTGAATGTCTAAACAACAGCCTTGTTAAAAAAAACACATTTAGATCAGTTTAGCTTTAAATTCTCCTGACTCTCCCTCTCTTCTGCTCGGTCCACTGCACGAATCAACCTGTTTCGTAAAAAATACAAATGGCGAGGCACGCTACTGACAAACAAGTTGATACGACAGGATTATCAACAGTCTCGTTTGAAGTCATCTTTTCGTAAGTTCTGTGGTCGATAAAACGACCTTGTCAGCAAATACAATCTTCCACTGGGTCGCATGCTGACTGACGTTTTTCATACTAATTGTTAGACCATAAGCAATTGCCTAATTGTCTATGAACTTTCCATTTTTCACGATTCCGACATAGAACACACGGCGGGTGTGACCAGTCAGCAGAGGGTGCTTACTCCTCCGAGGCACCTGATCCTACCTCTATTTTTTAGGGGTCCGTGTTGCTATGCTTTGAATTTGTATTTCGTTTTATGGATTTTTGAGATGGTTGACAATTTGTTATTGAAATTTTTCATTTCAATATCTTTAAAAGTAAAAGGAAACTTTTCCGGGTGCAACCAAACATCCTAATTTACAGTCCCAGTCTGCTTTTTCCTTTAAAGTTCACACAAAGCACACAAAATTATAATACAATTTTGTGAGAGAAAAAGTGGAATGCATCCTTCTTTCATATATCACTGTAAAGATACCTGCAAAGGGTCATTAATACAACATTTAATGAGCTAGGTTGCTGATAAATGACATAGCAATTTGGAACAATTTTGTAAAGCAAATCAGAGCATTTTAATTATTGATAAGAAAATGACCATAGAACGCATCCTTATTTGATATATGGAACAAAATATTCATTTAAAAGAGTGAGAGAAAATAAGGTAGAAAACGTCTGGCCTGAAATATCTAAAAATCAAAACCCTTTATTAACTCCATTTAAATGCTTATCGCAATTAGGTTACCCACCTAAAATAGCTATGCGAAGAGACAGAGGAATACTGATTTGTTTTTGGAACGTACATGGCAAAACACGGCAATGGAGACATCTGTTTTCTAAAAGTCAAAGCCGTGGTTGTAGTATAGAAACGCGTTTTGAACAAAAATAATATGACAACCACTGCACAGTGACTAAAGGACTAACGCTCGCGCTTCTTTCCCCGCCCTTTATCTCTCCTACAACAGGAAACTTGTACTCTAAATATTACTTTATGGTCTACCTTACTTGTGATGTCAGGATAAATCAGCGAAAATTCGGGAACCTTTATATCCCGCAGGAATCACAAAAAATGCAGGTTAAGTTTAAATAATAGCTCTATATGAATATCAAATCACACTCTGTATTTAATATCGCAATAACCTGTCATGTATATATGTTATAGGGTTTATAAATGACAAAATTTTCGACTATAATTTATAAAGTGATATGTTCAGATATTTAACTTTTGGCTCTTTGAACTTTATTTTTAGAGGATTTTTCTAATCAAGCATAATTTTTCATTCAACGCAACTAAATCATAACAAGAATGCGAATCAAGCATTGCAAGAACACTGACGATGAGAGGCCATGCACTCATCAAATTATAGGATTACTTACAATGAAGATTTGGGTATGCATGAGCATTCTTTACTCTACTTTTAATATAGAAAATACCATATGTTAAATATGTGTATGGAATACATACAATTAACGAACGTCATCTTTTTCTTGTAAATTACGATGCCTAAAGGATTTGCTTAAATTCAAAGTAACCATTACGTATCAACTGACTCAACATTAAATATTACTTGCTCGACAGTAACCTGGCTCCGATTTAAAAAAACAAAAAACTAAAGTCAAATCTGAGACTTAAGTCAGAGTTTTTTTCTAAAAATTTGAGTTTTTACTCAATTTGAGAAAAAACTTGTTACCTTCATAGCAGACTTAAGTCGAAATAAATTCTCAAATATGGCGATTAACAGCAGACGGCAGCGTCGCCGTCGTAGACATTGGCAACGAATTTGCCATTATCGTCTTGCTGACAGACAAAATCCACTGGAAAATTTGCCCGAGTGTGAAGTATTCCAACGTTTCAATTCAATTCAATTCAATTCAATTTATTATCCTTGAGCTTTACAACTCATCGGAATACAAATTATAATACATATAAAATTATATACAAATGTGCAATGTGCAGTAAGTGAGTGGACATATTAAGACAATATAATAATGTACATATCTTAAAATATGAATGAACATAAATGTATAAGTAGCTTAAACTGTAGTATTATTACAATGCTGCGCTCTCATTTTGGAAGCGCTAGATAAATATTTTCCTAAATTATTGAGTTCCTTTGTATTGTTAACACTTAAAAGTTTAGTTAGCTTAAAAACACTTGGTTTTTTGTAATAAAAACTCTTTATATATTTCTTTCGTAATTCAGCGTAAAAAGGACATATGAGTATAAAGTGGAACTCATCTTCTAAATCTTTTTTATTACAATGATTGCAAAATCTTTCATTTCTTGGCACCTTGTTGTGTCGACCTATTTCAATATTTAAAGAGTGTGATGAAGTTCGAAAAATACTTATAAATTTTTTTGAAGTATAATTAATCGGTCTCCTAAGATAAGTTTGCAAACAAAAATTATCCACAAGGTGTCGATATAACATACTCTTCGGAGATGTCGAAAGAGATGACATCAACCTTTGTTTATAAATATCTAATATTCTACACTCAATTATCTTGTAGGTTTTACAATGATTTGAACAAGTTTCGTCAAACAAATATTTTAGACCCATGCTAGATAACTCGCTTTGTATGGAAACCATCCAGTTATCGTTATTGACAAGCATGCTTTCGTATGCCTCCTTCAAGATAATGTTATTTGTATTTTTAATTTTTAACCAGTATTTGAAAATTCGTAGTTTTCTTCTAATATACAAAGGAAATCTACCCAGTTCATAATACACTAAATTATTTGTAGTTTTTTGTTGACCCCAAGAATTCTCTTACAAAAATTGAGATGAACCTTTTCTATATCGGGTGCTTTGTGGAAACCCCGAATTTCACAGGCATATGAAAGAATGCTATGTACATACGTATCAAATGCAGAACATTGAGTTTCAACATTAAAAGAATAATTTTTCATAGTGTTTGATATTGCAAAAAGTGCTTTCCGTCCTTGATCTGCTACATATTTTTGTGTTTGTAAAAATTGTCCATTGAAGTTAAATAACATACCAAGATACTTAAAAGTAAACACAACTTCTAGTTTTTGTTCATTGTATGACCAGCTTTCAAGATCTGATATTTTCCCACCATTTCTAAAAATGACAACCTTGGTTTTAGACACATTTACATTCAGATCCCATTCTATAGTATATTCCTTAAGTGTATTTAACATACTCTGTAACCCAGCAGGGGTTTCAGCAATCAATACCATGTCATCTGCAAACATTAGCAGGAAAATATTAATCATTTGTAGTTCAATGGATGGACAATTGTTTTTTATAAAGTTTATCTCAAAATCGTTAACATACAAAGCAAAAAGTAGTGGTGATAACACTTCACCTTGCATAAGATCCATGTCATTACTAAAGTAATCACTTAAAACATATAAAACAAAATATGCTTGGAAGTCGTCATTCGTTAGGCTACATTTTCCAGACTTGCTTTTCCACTTAGAGAATAAACTGTAAAAGTGTTTTGGGTTGTGTTTTCTCAAAAAATCAAACATGTCCCCCTCATATCGTTTGTAGTTATATTTTGATTTTTTCATGTATTTTTTGTATTTTTTCTTGGCGACTAAAAGTGTTTCTTTGTTTTCATATGATTTTTCATTATTGTATGTATGGAGTAGCCCTTTGTATTCTTTCAATAGTTTTTTACAAGTTTCGTCAAACCAGGGTTTGTCCTGTTTCATATTCCCACATGCGTTATTTTTATGTATGGTATATTGTGCTTTAGATACTTTAACATCCATGTAAGGTAAGACACAGTCATTCAATATACTGCAAATATTGTCGATACAAGTATTGAGATCTGAAGAATTTTTGAAATCAATATCTAATTCACCGAGTAGAAAATTTTGATTTTGTCTAATTTCAGTCAAGATAAATTCCGCATTGTCATCGATCCACATTACTGATTTACTGTTAGTTCTACCCGAAGATACACTCGTTCTATGCAGTTGTGTTTCTAGGCAAATACCATTGATGGTAAAAATAATTGGTGAATGGTCAGAAAAAATATTAAATATGCCAGTAGAAAAATGGCCTATACTAAAAAACAATGAACTTTCGGTCAACAGATAATCAATAACACTATTTCCTCTTGAACAGAAAAAAGTATAGTCACCAGGTACATCCCCAGGATGTCTACCATTATCAATTCGTAGACCTGTTGACTTACATAATTCTAATAATTTTCTACCATAATTATTGATGTGTTTATCTTGGTTTTTTCTTTCACAAAGAACTTCGGTGTCTTCATATAGAAATGGTAGATTTCCATAGGTGTGGTTTACAATAGATAACAATACCCCCACCTTTAATTGATTTTCTTGGAAAAATACACTTTTCATAGCCATCTATGTCTACAACATCTCCAGGAGCAAGCCAGCATTCACTAAGGAAGATAATGTCGTATCCATTTATAATTGAATGGAATTCGGGATTGTTTATTTTATCATGAAGCGACCGACAGATATTCCAAGATATAAACGACAATTCACTCACTGCACATCCCTACGCTGAATGGTTACCCCATACCGGTGGGTGATTGGCGGTACGCACATCACTACGTTCTGCTCCCGGTTTGGTGCGTTCAGTGTCCCGGTCAGGCGTGGATCTTGCTGCTGTGGTCGATGTCGGGGGATTTCCAATGCGTTGTGTTCCCGGTTTGGCACTTCCGGTGTCCAGGTAAGGCGCGGATCTTGCGGCGGCTGTCGGTGCCTCGGGGTTACCCATGCGTAGAGCTCCCGGATTGGTGCGATTGGTGTTCGAGTAAGGCTCGGATCTCGCTGCTGCGGCAGGTGCCTCTGAGGTATTCTGCGGTTCGCCCGACGGGTCCTCTGGTTTGATTTGAACATATTTTATTGTGTAAGTAACACAAAAGGATCGGAAACAAGTTCTTACAACTTACAAGTTCCTCTCCTAATGATAATACATACAATATATACAATTGTCATAGTACATGTAATATTACATGTTACTTATAGTTATTGACTTTATAATAATTAAATTCATGGACATACATTTACAAAGTAATTGCAAATATATAGTAGATAACGTTAATGTACAGTATAGAAAGCAAAAGCAAAAAGGAATTTAATTATTAAATTAATCCTCTGGTAGGTACAGTTTCAGATTTCGCCTCCAAACAATTCTGAACATTGTCGCTTTGTTAAATCCCTTTATTCAGAGAGACACAGTAAGAAATTCTCCACTGAATCCTATTTTCCAAGTCTTGATAACCCTTCGGTATTTTGCGAGTGGCAGTTTTTATTCTTTGATTTCGGACACTTTCTCTTCGGTATCTCCCCCCTCCGTTTGCAGAGTTGTTCATGATGTGTGTTCCGCACTGCATGTACCAACTGTCTCGGCAGATTATCAAGATGCCATCTGGGGTAGAATCAGAAGAAGTGATATCCCAGTTTTACAATGTTGCAGGTATTGTTAAATCAAAGGGGAATACTCGGAAGAACAAATGTCACTTTATATAACTCATACAGAAACTCATTTCGTTCATTTAATCACATTAAACACCAAATATACAAGCATTCACAAATTACATCACATGTACCAGAGGAAAATATAAATGGTCCACAAATTTTATTTTTTTCTTTTAATTAACCATATCCTTATAATTATATTAAGTTAATTTTTAAAGCAATTGTGCCAGTTGGTCAATCTAATTAAAATTAGATCTTTGATCCGCTCCTAATAGATCGCTACACCAATTGCACGCTGATTTGTGGACTGAAAAGGTCAGTGGATTTGACCTGTGAAAGGATCTATTAGGAGCTGATCAAAGATCTAATTTTAATTAGATTGCCAAGAGGTCAAAATGCAAATATTTTTGGCACAAATTTATAAATGTACATGTAATAGTAATACCACCACCAATTCCAATCCTACACCTAAAATGTAGAAAATGTATCCAGAGTAAATTGCTCTTTAGCAACTTGTTTAATTTTTTAGATTATCATCATGCTGATTTTTCTAGTAATTATATTATTCATATTTGGATAGATTCATTCACCCGACTTTACAAATTAATAAATTATTTTGTAAACATCACATTATTATAAATGTATTCCATGCCACCATCTTTTCCCTATAAATAAAATTTTTTCTATAAATCTTACAACATACCAAAATTAATAAAATAAAAATTAAATTAAAAAGAGGTGTAATTAATATGTCCTTATTGTTAGGTTTTCAAAACATACTTGGCTGTGTTAATGGGACTTTTATAAAGATCCAAGCGCCATCAAATAGTGAGCCAGATTACCTGAACAGAAAAAGGTATCATTCAGGTATTTTATCGGCCCTTTTGTTGAAGAAAAATACTTATCAACAACACAGATTAAAGGTTAAATATTGTAATTTTAATTTTCAGTCATGGTAAAATGAACAGCTGAAAGTTTGAAAACTTTTCACATCAAACAAGTACCGTACGTATATATTTACTCAATTCAAGCAAAAGGATATATAATTAAAGTTTTTCTTATATAGTCAAAATAATTGTCTAAGATGTATATTTGATGTACACATTATTATGAATCGCATGCATTAAATATTACATTTCTGATGCATTTTTATTGCATATAAATATATACATAGATAATTAATTAAGACAAATCACAAATATATCTTAAGGTTCATTCTCCCTCTGTACCATCACATATAAAATTTTGATAAATTATAGATAGAGTAATTATCATTAAATAATTTCAGAATATATGTGTTCACAACCTTGTACATGTAACACAAACGTAATTGCTGTATACACATGCAATGCAACAAATAATTTACACAATTCAAAGTCACAACTTGAACACTAACTGCAGCAAAGCACAAATTTTCTTATACTGAAAAATGTTTATGAAATATCATGTGTAAAAGATTTCCTCCTTAAATTTTAGATGATATGTAATGCACGGTATAAGATCATTAACTGTGTGGCAAAATGGCCAGGAAGTGTCCATGACAGCAGGATATTTCGTGACAGCCACATATCTGTCGCTTTTGAAAATGTTATTCATTTAAGAATTGCACGTATCAATTTTTAACTAATTACATAATGTTGAGTTAACAAGTTCAGGAATAACAAGATTTTATTTAAATAGGGCACTACAGGGGGATTCTTCTTGGAGACTCAGGTTATCCCTGTAAACCATATTTAATGACCCCTTTTCCTGTGCCATCAACCCCTGCTGAAGTAAAATTTAACAACGCCCATGCAAAAACCAGAGTAACCATCGAACAAACCTTCTGGATATTGAAAAGGAGATTTTCTAGCTTACACTCTGGCCTTTGTTTACAGATTTAGAGCTGTCACCGGAAGTATTGTTTTTTTTTATATCGGGCCGCTTATAGCAATGAGGAGAAAACTCAGCTAAGTAAAAAATTCAACTCAGCTGAAAATTGACTAAGTTTGTTTTGTGAAACGCAATTTGAGAAAAAAATCTCAGCTGAGTAAATTCTCAGGATTATAGATTGGACTTATGTAAAAATTTAAGTTTTTGTGTGAAATCCGTGCCTGAGCATTTGAAGTGCACAAAGACGAGGCCAGTCTGATAATGCGTACTTTCGTTTTGTTGTTCTCAGAAATTGAAAAAGGAAAAACCATCACGGTTTCTGAAAATAAAAACAAGGGACAACATTGAAGTAGTTTGACAGGTAAGATGCTATTTAATAATTATTTTTTTAAAATGTATTTTTAAAATTAACCTGTGTTGATCCCATTGATAAAAGACGTTCTAAAGGATAGTTGAAGGAATGCTTAAAATATCGTGCATACAAATTGTTGTAACAAGGTCTAAGTAGGTATGTTCATTTATAGTGTTTGTAAGGTAAGCTGATAGAGAAAAAAAAAAGTTAAACTCATAGGCGATCCCAATCTTCAAAATTTTGAAAATTTGCAGCTCTTTACTTTTATAAAAACAAGTTTTTATAACTTGTGTAGTGCTAATTTTACATGCAAGGAGTCAACAAATTGCTTGCCTCAGTAGCTGAGTGGCTTCACGTAGAACTTCTACACACTGTGAAAGGGGTTCAACCCGCCGATGCACCGGTGCAACCAATTTTTTAAATAATTTGATCTGAACTTGTATACATGTATCTATTCCATTATATCTATCGTGGGCGAAATTGCAATAACTTGAGGCTGAGGATCAGAGAACCTTAATACCAAAATTATCATATTTAAGAATTTCAGGTAAATCAGGACACCCAACCTTTTAAATTCGTAAATTTAAATGTTAAGCGTATAATGAATGTGATCGTTATAAACATGTAAATAAAGAATAAAAACACAATTTTATAGATAGATAGATAGATAGATAGATAGATAGATAGATAGATAGATAGATAGATAGATGATAGACATAGTAAAATAATGTAGTAAATATGCGGCAAATAATTAATTTTCCGGTTGCAAATAAAAACCTGGTGTCAACGGTCAATGTGGTAGGTAATATAATGTAAACATGTATTTGTTTTAGCAGGCAATGAATCAAGCTCAAACCTTGTCATCGGTGAATTATAGGATTCTGAGAACAATTTCCTTGAATCAGCAGTTCTATATAATTGATATTGCGTACAGCGATAGAGACACAGTCTGCTTGTCTGTATGTGCTGATCAGATATACGAATCTACTGTATATATAGAAAGAAAGCCTTTTAGAAGTGTCCTACCGACTGGATCTTATATAAACTATAGGCATTCAATATTTTATTATATAAATGATAATATTGTAAAAGCCTGTTCCTGTACTAGCAGTTATCTAAGTGTAAATGGTCTACTACTTCAAAATAAAGCAGATGTAAACCTCTTTCAAACCCATGGCATTGCGGTTTGCAAATCAGGCTTCATCCTCGTCTGTCAGTGGAACCGAAAGTTCAAAGACCAGAGCGTTGTTAAAATACAGTACATCGATGACAACAGGAGTAGTATAGTTATGGAAATTGAGTCAGACAAGAACCAACCTCTGTACATTTGTCCCACCTACATTGCAGAGAACGGTAATGGAGATATCTGCGTCTCTGACGTCAGAGCCGTGGTTGTCACGGACGCCGGCGGGATGCTTAGATTCCGTTACCAAGGAAATTCACGTGACTTTGATCCATATGGTATATGTTGTGATTCACCATGCAAAATAATCGTTGCTGATATGAAAAACGACAAAATTCACGTGATTGATAAAGATGGCACATTTCTCCATCACGTGACCTATGATGGAATTAAAATGCCCCGTGCTATATGTATTGACGAAAACAAAAAACTATACGTGGGGGAATGGCATACAGATACCGTCAAAGTCATTGCACGGTGAATATATCAGGCACAGCCAATTGTTTGATCAAGAACCTTTAGTCAATATTCTTTGAAAGCTGAAGTGTACAACTAAGTGTGTAAATCTGATGAGAATCACAACACATGTACAATATAGATGTTTAAACATAAAATAAAGCAGACTTATGGTAATCAAGCATGTTGTTTTTTCTTGATTGAGTGTATTGGCAATGCTGTGAAACATATCGTCATCTCTCGAAGGGAATTCGTTCGTCCATTTGTCGACACTCTTTGTATTAATTGATGTTTTATTATTTTCTCAATTTAATTTTTATTTAATGGAGCTCTTCTAGAATCCAATAGGGTTTGTACCTTGTTTAATCTGCATGTTATCATTACCGTCAGATATCATAGGTAAACTAGGATAACAACTGGGGATTCATTAAATTTGTAGCAGTAGTAATGTTTACAGAATATGTAAGTTTGTGGACAACATTTTAATAAATAGATCAACCGAAAACATTTACAAGAAAATGCAGCCGAGATAATGACTTTATTTAAAATTGGACAAACGTGTATGAAAACTAAGGTTTTTTGTACTGAAAGCAATTGGATATGCAAGATGTGCACATAAATGGGTGTACATGTAATGCAGTCGATTAGGACGCAAGTGAACTAAAGATAAAGCATTGATAACTTTAGAACCTTTATTAATATATTTTTTAAAAAGTTTGCAACGGTTTAATCAAGATTAAGCAGGAAAAAACTTTCATGCTTTGAAAAGTCAAACATCAAAATTCTTCTTTGATAAATAATACATTTTTTTTTCCCATCATTTCACTTTTTTCGCATTTGGTCGTAACTTATCGACAATTTCTAAGATTGTACATTGTACTTTCCTTTCAAACAGTACACATCCCAGGAAGAGCAAGCATCTTCCCTCCGTGCATCACAATAGGTAATATACCTACCTAAATTAATAAAAATATATAAGTTAATAATTTTTGTTTTAGCAAACTCAAGTATATATTACAATTTTTCACCCGTTGATCAATTTAATTTTATAATTCTAATTACAGGACCGATCTGCTGAAAGGATTGTGGAGTGAAAGTTCATCTTTTAGGACATGATTAGTTTATATAATTGATTTAAGTTGTATTGGTTTTATTATTTGTATTTGCGATACAAATAGGCAACTATAATAATTATGTAAAAATATTACAATAATGACGGCACTTACATGTATGTTAAGTTATTGTGTGCGTTGAAGCAGTAAAATGAAATGTCGTGTGATATGAAATTAATTGAAGTAAACCAGATGCCACGACTGAGAGACACGCGTGTGAAATACTTTATATAAACTGACATCGATGAAATGAAAACATGCCATTTATGCTGCAATAATTTTTTTATCCTAATGTTAATTGGACGGACCCTATTTTTATTTAAAGTTGATATTGCGATGTTCAGTTGTCCTACTTTAGCAAAGCGCAGGGTGTCTAAGAATATCTTATACCATTCAGAATTCTAATGAAATAAACAATAGTTGGCCAAAACTTGTACACTGTGGTCCAAACAAAAGGTAACATTGCTTATGCTTTCCGGACCTTTCTCTTAATTATGATGTCACAAAATTGCATCATATTTTTTTGGTTACATTGAATTTCAATCAAATCTGACAAGATAACAGTTACCTTCCATTTTCAAACTGGATAATCAAACACAGTCTTTAATTTAAGCTAAACGAATTAAGTGACAGCGGACATTTTTTATGGAAATCACTGCAGCCAAAAGGTGTTTGTCTTTGGAGCTAGAATTGTCTTTATAACACTTATACTTTTAATTCACTCCTTTTAAAGCCAATCACCAATTATTGAGAAAATTCACGAGTCAGAATATGTAAACTTCTCCTAGTAATTTTTTTTTTATAAGATTTCGACCCTTTCCTATTTCGCCCATTTCTCATGATCTTTCAGCTTTTAAACTGCCCAAGATAATTCCCTGCAAAGGATGGCAATCTCAAATTTGTGCACATGATTTATTAGTCAGTCCAGTTTATTCGCCATAAAATATTTGTAGATTCATTTATTTAGCAAGTAAAAAAATGCTTAAAGAAATTATTGTTTTGGATTATTCAACTTAGTCCAACTAGTCTTGACCAGATATTAGATGATTTGAGAGTTATGAATTTTGAATCAAGCCCTTTTATTTTTATGTTGTTACAGGACTCACGGCAAGCCCAAGTATTGTCTTCGTTGGTATTTAACATAGAAAACACAGTTTCTTTGGGCCATCGAATGTATATGTTTGACATCGGTCGTAGTAGCAAGGGGTACATGTGTATTTCTGCATCAAACAACTCTCAAAGTGACTCTTATCCTTCCAGAGAACATGAATCAGATATTTTCTTTACATCTCCGTCTGGATTGTATATAGCGCTTGGGGAGAAAGGCATCAGACGTGAATTAAATTGCGTTTATTGAACACATAATTCAGTAAAACAACAACAAGCAGTACCGTTGCAAATTCCATACGGGCGGGGCGATACTC
Source organism: Magallana gigas (assembly GCF_902806645.1). Classification (NCBI taxonomy): domain Eukaryota; kingdom Metazoa; phylum Mollusca; class Bivalvia; order Ostreida; family Ostreidae; genus Magallana; species Magallana gigas. The sequence goes on along the minus strand of NC_047560.1, from coordinate 12,162,595 downwards.
CTCAAAGAAATCGGAAAGAAAGGTTGCAACTAGGCGAATCTCGCATATTATGGGAAGATGAAGATCCATTGCACCGTGGATGTGGATCTAAATTTGGATTTACACCACAAGGAATAGCAGTCACTAAGTCTGGGGGCATTTTGATTTGTTTATGGAACAATGAATTTGGAGAACGGATTTCAGGAAAAGTGATTTCGATTGATGGAAAACTCCAGATCTTTATTGATAAAAATCGTCCTTTATATGTCTGCCCCACTTATATAGTTGAGAACGGCAATGGAGACATCTGTGTCTCTGACGTCAGAGCCGTGGTTGTCACGGACGCCGGGGGGTTGTTGAGATTCCGTTACCAAGGAAACTCTAGTAGCAAGAATTTTTATCCTTATGGTATATGTTGCGATTCCTCATGCAACATTATCGTTGCTGATATGAACAATGCCAAAATACACGTGGTTGAAAAAGACGGTGAATTTCTTTATCACGTGACCTATGATGGAATTAAAATGCCGCGTGCCTTATGTATTGACGGAAACGACAGAGTGTATGTGGGAGAATGGGATTCAGATGCCATTAAAGTCATTGCGCGTTAACGCTAGCGATAACATTCAATCAATACTTTATGAAAGCTGGAGTGTACAATTTATTAAGAATAAAAGTCGTGGAAATTGTCTGTAAACATATATTTTCCAATATATATAATAAAATATAAAATATATAATAATAGTATATATAATCTAAGATATAAACGAAGTTTAAGGGGAGGGGTATATAGGATTCGCCTTGTCCGTCCGTACGTCTGTGCGAATATTGATCGGAAATGAGGATTGTCATTGAAAACCTGCATGGCGACCCATATGTCTCGGTACAAGTATTTGTGTTTAAAATTTTACAACCCTACAGGGTCTTTATTTTTTTTTTTATCTGTTGCGGATTTCGGAAGAATGACAATGATACGAAAATGTCCCCAAGAGAAAGATTAGAGTGTTATAGAAATAAGAAACTTAAAGACGACAACAAAAGCTAGCATCATATCATAAAAACAAAACTGTCAAACAGACTGAGTATAAACAAACTTCTGGTGCAATCAGAAAGCGCATGTACAGAGCAAAACAAGCTTAAACTATAAATCGCACCACTGTATTGAAAAGTGAAAGATCCTGTTGGATTTACAGGTTTAGAAAAAACGCGCACTGACGCGATTTCAACGGAAACTTAAGCCCCTGTCACAGTGTCACGATTTTGAGCTACGACAGTGTACGAATTCAATAATCGCACTTATTCGGGGTTCATCGTAGAGATAGTTGTAGGCTCTCCCTCTTCATCGTAGGCTCTCTTTCTTCATCGCAGTAAATCGCCAAACGCAGCGATTGTTTCGAGCATGTTCAAAACAATCGTGCCCACAGTACGATTTTTAAGTATTCGTAAACTTTCGCACGACACTCGCACTGCTGTACATAATCGCAATAAAATCGACATTCGTAGAAAACTCGCAAAAATCCGTAGTACTTACGATGATACGGATATACTACAATCTACCCGAGAATTCTACGAGTTCAAGTGATTGTTTCTCGAGTCTTCTTCGAGAGTTCTCCGAGTGAATGGGAATGTAGTCGGATTTAATGCGAATACAATACGAAAACAGGCGATCGGGGGCGAGTGCAATACGTGAACCTTTCGAGTGAACTACCAGTTAGTATGAAAATACGAGACTACTTTGTGTTTTGCAATAATATTCTTCTTTTGATTACTTAGTACATCGTTCAGTAATTATGTAAGTTTATTACAGAACCTTATTAAAGTTGTCTTTCGAAATTTTACATATACTTGATATTTCTTCACAAATTTGGTTCTTCATTGATAATCTTATTCAAGGAACAAATCAAACATTACTGCTGCCGATTTCATGATTATTTAAACAATTCATGAACTAAACAAAACCTTCTTGTTCGTTTATAATTATAACAAGTTGCTGTCCTTTAAAAAAGGACTACAATACGTGGACCATTAGCACGTGTTTCCAACGAAAACGTGAAAGTCTTAAGATTATCAGAGATTCCACCGACTCTAGCCCTCTGCTTTTAACCACTAAATTTGTACGTTGTATTACATGTACGTATACGTGTATGTATAGCCCTGACTTTTTATCTCAGAATTTAAAGGATTTATACTTCTTAAATAATTATGATCTATCTATGAATAAAGTTTGCATGTATAGTATCAGGCATTCTGTGAATTCTACTATTTGCGCGCACATTACGATTCGCACTTGTCTACTTTGTTAACTATGTAGTGACAGCTTTGTGTAAATTAAAAATTTCATATTTCGATGCATTTTTCTCGAGATTTAAACTTTTATAGTGACATAATTATTCAATCATACTTAAATGCTTAAAAAAATTTAATCGGGAAGTTCTCTAGCCTCGCCTACTATAAATGTAAAGTTAAGTTACATGTGTATTCGGAAAACAACAAAAACATTGCAAATTATGCTATTTGATGCATGTTGTAGTTTCGGCATAACATTAACTTATTTCATAATACTGATAGTTCATATCACATGCCAATCATTTCTTTAAAAGGAATACTTTGTTTCTGTACTGTTTACCGACAACTTTACAATTACAGCGCCTTTGAACCCGATCCTGATTCAGATAAACGTGTGCTAGCCTGGTTCCCTTGCGCACAGGAACCAGGCTAGCTCATGCGCAGGCTGAATTTTCCCCATAGCATCCGGTTTAACCTCGCTTATATATTTTCTGCGTGGACCTCAGGGTCCACGCAATAATAAACGTCCGTCAGCAAATTATTACAACAAATTTACCCACAGTTGCAAACATTGTCACAATATGTATGTTGATGGTAATCTTAACTCACAAATTGTACATCTACTTGTACGTGTTTTCATATATTTTTTTTCTTTATAATCTATTTGAATATTACTATGATTGCATTATTCATCTTATGTGAAATTAAAAAATACTTCCAGGTAAGTATTTAACTCGAAAATGCAATCAATAATTTGTTTAATAAACACTATAAATTAACATACCAGATGTATAATGGTAAAAACTGTTTATTCATGAGAGTATCGTACAAAAATCTTCTTCCATCTTACCTGCTAGTAGGACGATCTCAAAGCGTTCGTTGCTCTATCGCCGAAAATCGTTTATGAATCGCCACAACTCGTCCTGTTATCGCGCATACATCGTACATAGTCCGACATACATCGTAGTCGAGTCGTACTAAAGTCGAAAAAAGCACCGTTTGTAGAATTATCGCCGGACTGACTTGGCGAATAAGTGCGATTTTTAAATTTTAGTAATTCGTGGGCAATCGTAGTATAAATCATGACAGTGTGACAGGGGCTTAAACGACTTGCGTACGACTTTCGGCTGCGTCAAGGTATCTCCCAACCGACTGGAAATAAAGCAGATATCAAGCAAGAACGAATTGGACCAAAAACATACACGAGCCACTCGGTGTTTATTTAAGAAAAGACCCAACTTGAAGTTTATCTGCATTTTATAAACGAAAAACCTGATATCAAAATTTGTCAAAGGTCTTTTGAAAATAGCAAGCCCTATTTTGTTAGACAGGCCCGGCCAAAAGACAGACACACATGCTGTTGTAGATATCATGTAACTTCTCGGTCTCGAAATGTTGTTTGAAATATAAAAGCCTCAGCTTTTATATTTCAAGCAACATTTCTCGACCTGGGAGGTTATTCTGCAACATTCACGAAAACTAGTTCTTTATTTGTTAAGTAACACCAGTATCGTGAGGGACGTCATCATTATTTTTGCCTTCATAGGAAATAAAAAGGATAAATTATTGATACGTTATGAATCATCCTAAAATAGCACTTAGTTATGCTATGTACTGGCATGACGCCATGTTACTGTTACAATTGCCACTTTACCTGGAAAGAAGAGAGTGAAGATATATAGAAAAACATGCGTTTATTCAGTTGGGTACCAGATACTGACTTCTAATGTTCACAGTACTTACATTAGAGTAACTACGGTGATTTCACAAATGAACATTTAAGTAGTCTGTGGTTATATAATTATTACATTAAAATTTTTAAATCGAAGATTTCTAAACTTATCTATAACAATCTGTAACAGGTTATCGATTTAAAATTTACAAGCTGCTATGAGAACTTAAGTTTAATTTTTTTCTCTCAGATTAATTACGCAATTGAGTTTGTAACACAAAAAAAGGAAATAACCAAACAAACGGAGATGCTTTCATGTGACAAAATGTCAATCCTCCAAACACTAGTCTTTGATATCTTCTTTACTTAATCTCCAGGCAAAATAATTGCTGGACAATAGAAGTGTGAAATTATCGTTATTACGGTAACAGCTAGATGTGTGAATGTTTATTTTTCTGGCATGTCATTACCATCTCTTTGTCATCAAAAAAAAAGTAATGCCTGTCAAAGAAATAAGTGTAAGAGAAAATGGTTTAAGATCTGGAAGAGAACGATTGGGCTAACTATGCTGGAACCCCGCACGTTAGCATAGAGTAATATGTTGGGCTAACTGTGCTGGAACCCCGCACGTTAGCATAGAGTGATATGTTGGGCTAACTGTGCTGGAACCCCGCACGTTAGTGGAGTGTGTGTGATATCGGGCTAGCTGTGCTGGATTTCCGCTCGTTAGTGTGTCGATTTTGTGTACAGAATTATATCGGAGTGTTCGTGCTGGAATATCCGCACGTTATTAAGTTGTTATCTCGGAACTCCGAGAATCGGTTTTCATTGGAATACCATGTACCGTTATTTCATCAACTTAAATACAGCGTAAACTTGAGCGAGTGTAACGAATTGGGCTTTCGATCCCTTGAATTCACCATTTGGATTTTAAGAACTTTTACATTACAATTTACAGTTTACAATACAAATCAAATACAAGATACATTCGTGAAAGTTGGGTAGTATTTTTTGTAGAAAGCCGATTGGCATGCCACCAGGCTAACCACAACTTCACGGAAAATTCGCGATAGGAACTTCACATTAAAATTCATTAGTGAAATAAGGGTAAATACGGTTATTTTCTACAGCAATGTCATGAACGTGAATGTTTAAATAAAGAATGTTATTCTCTATTTGACAGATAGTCATAAATAATAAGTCTAAATCCCAGTTGAAAATGATAAAAAAAATACCTAAAAATACCAATGGCGGGAACATGCGCCGCACATGTGCTTTGTCAAACAGTAAAATCACAATTAAATAATATTGTTGCGTAACACCACAAAATATGAATATAAACATTATCTGCTGGATATCTAAATATAATTCTGCATAATTACAAATACATTACAAGTCTCAAAATATGTAATAATTACATGGAAAGAAGAAAGTGAAGATATAAAAACATGGGTTTATTCAGTTGGGTACCAGATACTGACTTATAATGTAAAAGAGTTCCAATAACAGAGGACCAGTCAACAGCGTAAACATAAACTGGAGTGCCACTCTTTGCTTGTACATAAAAAATAGTAACCCCCCCCCCCTTATTCTATACTAACATTCCAAATTCAATATGGAATACCGTTACGAAGTCGTTGAGAAACACATTTAATTGTTTTTAATATTTTTTATTGCAGGAATTATTAATTGTAACTTTAATAGAATCATTGACTAGGTGTTTATAAAACATTTTAACGCATTGTGATATTTACGTCGGGCTCGGTGCCACTTACCAATAGAGCTCAATTACAGTAAACACTCCTCAGCGCCTTTATTCCCTTGTCCTGGAGACGTGCAGACGTATTTCTTAGGACTGAGGACCTGGGCAATATACTGCTGACCTTTTGGTAAACTTTAGTGTAGACCTATATTAAAAAATATAACAGCATTTTCTAAAAAAAAAAAAAATTGCAATTTGTCACGGTGTCTTTTTCTAATTTAAAAAAAAATTGTCTTTAGTAATTCACTTTTCAAGTTTGTTCGTGTTAAGCTAGCAATTTAGCACAACTTTTTTGTTATTGTCATTTAATGTTTCAATTTAAGCATAGTATAAACTTTTGTTTACCATGCAGAGCTAAAATAGATAAAATATTCAACATGCCCGTAACGAATTTATGCAAAAGATACCTGTTTTGAAATATGGCGGGTAATAGTCACATCCAATTTTTTACGCGTCTCAATATTGAAGAAAGAATGCCTGTAAAAATTGACTGATATACTTTTTTTCTGATTATTTTGGTAAAATAAATTCTAAAATATCACAACAACTAACAGTGTAATGCATGCAAATATACCATATAAGGAATATATTTAGTTCAATATGGCTTCATGTTTATTTTACAGAGTTATCTAATCCCGTTCTTTTTACTTTATTTTGGGAAGTTAAATTGTCAGGACATATGCTACAAGCTTGTTTGATAGGGTTTTGATAGAAATGACCAACAACGGACGCAAAACAAACTCACATGTATATGTACAAAATGAACTCCAACCTTTAATTTTAAACGAAACAAGACAAAATGTTGATCAAAAATTCATTGTATAAAACTGACCGAACTCAAGTAAAACCAGATATGGGTGGAAGAGAATGAAGATATTTAAAGTAGAGAAAAGAGAATCGTCTCTGCGTAGAGGAAATGCTCGGTTCTTGGCGTGAATCTGATATGATGAAGGCTTACATAGGTATTGCCTGCTGCCTTATCAAAATTTGTAATTCATTTGAATAATAAAATATGTTCAAATAAAAAATCTGATATGTTAAAACTTTACTAATTCCATGCATGTCTTATACTTAGGTAAATTTAGACAATGCATGTGCATGCATATACATGTACAAATGAATACATGTCATAATATTTATCATGTTTTCATCTTTAAATTGCGTGGGTTTTTGTTTACACAATAAGATTATTTGGATCTATCAATGATATTTTCAATCAGATAAAATTCGCTGCATATTTTTTTCTAAATAAGATGAAATTGCAAAAGGTTCATGTAAATATTAGACGGGAACTTTTCTGGAAAAAAAAGAATACGATTTTTTTACTCAATGTATATTACATCAGATTGGGGGTGTTGGGTGTTTTTACTAATTCAAACTAAATAAAACCAGTTAGTAAAGTTACTGAAAATAGGCCTCGGACCCCACCCCCCCCCTCCAGACAAGCAAATTTAAATACTATGCAATATTATCTCTCGCTACCCCCCCCTCCCCCTCCACGTAAAAGTTAGTAAAATGTATAGACCTCTTCAAAGGATAAGGTGTTTGATAAAAACAGACTGGAAAAAGGACAGGGATCAGGCTATGACACTGTATTTGACTGTACAGACAGACCCGGTTCACACCCTATAGAATAATGCAAGGTTAAACAAGAGACCCATGGGGCCACATCGCTCACCTGAGCAACAATAGGCGTTCAAAAGATACTGTGCCATATGGTCCCTCGGTAGATTAACAAAAAATAAATTCGTATTTTACACTTATTTTTGCATACACGTAATCGTTGACATTGTACCTTCATGAAATACTATTTTTTACCAGAATAAGAAAATCCTACGCAAGATATAAAACTAAACCTTTGGTAGGGGTACACTGTTAAGTTGTTAACTTCCAATTCCCTATATTTTCGTTCTGCCCTCCCCCCCCCAACTTTGTAAAGCGATCAAAATATATGAGAGCATATAGGTACATATTTTTTTTTCATCAATTACTTACTTGTTATTGTATTTAAAAAAACATAACAGTTATTGTATTTTATTTTAAAAATCCTACATGTATAGATGTGAAGAAGAAAATTGTACCTCAATGTGCCCAATTCCTCAAATTAAAAACATTCAAAAATGTAATTTGTCTTCTCCATTATAATTAAATGACTGTTATTTACCTCGCGTACAAACCAGGATAATTTTCTGCTGTGATATTTTCTTAGGAATAGCGATAATTACTTTATCCCCGTAACAGAAATGTGGCAGAACTATGGAAACTGTTTTAAAGATATCGTTTTTATTTGCTCGTGTCTGAAAAACTATCAAAATTGATGTAGATTTCTCATTATTTTTTGTATAAAGAGGGGGCCCCAGAGAGTAGGTATATACAGAATATCATTCTTTTATTTTGTTTCTTTTATTTTGTTTGTACACGTATTTAACATACTCTAATTCATATAGAATTTCTAATGTTCAACCAAAATTTCAGCGTCAATCGCAGAATTATAAGCAAGATACAGAGCTTACAGTTCGCCTAGGTTTGAGTCATATTTTGTTCAAATGAGTTTATTACATTCAGCTTACGATTTTTAACTTGGTATTTCCTATTCAGCATTTAAAATGGAAAAAAAGAATGGCCTAAGATTTTCAATTCTTTTATTCACTCAAGACCAGTTCATTGGTATTTGAGGTTCAAAATCAGTTTATACAAATGTACACAAACACAGTCAAGGATCACATGTACAGTAGGAGTAATAATGACGACAAAAGGTTAAGTTTACAATACAATAAGTTGTTAAAGTTGGTTTCTGAAAGAACAGACTTTGAAAATTTTCTTAATAAATATTGACAAATTTTTTACTTTTTTAATCTTTAGTTTTTAAGATCTGTGTACAAACATAGAATTGTGAGCAAATCTCTGTATCTTGCTTATAATTCGAAGCTTAACACTCAAATATGGTTAGTAAATAGAAATTGTAAACAATTAAACAAAAGAAACATGCACTATAACAAATAAAGAACACAATTTATTTTTTCGAAATGAATCATATATATACATGTATATACCTACATATTTCCGTCAGCGATATCAAACTCTATTTAAACTGAATAAACTCGAGAAAATGCCGAGCGACTCAACAAAACCTATTGCATTAATCTACCATTACGCAAAAGATAATGCCGAATTACCGATAGAATGAATTGTATTTCAGCACTTTTTTGATACATCAGATTTGGCTTAATTTGCGCAAGTAAACAGTTAACTGTTTGATTTACCGAAGTCTCTGTTTGAATTGATACGTAAAAATCACGAAATACAGACGAGAGTTCCCAGGTTACAAAGCATAAATAATGAACACGAAACGAAAATCAGAACACGCTAACAACAACCTCATGTGTGAAAACTGTCAACGCATTGAAATATTTAGCCTCAATTTACTTCACAAAATCGGCACCAATATATTTTGCATGTTTCAAAAATTTCCCTTCATACGCGAACTGTTGCATAACAAGCAAATTCATCATAGTCAGGTCGACCCTTTTTCGTATAATGTCATGGCTGCTTTAAACAAAGAACCTCGTTTTAGAAGTATGGAATACGAGTCTTAGTAAAATGGGTATGCAAACCCGGGCCGTGGCAAAATAAAAGCCGGGGCAGATCGGCAATCGTCAATTCCAAATACGCATTATTTTGCGGCATATTTACAGCGAATACAAATATTACTGGTCCATCAAATATCCTGAAATTTTAATGAGATTGGCAGATTAATAACTGCCAATCTTTTGTTTTGCCCATGCCAAGTCTTGCCTACCCATTTTACCGGATGCCGAACGCGAAGCTGAAACACGCCTTTCCTTTATTATTATTTTCGTAATAACTCAGATTTGAAACAGAATTAGACCTTAATTTTTTCAATTTATATTTTCCTTCCAATAAGGATAATTTATGCTAAACTACGTTGAATTGAAATCAGTAGTTCTTGAGAAGAAGATTGTTAAAAATGCACCCCACTTTTTCTACAGTTTCAAGGTTTTCTCCGCTTTAAATACAGATCGGACCTTTATTTCTGCAATTTATATTCGCCATCCCATAAGGATGCTTTGTGCCAAATTTGGTTGAAATTGGATAAGCGGTTTTAGAGAAGAAGTTTAAAATGTAAAAAGTTTACTGACGGACGGACGGACGGACAGACAGACGGACAGACGGACGACGGACAAAATGTGATTAGAATAGCTCACTTGAGTTCAGGTGAGCTAAAAAGTGCCTAATGCATCTGGTCGCCTGCAACATACCAGGGAACCATTCATTACTGAGTGCAGATGAATAGAGTGCTGACCTTAGCCGTCGGCTTGAAGCCGCACATGCAGATTTGCTCGTCATAATCTTAAACAAGCTCAACATATGCAACAACTTAATTATGATTTGCGTCTTGTCTAGCACCACTATAACCATAGAGAATTAGTTTATAAATTAGATTAGTTTGATGTGTGGCAAAAATTGGGGTCTCCTTATTTGACTTTACCTTTAGACCCCCACTATACACCAGGACGGACGAGAAGAAGCAATTTGTTATTTATCACGACAACTTAAAGCCATGTCAAAACCGTGAAATACCTGCATGTGTTCTTGCATCGGGATCGGGGTTTTATTAATTCATATTACAATATAGACTTCAACGGATCAAACAGACTCCTCATCGTCATTGTTTGTCCTGTGTGTATCGTCTATAAAGGTTTAGTATTTATTCGTTTTACGACATTATTCTCCATTCGCTTAGTATACGTAAAATGCTAAATCATTCTTGGGAGTTGATTTTAAACAACTCTCCTATGCAGTTACTCTGGCAAACTGAAACTGAAACAGTGTTTGGACCTAATCACAAATCATCTCCGCTGACAAGACTTAGTTCTTGAAAATAATCGATAAGTTCGATCTAATGTACGCTGAAACATTTTTTAAAGGAAACTTATTTAGTAATACCTTGGAAATAGTCAGATTTCAAATATTACGAACAATTTAGAAGTTTTTTGCAGTCGTAAGTATTCCTACGCCAGAGTTCAATATAGTCTCGTTCAACCATCGGCTTTCTCCGTACATCTCCGACATGCAGAGAGTCAGTCTATATTCAGAGGTCGCATCATCAAGCTATCACGTGACTTACTTGTCGGAGATAAACGGAGATAGCCGAGCATCTGATTGAACGAGGCTGGACATTATTATTGGTTGGATCCATACAATTTTTGGAATATTTCGAATTCCGATACATAATTTTGACATAGTTAGCACTCTTTTGAATTTTCTTTAGCGGCTCTCTCTTGGGTGTTTATCTTTATTATTTCATGTTAAATATATACATGCGTTAACACATATCTATTAAATTCACAGGGTTTTTAAAGCCTATTGACTAATTAATTTGTACTTTTCTGTATTTAAAAACACTGTATCATATATTAATTTTCATTTAAATACACAGAAATTAATATAAAATATATCATTTTTATATGAAAAAGAAATTTGAACATGACACTGTATTCGACTGTACATTAGTCTATATCTGTAACACTTCTTAGCTACCATACATTTTAGTTTGCATGTCTAGACATGAGCAGTCGTCCGTCTTTTTAATGGATAATTTTTATTTCAACGTGAATTAACATTGAGATCTTTTTTTCAAAAACGTAAGTACACACATTGCAGGGGTATTACCTAATAACTTTTTTTAATTAGTGGTGACATGTGCATTTAGTTATTATTTTCTTCACAAATTTATGCGTTGTCGGAAAAAAAGTATATAACAAATGCCCATAATTTTTTTTTTAAATTGACCCCTTAAGTCTTACTTTCATGACCCCTGAATTTTTATTTTTAAAAAGAACACACTTCTTCACGTTAGTTTTCCTTTGGGTTTTTTTCAGTTGTGGTTTTTCTCTAAATTTTATCATAAAAAATCTTGTCTATTATCTGTAATTCACTTTAGTTCATTTCGGATGTTTCAAAAAAAATAACGGATACTGGATAACATATTTACTGTTGATAAGAAACAAATTGACATATTTGTCTTTTATATCTCAAACATGAGTCGATTTTGCAAAACAAATTATCAATTATTGTTCGGATTCAAATTACCAGAGAAATATCAAATTGTGTTGTTGATGGAATTCTTTTTGAAAGATAGTTTATCCTTCATTTGATTTCTATTGAATAACGTTACTCAGAGTTTGCTGTCTTTTGTATGATCGATGATTTTTAAAAAAGATAAATTAAATTGATTGGTAATTTAAAAATCCAACAAAGTAATACTGGCATGTGCGTGATGTTCATAGAGTGTTTTAAATAAATTACCAATAAAGGGTGTTTTGTGACTTTAAAACTCCTTATCAACATTGTAATTTAATTGTTTTTAACGATTTTACAAACCGTAGGCTGTGCAAAGTAAAGACTAAGTAAATGACAGTTTAAATTTATACGACAAATGGAAGAAATATTTCTTTTTCATTTTTTTACGATGCTCACATATTTTTAGTTAAATTGAAAGTAAAAAAGAAGGAAAAAATAACTAGAGATAATTATGTAACCGATTTTTAATAATCAACCAATATAGTGATATTTATAAAAACTTAATTTTACAGACAAAATGAACCAAGCTCAAGTGTTGTCAACGGCCGTTTATAGGATTTCACGAACACTTTCCTTAAAATACCCTTTCTATATAATTGATATTGCTTACAGTAATTATGGCACTGTGTGTTTATCAGTGACTAATACCTCCCGAGTTTCAATTCGCTCACGGAGTTTTTTGTCAAGAATGCAAGATGTAAAGGTTATTGTACCAACTGGATCTTACATAGACGTGTCACCTATAGGGCATGGGGACGTAGATGAACATTTTTTCTTTGATAAAACTGAGAGGGTTTGTTCATCTCAACTTGGTTTTACTAATGTTGGAAAGCCAAGTTCATTCATAACTTATTTGAATGACAATCAATTAAAGCCACATGGGATTGCTATAAGCAAATCAGGCGGAATCCTAATGTGTTTATGGAACCGTAAGTATAGCGACCAAAGCGCTGAAAAGGTTGTGAAATTATATCAATACTATGAAATTGTATTAGAAATCGAATCGGACAAGAATATTCCTATGTTCGTATTTCCAAGCTACATAGCAGAGAACGGCAATGGAGACATATGTGTCTCTGACGTCAGAACCGTGGTTGTCACGGACGCCGGCGGAATGCTCAGATTCCGTTACCAAGGAAACTCAAGTGACAGCAACTTTGATCCGTATGGCATATGTTGCGATTCAACGTGCAACATTATAGTTGCTGATATGAAAAACAACATTATTCATCTGATTGACAAGAATGGTGATTTTCTTTATCACGTAATCTACGAGGGAATAAGGATGCCTCGAGCTCTTTGCATTGACGAAATGACAACTTGTACGTGGCAGAATGGTATACTGATAGCATTAAGGTCGTTGCTCGTTAAATTTGCCGCCCACAGTCAATAACTTCATCACCAACACGCAATAAGAGTAAAAGTATACAACTCAATCTGTAATTTTGACAAACATTATACAATGTATTCTTTTTCATTCTGATATAGAACCTGTCTATGCACAATGTATTCTTTTGACAGACTTTATTCACAATCGTTCTCTGCTTTTGTCATATAGTTGATGCATTTTAAAACACTTAGATTTCTGTAAAACATGTTTTATTTTAAAAATCTAAAAATCCACAATTAAAACACTGGTGAACTAATTATTCATGGAACAGCAAGGAAGTCTCTCCATCTTTAATAATTGCTTCCTTTCCTCTTGCAGTAACGTACCGTAGTCACTTTGAACCGACTTGATATCATTATCACTATGCTATTAATTTTCTTAATTAAAGAGGAGTACAATTGTGTTACAGTCAAATTCAATAATGGAGAGAGGACATGACGATCTCCGGAATCAACAATGGCGTCAGTATTAATACAAATAAAAGTAAATTAAGGAAATGCTTTGAACTGTGGTAAGATTTTTCAAATAATTCAAGAAACCTCTCTAACTTGTTTGATGAAAAAAAGGGAAAATTCTTTAACATCAGGAATTGAACACTTCTGGGTTTTAAAGCTAGAACATGTTAATTTTTATACAGACAAACAACTTTCAAAACTGGCTAAAATCATTTTTGCGGTAAATTTCTTCATGCATTTTTCGCATAGAAATTCATTAGATCGTCTGTCCCTAAAAAATACTAAAACGTTTGATATATAGGTTTTGACCAAAGGAATAAATTAAGATATTATTTTTGTGGTTTCTTAATACGAAAGGTTTGAGTAGCTCGGTTCATTTCACTGCTGTCACTCATCGCATTTTTAAATGTTTTTTTTTTTTTTTGTTTTTTTTTTTGTTCGATCCCACCTACTGGCATAATTTTCTTTTTTAAATATCGGTTTGTATAAACACCTTTTTATTTTTTATACCGCATTGTGCATTGTGTATTTTACTCCAATTATTTTCTTAAATACACGTTTGCTATTCAGCTTGAAGACATTTATGAAAAAAAAATTACTGAACTGAACGCAATCAATCGTGACTATACCTTAGTGTAAGCACGCTTTGTTTGAGGATAGGAATCATTCACTTTCTATATCTCGAGACAGTTACCACGTACAAAAATGAATTAGAAATAGCAAAACCAGTTGCGTTTGCATTTTTCACACCGATGACAAGTTTAAATTAAAATAAAAAATCTTGTAAAACATTGCTTCTGATAAAAGCAAACAAATGGGGATTTCTCTTTATGATGCGGGTCTGTTTCAAAAATTTAGAATTATTATGTTCAAAACTGAATCAGATATAAGGAAATTAAATAATCAATTTTAACGTCATTGTGGAACGGCATATGTGAGAATTTAATCATCGTAGTGATGATCCAATACGAAAATCTTGTAAATAAAACTTGCCCTATTTTTTAAAAGATATTATATTAGTTAATGTTTAACAGTGTACAACGGTGATATCCGTGCGAACGGAGATATAAATATAAGTTGTAGAACTTGTTTTTAAGGGGCGCCAATATTATGCTCATTTTTATCAATTAAAAGTAAGATTGCATGTAGAAATATGTTTTATGACTTTTAAAAATATTACATATTTTTTGTTTTGCTCGTAAATGAAAAGTTGGTTATAGACTGTCGTGTTAGGCGTGTGTGGTGATTTTGCCCACTATTTTTAGTGCGGGGGCGAATTCATCGGGTACCGGATGAATTCGCCCATGCGCATATAGAGAGATAGAGAGAGATCGTCTGCAGAACGCATGTTTTGTAACTTGTCATACATAGAACTAGAAGTATATAAAGATATTTGACGCCTACCTGGTAAGTTGTTGCTCATTCCTATCGGTTTCCCCGACTATCTCGCCATCTTAGCAGTGGGAAACACGATACGTGTTTTTATCAAGACTATAATATATTCGTAAAATTGCGGAATTTTTCATTGTATTGGGATCGGTATACGGGACTCACTAAAGACATGAAATACTAAAGACCCGAATGAACTTTTATATAAATGATGTATTTGAATTTTTATGTGCTGCTTCAAATAAAATGACTTTGTGTGTGAATTTATTATATTGCCATGTGCTTTGTGGTAGCAAATTTTCATGAAATGACATCCATATCAATTTTTACGCAAAAATATGAAAAAACTGAAAATTTTTATGGACCTGAAAATTTGAGCTAACCTGATTTATTTTTTAAATCTTTTGAAATAACAATGATTATTTTTATAAATTGTGATGTAGATAAGATTTATAATTCCATTTTGGAAAAAAAATTATCGAACTATATTCTTAATAAAAGTAAAATATTCAAAACGAGTTGCTGAAAATATAGTACTTAAAATTAAAATCTACCATTAAAATTAGTACAACCAACTCGTTATTTTCTTTGTAGTGATGATTCATACAACAATTATATTTTTGCGGCCCATTTGACGCTTATATGATTTCTTGTTCAATCGTAAAATAAATGTAGTTTGTTGTTCAATGTTTATAATATAAAAGAATATTGATTGATAAAATGACATTTGACATCGCGACACGAGACTTTCGATAGCTGCTAATATGTTCTTGGTTGAAATAAATGCATATAAAGTACACTTATCGTATAACAGAAAGTTAACTGAAAAAAATATGAATAATAAAATAAAACAAAACAGCGCGTCCATAACACATAAAAATTGACATGACAAACTGTCAACCAATCCAAAAATCCAGTAAACGAAATATGAATTCATAGCAGAGCAACACGGACCTCAGAAAAGATAAAGGTAGGATCTGATACCTAGGAGGAGTGAGCGTCCTCTGCTGACCGGTCACGCCCACCGTGTACTCTTTGTCGTTATCGAAAAAACCCGTAAAAGTCCGTTCACAATTAGGTGATGAATTATGGTCTAACAATCAGTATGCAACCCAGTGGAAGATTGTATTTGCTGACAAGGTCGTGGTATGAAGCGCAAAGCATCCTGGGTAATATTGACATAACGTTCATATTTTGTGCGATTACTTTCGATTTCTTACCGTTTAGATTTCCCAGACGTTAACAAAGGATCAAACCCTCTTAGATTATGAAACATAACAGGAATTAAGTTGAAAGAGTTGCAAGCTGCACGTCGACAATTGCTGTATTCCCAATTGTCAGAGTCACCCTCTACTCCGTTATGATAGTGGTCGCGCACTTTTTATATTTTTTTCGCCGAAAGGCTTCTCGCATATATGACAATAACTTGCGTTTTGAAACAGTTATTCTGTTTCTTTATTCATGAAATCTTCCTCTTGTATTGAACTATCCAGTAAATGCTCTACTACATTTTCTCCAAGATGTCCTCTGTGAACAGCTGGAGGTTACGCGTGCTTAGAATTGGTGCTTATGACTAAATAGGCGTAACCGCAGGGATCAATATAGGCCTTGTGTGTAGTGATAAATGTCTGAGGGTCGGGGAAACATGTATCCACCAAAGAACTTACGCATCCATAACTCATACTGCTTATGAGTTAATAAGTTATGATACTAATCATGACCAAATTTACACCAATAGAAAACTTAATTGAGCTTTTTCTGATCACTTTTTGTCCGTTTCATGTTAATCCGCCTGCAAACATTTTATTATCTTAATATCTTCTCTAGAATCAAAGGTCAATTTAAACCAACCTAAGCCCAAAACGTACATAGGAATAGGAAATTCAAGTTAGAAAAAGTAAGATCCAAACATTTTCTTCACATTTCTTTTATCCAAAAAAATATGTCAAAACATATCAAATAAATGATGGTAGTGGTATAATATGCAAATATGTTCGATATTCCTTGATTTAATATTTGACTTCATTAAGTATGATTGGATATAATATTTTTTCTTTAATAAGCTTAAAACAATTTTCATTTAGATTGTATGTCATTTTCTGTTTTGTTCAAATGAAACACAATTATAAAAATACAAATATAACAGATTTTCCCAACACATGTGTTAGTCTAGTTTTTACACAACAATGCTCATTTTAAGTCATTATCTAGCTGCAGAAATGTAGCCCTCTCCGATGTCTTATGTCTGATGTTTACGTGAGAGGGCTACAGTTCCGTAGAATATTGAACTTAAAATTAAATGATTTGGACTATACGTGATATATTTTGGATTAATTTACATCCTTCACAACTAGAAAGTTTTAGTTCCGGTAAGAAATGCATATGTTATTTCTATTTATATACAATTACAGCCGAAAATGTTACTCCTGCAATTGCACCATTACGGAGATCCTATGGAATTGTAACAACCCAAAAAAAGAAAACAAAAAAAACAATGATAAATGTAAAAAAAAAGAGAGGGATCCATTTTTTTTTTTATCTAAACATAATCGAAACACCGATATTAGTAGGGTTTTTTTGGTTTATAGTTGACCTTGAATATATTTTTACGTGGTCAGAGGATTCTTTATATTGCTTGAGCAGAATTCGACCTGCGTATACATATCGACTATAATACGTCAACAACAAACCGTGCAACCCTAAATAAATAAACAATAGTCGAAAACATGATGTAGGGGTAATTTATTGTACTAATGTCACACGCACAAGACCTGACGACATAGTCTCTAAGGTTGGTGTCATGTACAAGGAAGGGGTTATTATACCCCCGCAAAAGTTTTGGGGGTATATAGGAATCACCTTATTCTTCTGTTCGTAAGGCTGTCTGTGCAAAATTTGTGTCTGACCATATCTTTATCATTGAGAAACATTGGAAGGTCCTACTTCACAGAGGGTTTATGACCGAAGGATGTATCATGACCTTGACCCAAGGTAATTCGGGCAAGGTCAAGGGCAGAAAAAGTGCCAAATTGGTGTCCGGTCCATATCTTTCTTATGGAGAAACATTGAAAGTTCCTATTTCATACAAAGATTGCTTATGACCTAAGAGTGTGTCATGACCTTGACAGAATGTCATTTGGGCAAGGTCAATGTCACTGGCAGAAAAAGTGCCAAATTCGTGTCCAGTCCATATCTTTCTTATGGAGAAACAATGGAAGTTCTTTCCTAAACACATTGATTGCTTCTGACCGAACAGTGTGTCATGACCTTGACTCTAGGTCATTTGGGCAGGGTCAAGGTCAATGGCAGAAGAAGTGCAAAATTAGTGTCCGGTCCATATCTTTCTTATGGAGAAACGTTGGAACTTATAACTTCACACAAAGATTGGATTTAACCTTAGGGTGTGTCGTGACCTTGACCAAAAGTCATTTGGGCAAGGTCAAGGTCACTGGCAGAAAAAGTGCAAAATTCGTGACTGGTCCATATCTTTCTTTTGGACAAATATTAGAAGTTCTTAATTCAAATAAATATTGCTTATAACCTGAGGTTGTGTCATGACCTTGACCAAAGGTCAATTGAGGAAGTTCAAGGTCAATGTTTAAACATGTTTATTCATGTCTATGCCATGTCTTGTATTAATATAAATAATTAGAAGCTAAAATTTGACACAAAGCTTGCTTGTCTCAGGCCACATAAAATTATTTTTTAGATTATCATCCCTGTCTCTCTAAAAATGGCCTACCCCGGTGTATGTTTATTTTTGGAAAAAAATGTGTGGAAAAAAATACTGGAAAAAAAAATCGGGCTCAGTATACCAATAATTTAAAATGTTTATATTAAATTGCTGCTTGACATATGGATTTTCGTTTGATTCGAGTCACGTTTGTTAACACAAGGATGCAAGTGTCCTCATGCATTAACAGTTCACTTGAAATAAAATGAAATTTAAAGAATAGAAATTGGTTTGTGTACTCATATTAGTATTAACAGTTTTAAGAAATAGAGCAGTTGTTATTTATAAAAAATGGACGGTGAAATAGATTAATCCAAAATTTTCTATAATAGAAAAAAATACATGAGTTATGATTTTTTCTTAGCGGGGGTATCAATTGTGAGCTTGCTCACATTACCCCTAGTTTTGTACCGACTGTGTATAGAATATACATTGTCCCCACGTTATTGCTGTTAGCCAAAAACTCCTTTACAAATAAGAAGAAAGTAAGATTGGCTGCAATACACCGTCTGGTGACGTATTCTGACTGAAAACAAATTATAATCTCTTGAACAACAAAAGCTAGTCAATTCTTAATTTTATCTTTTAAATATCAGGATTTTTAAATTCTAAACTGGCCTCTAGTGAATAGCAAATGTGGAGTATTTGTGGGAGAAAAAAAATAAGCTATTATGTCTAAATGTTTATTTTTTAAACAGTAACAATATTTTGTGATTTCTGTAGAAATCGAAGTTTGAAATCAGGTTCTGTTTAGATTTTATCTTCAGATATCTAAACCTAATATATTTTTTTATCTATCTTGAATATATATTTGGAATTTCTAAAGATATATCAGAAGCTGATTAACAATACATCGATCGCTATTTTGCTATGCAAAACCTTTTCTGTGATATGTTTTTGTTTAGATAAATTAACTAATTGTTGAAATAACCCTTTCTATCTGCTATGAAAACTTTCATCATAACAGATCAACAATTTTTCACGGAAGTCTCGTCTTTGTTAAGAAAAAAAAATGAAATTCTGTAGATTTTGCAACATGTAAACAAAATCACAGCACAAGCTGTGTAAAAATAATACATAGTTATACAATATCTGTACTTGCAATTAGCATATCGCGTTATAATACTCAAGTAAACAATTTCTATAGTCTGTCCCAAGATATTTTTACCGCATATTTCTTAAATTATTCGATATTTATAAATACCTTTTAATTCAGACGATGTTCATTCAAAAGTATGAAAAAAACCCAAGATTTCCCTTTTGAAACGCCCCCTCTAGATTGTCAGTTTTCAATACGCAACTAAAATAGAGAGTCTACATGGATGTAGCATTTCATCAGCCATAATGAAGCCCAAATGATAATGTTGAAAAATTGTGCGAGGTAATCAGCGACTTCCAAATGGCGAAAAGATGTCAACATTCCCCATTATGAATAATTTTTTTTTTATCAAAAATCGTCCAAATATGCAGCATATATATCTTGGGACATACTATAGACATTGAACTAAAAAAAAACTATTATAAAAAATAATTTGAAATCGTCACTTTGCTCTTAAAGAAAGGAAATGACTCGCAGTAGTATCTTTTGATAATATATAGGTCACAAAAAAAAAAAAAACCCACACACACACACACACACACACACACACACACACACACACACACACACACACACACACACACACACACACACACACACACACACACAAACTTCACATTTTGTGTAATGTTATTATATAAAATCTTATCATAAATAAGTTCACACCAAAACATACCACTTTAGATGTTCTGGTGTAAGGTTCAATGCGATTATATTGCAAATCTAGATGTGAAGATCAAAAGATACTTGTTACAACAGTTTGCACTCTTGATTGCATTTTCCAAAGAAAATGCGAAAGAAAACTCCATTTAACGTGAAATAACTTTAATCACATCCGTATGCCATTCTCCCACATACACGTCATCATTCTTGTCAATGCATAGAGCCCGAGGCATCCTGATCTCTTCATAGGTCACGTGGTAAAGAAAGGCACCGTCCTTATCAACCACGTGAATTTTGTCATTTTTCATATCAGCAACGATAATGTTGCACGACGAATCGCAACAAATGCCATATGGATCAAAGTTTCTGTCACTGGAGTTTCCTTGGTAACGGAATCTCAACATGCCGCCGGCGTCCGTGACAACCACGGCTCTGACGTCAGAGACACAGATGTCTCCATTGCCGTTCTCTGCAATGTAGGTGGGGCAGACGTAGATTGGGACATTTTTATCTGTGAAAATTTCGAATTTTTTTGTTAATGATATCACTTTCCCTAAACTTTCTGTACCAACTTTACTATTCCAAAGACAAACCCAAATATGCCCTGATTTACCTACTGCTAATCCTTGAGGGCTGTAGCCGAATATTGGAGAGCACCCCGGCTGTACATCGGTACATATATTTGTATTTTTCCCCCATAAAACCACGGGTTCAATGCATAGCTGAGACTTTACACATTGTTTAAGTACTGAGTTTTTATTTCCATAAATGAACTGAAGTTGTCCATTCATTTCCCCTTGAAAAGCAACGTATCCTCCTGAAGGAGACTGACATTGTATATTTTTATACCACACTTCAACGGATGAACTAGTTGAAAGACACATGACACCATCTCTGTTGCCATCAATATCAATTATATAAACTAAAGGACCAAGTTGAATTGTTCTGTTGACTTTGTACTTGTACAATGATATATCCTGAGCTTGCTTCAATGTCTGAAAAAAACCTATAGTTTATTTATGTACTAACAAACATGTGGCGTTCAATGTTTAATATCACATGTCAACGGCGTATGAGCTCAAGTGAAGAACAACATGATCAGGTGCAATGAAGAGATTTAACACAGTCTGATTTAGTGAAACGTTCATACCCTACCTGACCAATTCCATATGTCTTTGAAAAAATCGAATAATAATATATAGTTTATTTTTAAAAACAAAATGCTAAATGCCATGTTAAATGATATTTCAATCTGTTATTCATATTAAGAGCAAATCTACATTGGCTTTATAGCATGAACTTTTTTTAAATAGAAGACAAGTAGAGTTTGACCATAATAGTTTCACGTTCGTACCAGTCGATGGGTAAACCATTTTAATTTTCATATTGCATTGTTAATTATTGACCTATTTATAGTATGATGTTTACAGGACCATAATGAATTTGTTGAACACAAACTTATCATATAAACAAAGTTATACATATTTAATACTTTTGTATTAAAGTTTCCATAGTCTTTATATTAAGTGGTTACTGTATTCTTCTGTAATACTAAACCCTTAAATAAGGCCAGAATGATGGTCAAGACAATTTTGTATATGCATTTATAATTTATTGGATAATCGGTATTCGGAATCAATGCCGAATCAAGTTCACACGCATACACACAAAAACACACACGCACGCACGCACGCACGCCTACACACATTGGTTTGTGCGCGTGCATGCCTGTTCACATTTAAAATTCTATCATAAGATTACGCATAAATCAAAATAATTGCCAGAATGTTTGAAGAGAAAATATAAGGTTATTCCCGTACATTGATGATATGTAAAAATGGTTTTCGATGTTTTATTATCCATAAAATTTTATTTTAGCTGTTGTTACTCATTTAAAAAGAAAAAGAAGAAAAGTAGATCTTACCATGTTGTCATACAAGGTAACGCGCCACTTTACAGAAGATGGCGTCTTTAGATATCTGTTATGGGGAACATAAAGCTATAGATTAAATACCAATATTAAAAATGGTATATTGAGAGAGAGAGAGAGAGAGAGAGAGAGAGAGAGAGAGAGATTTTAACAATATTACACGTTTAATCTTAGTTTATATTTTATTTTATATTTTAGTTTCAATCAAAAACAAGAACAAGGGTTCCTACTTACCGTGTACAAAAGGTTCTGTCATACAGATTGCTTAGTATCAGATATACCCATTTAGGTTTAATTCTTTTGAGTATCATTAGTTGTGTTGGTACAGATTTCCGTTTGACTGCACTTCTAATACAGGACTTTAAATCTGGGTACCCCTCTTTTGTAAATGGATCGTTCAAGATGTGTCTATATGTGTTTTCAGATCAAACAGATACAACTACGTATATAATCATTGTACAGTAAAACTTGGTTACAGGAAGTCCCAGGATTTACTTTGTTATATATACGTACAACCATTCTTTTTCCATCACATTCCAAAGAAATGATATCGGTAACTTATAGTTGTCTTGTCTTCTGCAACATGCAAGCACGCCAGTAATCCTGATGTGTACTAGCCTACTAGAGTGTACTTTGTTAATTAAGAATTGATGTTAAATTATTATTAACAAACACAATTATAAAATTATAATAACATGCAGTATGGAAAGTTAACTGGAAGAACTTAAATACCAGGGAGTTTTGTTTTTTCTATCTGCTTGACGATTTCATTCGTCTTAAATTAATAGGGTGTAAGGATGCCCGCCTACTAAATACATATGATCACACGTCAACCGACTGTATTTTCGGATTTATTAATCGGTCTAAAATATTCGATCTGATCTATCGTTGTAAACAATTCAAAACTTTGAACGATTAAATTGGTTTTTAGCTCATCTGAGCCAAAGGCTCAAGTGAGCTTTTCTGATCACAATTTGTCCGTTGTCTGTCGGCGTTGTCGTCGTCGTTGGCGTTGTAAACTTTTCACATTTTCATCTTCTTCTCAAGAACCACTGGGCAGATTTCAACCAAATTTGGCACAAAGCACCACTAGGTGAATGGGATTCAAGTTTGTTCAAATGAAGGGCCACGCCCTCTTTAAAGGGGAGATAATTGAGAATTATTGAAAATTTGTTGGTATTTTTCAAAAATCTTCTTCTCAAAAACTATTAGGCCAGAAAAGCTCAAATTAAAATGGAAGCATCCTCAGGTAGTGTAGATTCAAGTTTGTTCAAATTATGGTCCCCGGGGGTAGGGTGGGGCCACAATTGGGGGATCAAGTTTTACATAGGAATATATAGAGAAAATCTTTGAAAATCTTCTTCTCAAAAACTATTAGGCCAGAAAAGCTCAAATTAAAATGGAAGCATCCTCAGGTAGTGTAGATTCAAGTTTGTTCAAATCATGGTCTCCGGGGTAGGGTGGGGCCACAATATGGGATCATGATTTACATAGTAATATTTAGAGAAAATCTTTGAAAATCTTCTTTTAAAAAACTATTAGGCCAGAAAAGCTCAAATTAAAGTGGATGCATCCTCAGTTAGTGTAGATTCAAGTTCGTTCAAATCATAGTCCATGGGGGTAGGGTGGGGCCACAATGTGGGGATCAAGTTTTACATAGGAATATATAGAGAAAATCTTTGAAAATCTTCTTCTCAAAAACTATTGGGCCAGGAAAGCTCAAATTTGAGTGGAAGCATCCTCAGATAGTGTATATTCAAGTTTGTTCAAATCATGGTCCCCGGGGGTAGGGTGGGGCCACAATTAGGGGATTAATTTTTATACAGGAATATATAAAAAAAATCTTTAAAAAAAATTCTTTTAAAAACTATTTGGCCAAGAAAGCTCAAATTGGTGTGTAACCATCTTCAGATAATGTAGATTCAAGTTTGTTCAAATCATAGTTCCTGGGGGTATGGCGGGGCCACAATGGGGGATAAATTGAAGCATCCCCAGATCGTATAGATTTAAATTTGTTTAAATAATAGTCTAGGGGTGTGGTAAGGCCACAATGGGGATGAATTTTTACGTAGGAATATATAGAGAAAATCTTTAAAAAATCTTCTTTTTAAAGACTATTTGGCCAGAAAAAGCTTAAACTTGTGTAGAGGCATCCTCGGGTAGTGTAAATTCAAGTTTGCAAATTCACAGTCCCTAGTGATAGGGCGGGGCCATGATGGCGGTTTGAATTTTTACATAGGAATATATAGAGAAAATCTTCAAAAATATTCTGGGAAATTTTTCGGTCCGAAACTCAGTACTGAGTGTGAAAGCACAGGTTATGCAGATTTAAGTTTGATGAAACCATGATTCCCTAGAGAAAAGTGGGGCCACGAAATGGGGGGGGGTATATAGGAATAGAGAAAAATCTTCTTACAGGTACAACAACAATTGGGACCACAATGGCTTGGTATTTACCAAAAACAAGAGATGGATAAAAATTGGCAGATTTTCAAATTTTTTTTAGCAAGATCTATTGTACTTAGTTGTCAAGATATTTTATACTTTAATGCTAATTTGATCAGAATTAAAGCAATTGTTACTCAGGTGAGCGATTTGGCCCCTGGGCCTCTTGTTATACCTACCCCGACCCTCACCAATGGAAATTTCATTTACAAGACTCCGCGCCAGAATGTCTCATTCATAATTTTTTTTCGCAGTTAAAGTGGACGAGTCCTAAATAGGAACTTTTGAGACACATCATGCAATTTGAACATGTACTGTGAATGCGGTTTACTTTGCGTCTATTTTCTTATTGTTAGAGTCCTTTTATCATTGCTTGAAAATGACGGAAAGGCCTTTAATATTTTTATCTTTATGTCATATAACATGTGAAACTGTTTTCAATCCACCCACAAGCTTGAAATAATAAATAATAATAATGAAAACAAAATATAAAAGACGTCATAGATCCCAAATCAAGCGACATATTACCAATTAAATTTGTGCGTCTCTATAATGAATTTATGAACAGCGGAAAGTTTTAAAATGCTTTTTTAAAGGTAATGTTAGCTGCAAATCTGTAGCCCTTTTATGACAAATTTCGGATGGAAGTCAATTGTTCTAGACCGAGGGCCACATATATGCAGCTAAGGTAACTAATTATGCTTCCAAAGAAATACTTTAATTTGTATAGGAATGCAAGCTTTAAAGAAAGCAATACTTATTTGTTTAAAAAATAACACCCAACACTTCGTCTTACATTCGCTATTTCTAAAACAAGCAGAACCAGTATCAGTCCGACCCTCACTATATACATTGTTCGAATTTAATAGTCCTAGCATTGCGATGCTTTGCATGTACACTATATCCTTTAAAGATTCAACACTTAAAATGTTTATCTATCTGGCTACTAATCTATATATACACATAGCGTATACACGTGATTCAAAACACCCCAAACAGAAAACGGTAAAGAATTCAGTGTAGAATTTGTAAAAAAAAAAACATATTGCAGGTCTGAATGTTTGTTAATATGTCAATCTATAAATATACAGTTTGTTAATTATTTTCGATCGATTAGGCTACAGCGTATTTGATGAACATTGAACAACATTTTTTCCATGCATTTTTTTTCCACGGAAGATCGCGAGTGCAATCATAAAGCACAATTTATTTGAGGGTATGTAATAAATAATCTATACATTGCTGCTGAAGGTTGTTTTAATTTTCGTTTGTAGATGTATTGCAAATAAAAAACGCAAAACGCGGGGCAAGTAATTAATATCCATAATAACGGTTATTTAAAATAAGCGGCTTTTGATTCAAATATTATCGTACACAAATTTTAAGTTCACTTTTAAAAAACATCTCCACGATGATAATATCATCTTCATCAGTTTTTTTTTTGGTTTGCTTTAAAAGAAATGCTCTTTAGGAAGCAATCCCGAGTTCGTTTAAATTGCTAGCGTACATTTTTCATGTCAGTAATACACATTATGCGTTTTATGACCGATGGTTGTGTATTATAGAAAAGTTGAGTTTAATTACCATTTATTGGAACTATTTTTTTAACACATCTCCCAGTTCTGAAACAATTCAAGACGTCTTCGTTACAATAAAATAGTGGGGCATTAAACGTGTACGTCCAGCTCTACAAGCACACGCACTGTTGTGTGGGCGACGGCCTGAATACAGCCAGCGACTCTGCTATCGATCGGTTACCTGAGTGTCGTAATGCATCTAAATATAGAGATGGCACAGTTTTATAACAAACAACATAAAGTAAGGTCAAAGAGGTTCATCTTCATGAAATGAAAATGTACACATGAATAAAAACATTTGGGAATTTTATGTGGAATCATCTTAACGCGATGTCTTAATCAATTAGTGCATTACAAGAAGCCCTTTCATAACCTCCTAAACGTGCACACCCCAACAAAAATGGGCCGAACTGACAAAATTTGTTTCTGCAAATACTGACTATAAATTACGAAAACCATCAAATTAAATACTACGGAAGGATTTGAAATTAATTTCTTTACAACTTTGCTACGATAATGCATTATAATTTTTTGTTCCTTTACAAGTCATTGACAATAAACTTTTAACGCCTCCAATTCCCTTACAGGGGCCAGTCACTTTTTCTGTATACGAAATAAAGGTCTCAGTAAGACCAACAACTTTTAAATTTTATCTTATTACAAATTATTATCAGGTAGATAACTAGAACGAAAAATACTTGAAATATTTTGCATTTTTTCAAACCTTTGTTTTAACACCTACACCACTCCTTTTGTTTGCATTAAAAAAAAAACCATATAAAATATGTCTTGCACCAATTCAATGTATCAGCTTCCAAACCAGCCAATTTTTGAGACTCTGCCAGTCATCGTTAAAGCTAAACCTACCGGACAAAAAAGATCTTAAATTTTACTAAAAGGAAAATAACTCAAAACCGGATAAAGATTTTTATCAACTAAAATATGAAATGATAACATCACGCGGCATGCTATCTGACCTGCAAATTTAAAAGCCATTGGTGCACAAACAAGCGAGATATTAACGACCAAATTTGGCGTCTAGAAGGAAAAAAAATAAGAAGAATTCAAAAAAAAATTCCGAATAATAGTAAGGTCTTCCGCTTCCGAGCTGAAGACCTTCATCTGATAAAGCAATATGAAATGAGAGAGAGAGAGAGAGAGAGAGAGAGAGAGACGCCGTGGTATGCATTTTTTCTGCAATGATCGTCACTATTATATCCCGCATGAATCACCAAAGAAAGCCTTTTCTTGTTTGATTAACAAAACAGACGACATAAAAAGAGTATCACTTTAATTCGCCTCATATCAAATTTTTCCACTGACTCGAAGTGGGGGTGATTGTATTACGTCTTTGACATTGCTTTTTTCATAGAGTTTAAATATGCATTGTTCTCGCAAATCAAAAACAAACTTGTGTACATACTGTTCATTATTAATTCTGAAGTTTGTTTTGTTTACAATTGATAAATAACTTTCTGGAACTTTTGAGATACACAATTTTATGCGCGAATCCACGATTTTTTTTTTCCAAGGAGGGAGGGGGCTGACATATAATTGTGTATACTAAGGGGGGGGGGGGGTGCGGGGGGGGGGGGGGGGTCCAAGGCATATTTGCGATAATTTTACTACCCTTCGACTGCCCCCATCCCCCTCTACATCCGCGCATGAATGTTAATACAGTGGAGCAAAAATCTACCATTCGTGCAGTTAACTTTGTGTTTATTGTCTTGATTTGAGAGTCTTTATATAATTGCTTCAAAATGACAGAAAGGTCTACATTGTTTTTATCTTTAAGCCATATAATATGTAAAACTGTTTTACATATCACTGACAATCTTGAAATAATGAAATCATTTTATAGAAAACGATATAAATAGATATTGTTAATTTCATGTCAAACAACTTATTATGATTTGAATCTGCCGTTTCTATAATGACTTTATGGAGAGCGGCACATTCTAAAATGTATTTTTTAGCTGCAAGTCCGTGTAGCCTCCGGTCTGGAAAAATTCAGACTATTTTCATCCGTATACACGCCTATCAGCTTACATTATAGCAAGGTCTATATAAGCTAAACTAACAATTTTGGCCTTAATATTTTGCGAAACATTAATTGCTATTTGGTACATAGTGCTTGCCAACAATTGGGGCATTTCAGGCGTACCTTGCCATGTGCTTGCACTAGATGTTGGGTTTTCAATCCCTGTGCTAGTTGTTGCCTATTGGTGGTCCTCGGCAGGAGTCGGAGGCACTTGTGTGACTTGTATGACACTGATGGTGGGCTGTTGTGAATCTGATGACCTCTCTGCTCTTCTCTTTCGCGTCCTTGAGTCAAGGCGCTTTAGGCTTGACGGACCTCCGCTGGCGGCGGAGCACATGGCTCCTTTATCCTTGTTCGCTTTGGGTTTTCTTCGTGGCATATCGAATGATGAAAGCAATTAAAATAAAATGAATCAAGTAATTTCAATTGCATGATTTGATTTATTTAATTGGAAGAATTCAGCAAAAGGGCAGTTTAATGAAAATAAATTGTCTACAACTCAATCCGTTTAAATCTGAATTAAATTACCGTTAAACTTTAACATCAATGCTTAGAATCGCTGTCAAAATACCTTATATGATTTATTATGAAAATATAACAACTTTAAGTTAAATAGATTGTTATATTTTTTTAAAACCGAACGAGCTTAACTTTCTGCTACCTTTCATCCCTGGTTGATTTAAAAAAAAAATGTGTATACCGAGCCCGATTAGATGTTCGAGGCCGAGCCAAAAGAACACAACAATTTCCTTATAAGTCACTCTTTTTCAAAGTAAACACCTTTTAGTTCACACATCTTTCATGCAATTAACCCATTAAAAAACGCATGTTCACACCATTATTTGTCAAATTTTTGTTTAATGTCTTTTGTGTCGTATCGTAGATCATTTAGATCAGAAAATCTCTGTCCACGCAGTTTCGACTTCAAATAAGGGAATAAAGCGAAATTCGTAGGTGCAAGATGCGGGCTGTATGGGTATCAGGGTGCTGCAAGAGCTCAAGATATCAGTACCTCCATTTTTAAACCTTCCATTCCAATTGTGGTTCCAATTGTAAACCTTTGTCCTATAAAAATAGCAGTATCTAAGAACCTTTTGTTCTCCATCAGAGATTTGTCTGTATGCACACGAAATTTAATGACGGCCGATCTCAAAGGTGTCCAATAACGTTAACGTTTTTGTCTCATTTTTCTGGCGTTGGTCGTCCATACTTACACAAAGTGACCTTCATAACTTATTGTGATCTCATTCGAAATATCGTTTATTTTTATGCGCTTAAACTACTCATTTTCTAAAAAACGAAAAATGCGTACAAAATATAAAACAATTAAAAAATTGCATGCTCCGTGAAGCACATCTTATCAAAATAATTAATTTGTATAATTTAAAAATAAGACCATTTAAAATAAACAAATTTTTACATATTTCTAAGAAAGTAGGTCAAGATAAGATATAAAAAGTTTCGCTGGTATCACGCGAATAGTCCGCTCACAATCAAACTTGCTCGCGAACTTTTCTAACAACCCTCGTACATAATGATCCCTTGTGTAAGAATGAGTCCCTGCCAGTGACCAATTTATTTTCTTAGAAACGAATATTAATAGATCATTAAAAGTATTCTTCTCGAAAGACATGACGCAAGAAAATTTAAACTTTTGTAAAATGATCACCAGAGATATACAGATATGAGGGTTAGTTTTTATTTATTTATTCATTTTTGTTTGTTTGTTTGTTAGTTTTTCTTAATTTTTATTTTAGTTTGTTGTGGTGTTGTTGATTTATGAAATCATGGCCCCGTTGAAGGTTTAGGGCCATATAAGGGAATAACATTTCATTTAACAATAATGATGTATGGAGAACTATAATCAAAGAACCGAAGTATTGAAAGCCGGGCTCTTTCGATGTGTAATTATGCATATTGTTTAGTAAAGACTGGCAACCGCTCTCTCTCTCTCTCTCTCTCTCTCTCTCTCTCTCTCTCTCTCTCTCTCTCTCTCTCTCTCTCTCTCTATGTCGGCAAAGCATCAGAGCGACTAAAATTTGTTAGCGACTATTAACAATGAAATATGTAAGTCTTGTAGAAAAATCAGTGAATTGAATTTTGAAACGACCGTTATAAAATTTACCCCCCATTTCTTCGCTGTACAGCAAAATAACAATGTTTGTAAAGTAGTTCCTGGGATTTCTTGCGCATTGTTTATGTGTTCAAAATACACAAAGTCTTGTTTTCGAAACACGTTATTTAAAAGTGCCCCGGAAGTTATTATTACATTGTGTTTCGTTGGTAACCAGGAAATAATAACAAAAAAATAATGCATGTATTGTGATCAGCCTAAGTATGATAATATCTGACTGAACGAACAGTGAGCGCAAGGCGAACGCTTTATGAATGCACAGTGGGCGCTTTGTGAACTATGAGCGCGAATGGAGCGGAGCGGAGAGCGCAAGTGAACGCACGGTGAACGTACTGTGTGCGCACGGCGAACGTTTCCGGGACTGAACCCCAGCATCTAACTGCTGCAAAACGCCATGTTTGGGTGAAAATATCGAAGCTTTGAAACAGGTAAAATGTTCAAAATTCGATATTACATATATTTCTGTTAAATTCATTTACCATCTTTGTCATATTTATATTACTATTTTTAATAATATATTACTATATCGGTAGAATTAAAATGAATAATCATCAGCTAAACACTGCGCATTGTCAGCATTACTTCATGCAGTTTTAAATTGCAGTAAAAAGAACTTTGAAGACACCGACATATTTAAATGTACCACCGTTATATTGACCTTTAGCACTATTCGTTGTATTTTTTTTAAACTTTATTTTAAATAGGCTTTTCATGATATTTTCATCAATAAATTTATTATCATAAATTTATTTTATTGTCTACTAGATAATTTTATTTTGATTTTGTTTATTTTATTAAATTCAAGTCATTCGTAATTTTATCATTTCATGACTTTACTTAACAAAAATGACGTCTGTTTTACATTTTTTTCATCAAAACAGTGCCATGTTGTAAACTCTGTTTATAAAAAAGGTATATAAGACATCGAAAAAAGACAACCAATTGTGAAAAGCTAACATTGTACACTATATTTCACCAAAATATGGTGATTTTCTTTTACATTTATTTTTGACAATAATGGATGTTTCGTGGCTCTAGCTCAAAGCAATATAGCAATCGCCATAAAACGGGGTTTGCCAGCCACCATTTAAAGAAGTTAATGTATTATTTTTTATTTATTTATCATAATTATTTTTTATTGTCATTTATTAAAAGCAAGATTGCAATCATGTTATCCTGAAAATTGAAAGTTATTCTGGCCCTCAGAGTCATTTCTTTTCTTAAATAATTTAAATTTTTTAAGAGATATTTGTTATTTTGAAAACTTTTTTAAATGTTCAAGAAATGAAACGTTTTATTTGTATTTGCGTACACACTGATTTCCACAACATCCATGAAAAATGAAAATTATGAGATAACAACATGATATCAATAAATATTTAATTTAACATATTTGAACTATTAATCTTTAGATAGGAGTCACGTGAACAACCTCATGTGTAAATTTATCAGCGATACGTCATATGCACAACAAGTGATGACGTATCGCTGATGACGTTCTCTGCTTGTTCATTTACAATTACAACTTGCAAATGAAATTATGATTTTAAAAAAATAGAAAAAAATACAAAATTCAAATTATTAATCAAAAAAGAAGTTTGTATAGTTTTAGCTGAAATAGTGTAATAGATAGAGCATTTCAATAATCTTTAACGTCATAATCAAAATAAATTTATATACATAAATAAATAAAGACATGCTACAATCAGAAGAAGAAAAAAGAGAAATAATAAACTAAAATAAGAAAAAAAAATCATAAAAATAAGGTTTATTAAAAAAATCACTTTTAAAGACCAGAAAACTCAGAAACTCATGTTAAGTAGTGCACTTCATCCAGACTTTCCTCTCCATTAGGTATACGCATATATTTTTTATTCAGTAACCAAAGCAAAACAATGTAATTTAAAAAAATATCATATTAAAAAGAAAAAAATAACTAAGCTAAATACAAACAAATAAACATGAGTTTATTCATTCAGTTCACCCAGAAGAGCATCGATTGGTTAAATATTAGCATTCACGTTCTCTTCAATAGTCCTTTAAACTCGTTTTCTGTCATCACCTCGTCTTCACTCGACGCATTAAGTATTAGCATACATGTTCTCCTCAACAGTCACTGTATTACTGGCAGAGTTCATGTACGTGTCCTCTGAGTCAGACTTGATGAACTCAGCTACAGCTTGACAGCATAGCAGGTACCCGTTCTGAAATACACAACGTGTTATTACAAATACAGACTTTGTGCAAGAGTTTTCTGTAGCTGTATGTGGGAGTTATAACTTAGCTCAAGGTTTTATTAAGACAAAAACAGTTGGTTGCAGCAGTAAATGTGTATTTCGATTTTTCCTTTAGGTATTATACAACAAGAGTTATCTCAAGTCGTATTATATTTGAATTTCTTTTAACGTCTTAATCGTCGTAGATTGCGAATGATTATTCTGATGACGAACAACCTACTTGATTATAAAAAATGTCATAGATAATAACTTTTCTTTGAAAGATGACTCTTACACACTGGTGCGACTTATTATTTCTAATTTAATAAACAAAGATTTAAACAGGATAACGGGTATCATAAGTAAAAAGGTGGATACTAAATTATCAAAATGTGTTTTATTCTTGTCATTTAAGATATCACTTTCAAATACAAATAATAACTTTTTTCCACAAATAATAATGACTTAATCTAACACTGTAGTTAAATGTATAACTCCACTAAAACTTATCGACTGATATGTAAAACAATGTTGAAGTACACAAAAGTATTACAGCAACCTTAAGAGATCTTCTGTACTTCTGTCTTTTTTATATTTGTATTATAAATCATAGCATTCCACCCCTCTCTGCTTTGCCTACTTTGTCTTATAAAATGTGAAATTGTTATAACACTTGAACATGTAAATCTGAATACCGAATGTTATAAAAAACCCAGGTAAAACCAGTTGTTGTTTAAAATTATACCAAGTCTGAGATCATTTCCGGACGACGACTCTGTAGCTGTCTGACAATGTTTAACATGTCCACCTCCTGATCCTGTTGTAGTTGTTGTATGGCGTTATAGACAGCACAGAACTCTCCACATCTGGTTGCTCCATCCCTGTTTGCAATGTTAAATACTTGTAAAATAAAGATGGTTCGATCATTCAAAGTGTATTCATATCCAAAGTATTTTTTTATGCTTTAATGAAAAGTTGTTTAGAGCTCTCAGTCGAAGTAAGAATTCAAAACACATTTGTTTAGGTAGAAAAATAATTTGAAATTAAAAATATATTACGTATATTCTCTCATGAGAATTGAGATTTTATTGTAAGATGTAATTTTCATTAAAACATACGTCGAATGCACAGTGTACCTGGATAAAATGGTCAGTTTACGCTCAGGATCGACTAGTTCACATAACTGTATACGTTTTACTGCGTCCAGTAATACTTGTGGTAGGTTTTCAGTGGGATTCCAAGCTGTTATCTCGTACATTGATACTTTGTGAAATCCCTTACTCTAAAAAGCGGTTATTAACTTTTTCAATACATAAACTGTGTATTACGGTCAACTTCTTATGACTAAATAAATAATATGATGCCTTGCATATTATATGAAATGAGATTTATACTTATGAATGTGCAATTTTATGTCTTGAACCAAAAATACAATTCATGTATCATTTTTATAACCAATGGTGTAAATTTGTTAACTGTTAAGTTTTGCTTTTTTTTCTTTCTTCCGAATAGATAGCGCACATACATGTACATAGATATCTAGCTACGTAATGCATATTATAAAAGAATATTTACTTTATTAAAAAAGATAACTCAGATGAGCTAACAAAATAAATCATTGATGATTTTCTAATTAACTATTATCATTTATTATGAGTATTTTTTACGATACGTATCTTTGTTTGATATACGATCTTAAAAGAATGACAACACTTGCAAATCAACAAGAGACACCTATGCCAGAAATGATGTACATCGATTAACAATTTCTTATCAAGATTGTTTACCAGAGCTGCAGCAGTCTAAAAAAATTAATTTCAAAAAAAATATATAAAAGAATAGGCGAAACAACTAATTGCGTACATGTTTAGTTACATTCTATAAGCATTTTAGCGTATACCCTTACCGCTTAGAAAATAGAAAATACAATACATACTGATGGTGGCTTTATTCGGACATTATTCTTGTTGACATCTGCAGACAACTTGGTCATTGGGCCGAATTCCACACGATAATTGAACAATGCACCCGAAAACCAACTACCGCTCTGATTAACGAAATATAACAGAAATGGAAATAACGCAGCTATGGCATGTTATTAATTTCAAAAATTGCAAAATATAAGTATTTACAAATAAAATGACTTTCCGTTTAATTATTTGTTTTTTTAATAAGATAAAACAATGTTATAAAAAGTATTGTTATACTTTCATGTTAAATACTGAAATCTGATTGGTTTAGACGAAGTTCATAATCTGTTCTATTACCCTCAGCGTTAGCAACGCACTTAGCAACGGGTACCATTACGAATTGTTACATGCGCGAAAATCATGCGCGTACGGTTCGCCTTAGAATTCACGTTATTCCTATCTAGAGGCAGTGATGTTTTCTTTAAAATTAAGACATTTAGTATAACAAAATAAATAGTGCCTGTTTAGGAGGATAACAGTTAAAATTGACACCCCTCGAAAACCATTGTCAACCTCCGGTTCGCGTCGGTTG
Source organism: Magallana gigas (assembly GCF_902806645.1). NCBI lineage: Eukaryota > Metazoa > Mollusca > Bivalvia > Ostreida > Ostreidae > Magallana > Magallana gigas. The sequence goes on along the minus strand of NC_047560.1, from coordinate 12,127,217 downwards.
ACAATGGTTTTCTCGGGGTGTCAATTTCAACTGTTATCCTCCCAAACAGGCACTATTTATATAAAGTACTATTTAAAGACTTATATCATCCAAACAATTTCAGAACGATCAATAGGAAATTGTAAAATGCAAAAATGAACTTTTTTATCACTGAATATACAGCATATTATATTTTCAAGATCAAACCGTAAATAAGTTGTACAAAATAAAGACAAAGCATCATCTTACGTGTGGTATTTCAGACAGGGGGTGTGTTAAGATCAGAGAACTGCATTCTTGGTCAACAAGGAGGCGGATCAAATCAATCCCCGCCCCTTGGACTGGGTACTGACCGGCTATGATGCAATCTTTTGTTGTAAACGTCTGTAAAAAAAACCAATGTACAGCCTCATGAATAACAATTAATTTCTAACAAACAAAAGTGATGTTATATAAATCAACTTGTACGTGCATATATAGGGTCTCTCCTAATTTGCGATGTTACATGAATATTTTTTCAAACGAGTTGCGTGTCTTCTATCCCCAAGAATTCTTTTTATCACTGTTCTCCACGTATTTTGTAAAACCTCAGTTTTTTGGTAAACTTTCTTTAATTATGAGCCACACAACACATTTACTAAACGACGTCACGGAAAAGGGGTTTCCTGAAGATTAACAAACAAATATCTATTTTCCAACATATTTTATCAGTTTGTGAAAAGAAATATCAAAACATCATTTAGTATTTCACTTTCATAACTGTACATTTATCAATTGAATTATTATGTAACTTTTTCATTCTATGTCAATCATCCCCTCAAAGTTACGGCCTGTTTAACCATGACGTCACGTGGTTTAAGAACACACAGTGGAATTTCAAATATTTATACCATGAGTGATATTCACCGTATATTGATATGAATATGTGATAAATAGATATAATTAAAATTCTGTATGTCCACAAGCATGTCAACCATTGTCCTTAGCGAGGAAATGTCTTATTTGCAAAGTTTTGAAATAAAAAGATATATAGTCATGGTATTTTAACTTTAAATGTTATCCCTTTTTTAGGAGTTCAAAAAAAAGGTCAAACACTATTCGCCTTTCTGATTTTGTACACATGTCACAAGTTTCACCGAAATAGGGACAGCGTTATAATAGGTTTCTCGTCCTGGTACGTGGGATGATAGAATAATCCTCATTTTGTCCGCTGGAATTAATCAATATTAGTAAGTTGATCAATATTAGTAAGTTAAACGATGATGAAAGTTTCATATCCTGAATAAAAATACACAGCGGGAACAATGATGTTTACATCCATTGGTTCTTACCAGGTAAAACGTTGTCCGTCATATTTAATTTGAGATTTTGAAGTCCTATCTGCTTTTCACTTTCATCAAAATATTTCCTCATAGAATCAGGCTCCTGTGAAATATACATCATACAATGTATACATGTATATGCATAGAATTTAACCACTTCGTCTGGAACCAATTACTTTAAGTGAATTGTTGAGTAAAATAAAAGCAAAATCTGTTTATACATGGAATATCGAAAAGAAAAAACCCAGAAAAGAATAGTATAATAAATGAAAAATAAAAGAATAATAGATGAAAAAATTCACTTTGAACTCGGTCCGGAAATTCGACAAGTTTGTAGCTTTATCCGATTTCATCTGAGCTTCCATCTCTTGAACAAAGTTGTCCTTCCTTAGAACATGGCATCCTGTTCGGAAGCTCTCGTACAGTGCATGGTATAGGAACTTGTATTGATTCTGAAGAAATTAATCCAAACAAGAATGAGTTATACCAATAAAGTTATATTTGAAATCAAATACATTCGTAAAAAATGTAAATTGTATCGACTGTTAATGCCTTATTTGTAAACTGTAAAATATATGTGTAATGCTTTTTTGCATACGACGAACCGTATTTTGAATCATGTTCATTCGGTCTTCTCTCATGGTATGCACATACTCCACAGTGTTTATCTTGCCCTTCTTGACTCCTTGTCTGTGTAGGGCATCAAGGGCGATAAATGTCCCGGTACGTCCTATACCAGCACTTAAAAATAAGTAGTATAAACGATATTAAACCTATAAATAAAAGAATGAATTAATAAGGAACACGAGGCTACTTGATTAAAATAATTTGTAATAAAAGAAGATTGCTAGTTTTAAACATAAAAACAATATTAAAGTTGTATGTTGTGCAGAGAAAATCATTCAATGTATTTATCATTAAACCTGCAGTGAACAACGAGCTTCTGTTCGGGATGTTGTTCCATTGCTCTTGATACATAATGGTAAAACGAAAGGAGTTCTAAAGGGTTAGGCGTTCCATGGTCGGGCCACGATGTGTACTGTAGGTGTGTTATTTGGCGGCTTTCCTGAGTCTTGATTTAAAAAAAAAAAGAAAAAAAGTATAGCGCATGTGAATATAACCAACATATATAATTTTGGGATTTTTCGAGAACATGAATTTTTTGTTTGTTAACATCAAGGAGCAATAAGTTGATATACATTTCTTAAATTAAAATGTGAGTAAATTCAATATTTTTTAAAAAGATTTTAAGAATAAAACGAAAATTATATTTTCTGTAAATAAGTGAATGTTTCATCATTAATACAAGCTACATCCACCTCTCTATTAATTAATTTCAAGTTGTGGGTCGAAAATTGGCGTATATTCTCTCTGAGAACAGTTGGACGGTAAAGATTTCCAGCACCATTTTACTGTCTCCTGAAGTTGGCCAGTATCTCTTGCATTTGATCTAAATACAAAGATTAGCATATTATGGATATAAAAAGTGATGTCCACTAGAAAACAACTATTGAACAACATATTTTATATGAATGATAATTTTAAAATTTTATTTTGAAAAATGCACTGACATGTTTGATGAAACAATATGTGTTCTTTTGGAAAGTACATATAATCTGAATTAATTTGAAATATGAAAGATGAATGATTTGAATTGCATTACGACTTCCGCAAAACACGCAGAAAAAAATAGTCAAACATGAAATGTTCTTGTGTATTTAAAAACGGCCGTTTTTATGGCGTCGAGCGAAGCTCGAAAGCCATCTAGGGATCGTACGTCCGGAAGTTACATTTTTAGGAGCCAAACAACTCAAATGAGTGCAAAGTTTTCGTATGTGTTTCAAGAAAAATAGATGACATACTTCAATTTCGAGCAGAACTGTACGTCAACAAAACAAGTTTGCAGATTCGAAATGGTTGCCGTCTTTAAAAATGTTCACATTTTATTGAAAACAATATGTCTCGGTTTCAGCGGATGAATACACTAGCACCGAGACACATGCGATAGCTGGGCTTACATACTCAATTTGGTTATGAAATGTACTAGCCTGCAAAATAGATGATTTTGTATCCATATCGAAAATTGACAATGCACAAATGTTTGATCTTGTAGAAACAAAACTTCCTAATCGAGCGATAAGTACATCTACATAAACCAACTAGTGAACTACTTTCACTTTGTAAACAACGTGAATGGGTGCTTTCTTTTATCTACCCCCGATCTTTTCGGCCCGTGTCATTTGGATCCTTGTGAATTTTAGATGAAATTGATAATAAGAGACAGAGTGGTTATCAGCAGTATACAATATATAGAATTAAACACAATAATAATTTAAATATTTATTTCCATATAAATAGAGAAAAAAAATCTAAAAAAATTTTAACTTCTAAGATATTACTATAAACTTAAATTTTCAATTGAAATTCAAAACTTTTAAAGAATTAGGTGAGCAAATTTGTAATGAATTGTAATTTTATTAGTTATGTGATAAATAACATTTTCTATTTTTTTTGAAAAATTTTTTTTTTGATAATTTATGGAAAACAAAATACCAGCTTTTGAACTTGGTCATTTTTTGGCAAAATATTGCATATAGGGTACCCTCATTGTACGGATAAGTACTCCTACAGTTTTCAAAACAGGAAGTTGTTCTTTTGCAGATCAATTACACATATATCAAAGGTATGCATATTGTTAGGATTTTGATTTTCGATAATTTATGAAAAAAATACCAGCTTTTGAACTTAGTCATTTTTGGCAAAATATTGCATATAGGGTACCCTCATTGTACGGATAACTCCTCCTACAGTTCTCAAGATAGGAAATTTTTCTTTTGCAGATCAGTTATACATATATCAGAGGTGTGCTTATTGCTAGGAGTTTGGTTACTGATAATTTATGAAAAAAAATTGCTTGTATTTTGGTTACTGATAATTTATGAAAAAAATACCAGCTTTTGAAGTTAGTCAATTTTTAGCAAAATATTGCATATAGGGTTACCTCATTGTACGGATAACTATTCCTACAGTTTTATAGATAAAAAGTTGTTCTTTTGCAGATTAATTGTACATGTATCAGAGGTGTGAATATTTTTAGGATTTTTATTTCTGATTATTTATGAAAAAAATACCAGCTTTTGAACTTAGTCTTTTTTTTAGCAAAATATTGCATATGAGGTACTTTATTTCACTGGATATGGGTTGACATGGATTATGGATACAGTTCAAATATAAAAAGAAAACCCAGTTAGCTGTCTCATTGACAGATTTTCACTTGTTTAAAAAATTATTTAGGTTTTTACTCTTCAAATTAACTTTAACTCGACGCCATTGTGACCCTTCAGGCCTTTGATTTTAAATTTAAAAACAGTCAAATGTAACATGTAACAATCCAATGTAACAAAAAATGTAGATTAAATTAACTAGATTCACATGTCAAATTATGCAAAAAGCTTTAAAAAAAATGTGAAAATGTTGGATCTTTATAACGGCATTTTGTGACAATTATGTTGTATATATCAAATATTTCACGATATTAAGAAGTTAGCAAACCTTGTCTCCCTCTTTCAGGTTGGTTACCATGGAAATGACAAAAACGTTTTCCTGCCATACCATTTGCCAAAAGTCCCCGACTGTCTTAGGTTTAGGTCCTGTTAGATAAGATGAAAATATAAAAGATTTTGTTCTTATTCTTGATTTTACTTGTTTGATTTCTCTGTTACAGATAATATGTCAATCAAAATATACAAAATTCGTTTTACTTTGGGATGCTATGTACACTGCATCACCATCAGTATTCTAAAAGCATATAACAAAATCATTATAGTTCATAAAAATTTGAATCAATGCACGTTAAACTACGAAGCGTTGTATATTTCCATATTATTGAAATTAAATTTTGAAATATAATAAATTTACCTTTATAAAATTTGCATTGATATAGTCTCCATTCTTTGAAGATTGTAGGATAACTCTAGAATGGTCATATGAAATTGTTCAATTTGTAAAAATTAATGAAATGAAACATACGCAAACTAACTAAAAGCAATACTTTCAAAGGTTGTATTTGTATAGTAATTCATTCAAGGAAATGTTGTCTTGAACCTGTTCTTTGGAATATTTTCTGGCAGGTTTCCACCGTGGTCACACTAACTTCCTTGTAACATATTTGGCTGTACTCAGAGAAGCCGTGAGTTATCTGCGCTACAAAATATTCCACAACCTCATTTGTTCCTACAGTAGATGAAGTAAATATTCTTCTCAAATCTTCTCTGCACAGATTTGAATTCGCTTCATTTTGAGAGCATAATGACCTTTTCCCTTCTCCCAAGTTCAAGGCCTGTGGCCATAAATTTCTTTTTGACGGCGTCCACCTCAATAAACAAGGCAACGTTCATCTATATAGAAGTTTGTGCGGACTTATTTTGTCTAGAATGCGTAAAAGTTTTGGGCGATTATCTCTTTTAATTTCAAAGTAATCATATATATCTATAACGTTATATATGTATATTTACATACATTTTGAGTATTATTTTATTTCTTTGTAATAAGCAAGGAATGGATTTTCCGTATTTGATATCCATCACATAGTCGTATCATAATTTACTTGTGTTTTCCTGAAAATTTTCAAATTTGTATTGCCTCACAGAGGCAGATCTCATTGCACTGGCATTAGCATAATCTACAAGTGTTTTCATTATAATTTTCACATTTATTTTTTGCCTCTCCGAGGCGGATCTTAATGCACTGGAATCATCACAATTTATTGGTGTTTTCCAGAGATATTTTATATTTGTTAAGCCTCCCTGAGGCGGATCATATTGCACTGGAATAAACGCAATTTACTTGTGTTTTCCTGAGTTTTTTCATATTTCTTTACCCTCCCTGAGGCGGATCTCATTGCACTGGAATCAACGCAATTTTTTGTGTTTTCCTGAGATTTTTCATGTTTAATTTTTGCCTCCCTGAGGCGGATCTCATTGCACTTGAATCAACACAATTTACTTGTGTTTTCCTAAGGTTTTTTTAGCCTCCCCGAGGCTTGTCTTACTGCAAAACATTCAACACAAATTCTTTTGTGTTTTCCTTACATTTTTAGTTTTTTGTTCTTAACTCCCAAGGATTTATTTTATTACATTACAATGTATTTACCACAATTATATACATGTATGCATGCGTTGTTATTGGATTTTGTCTTTAAATCTAATTTTCATTTATGCTTTCCTTAGGTTTGTCATTTAATATTCAATAAACTACACAATAATTTTTAAAAATATAAGTATTCCGGAAAATTCATGTTTTATCATATATTGTCCGATTCTATTCAGACCGGATGTTGACAATTCTTTACTAACTAATATCAGTGAATTTGTAATTTTAGTTATTCTATCGTCATCAAGAATAAATATGCCACCAAAAAGAGCAAGCCAACCTCGCACAAAACCATCAACTATCTCAAAACAAAAGAAACGAAGGACATCAATGAAATTGGAAGCGGTTTCGCCAGCTTTATCTCCCGATGTAATGGAAACCATCACCGCACAGGTGACCCAGCGGGTGACGGCCACAATTAGAGACGAGTTGACAACGCTGATAAACAACATTAACAGCAACAGTGCTTCAAATTGTCAGGGGAGTATTAGTATAAACCCTCTAGGGGCATCTAACAACGATAATAATGACGGGTTGGTAAGAGAATCTAGACATCTGGACAACGCTATTCAACACTCAGTTGAAGCGGTAGTTGTGGATCACAATGAGAAAATAGCTGGTATGTGTCCGACAGGTTTTGTTAATACAGGAGTACCAATTGATGCAAGGATATCGGATCAAACTAAATCAAAAATTTGATTAAACCAGTAGAATGTTCAAGCCTTTTGTCGAAAGACAAACAAAAGAAAGGTAAGTTCTCTATACAGGTCGAAGAAGGTGACAGTCCAGGCAAGCTGACAATCCACCAGGTCGAGAATGATTCCCAAAGCGAGATAACTCTCATCTTTGCATGACTGTCTCACAGGCTTGTCTTGTCGCTTCCAACACAGATGTTATAACTGCGGCGGGTCACACCATTTTATTCAATGTACAAAGCAAGCCAAGCAGCCTTTTCGTATCATGCATAGGTATCAAAACCAAACAGGTTGTACAAATACAAGAAAACAATATAACCAATCAAAATCCTTTGGTACATCCAAGCAAGGGCCCAACAACAATCAAGGTAAATAGACTTGCTCATTGGTTATCAGGGTATGAGGAAGATGAAACTAATTTTCTAATTCAGGGTTTTCAAATGGTTTTTATTTAGGCTTTGTTGGAGAATGTCCTTGAATAGAGTCAAAAGATTTTGAATTCGGCTCTTACAAGACCAAAAATTATTGATAAAAAATACAAAAATAAATTTCGGCTTGTAGAGTTCAAGGACCTTTTGAAAATAAACAATTTTCCAATTTACAGTGTTCACCACTTGGTTTGGTCGAAAAGAAAGAGCCAGGTGAATTTAGAATGATTCATCATTTGTCATACCCAGAAAATCAATCAATTAATGATGGCATACCACCTGATGAGTCATTTGTTCAATACTCATCTATTTCAGATGCTATTCATTTCAAAAAGTGTGGAAAAGGTGCTTTCTGTTGTAAAACTGACATTAAGTCAGCATGTAGAATTATTAATATTCATCAATTTCAGTATCGGTTCTTTGGGTTCAAGTGGAAGAGCAAATATTACTTTGATACATGTTTGCAGTTTGTTTTAAGTTCATCTTGTAAAATATTTGAACAATTCTCAACAGCCCTACAATGGATAGCACAAAATAAACTTGGTATACCATGTATATTACATGTTTTGGATGACTTTATCATTGTGGATACATCGCCAACTCAATGTGTCTACAAGCTGAAATCTTTCTTGAATATGTGTTCAGATATTTGGGTTCCCATTTCACTTGAAAAAACATGTGGTCCTTACCAAGTTATAACTTACCTGGGTTATGAATTGGATTCAACAAAAAAGGAATGCATATTATCAAAAGAAAGAATTGTAAAGTGTGTCAACAAAATCCAGTTTGCGATGGAACAATCTAAATTAACATTAAAGCAGCTGCAGTCAATTATAGGTTTATTGAACTTTGCTTGTAATGTAGTGTTGCCAGGCAGGGCCTTTTTAAGGAGGCTAATAGATCTGACCATTGGAGTAGCAAAACAGTATTATAGAATTAGGATGACGAAACAAGTTATGGAGGATTTAAGTGTCTGGTATGATTTCTTGAGTAATTTTAACGGCTCTTCAATGTTTTTCCCAGATATATGGTTAAGTTCAACTGAACTAAGGTTATATACAGATGCATCTGGAGCTGTAGGGTATGCTGCGGTTTTTGGTAGTCAGTGGTTCAAAGGAGAATGGAATGACAGTTGGCGAAATCAGAACATAGCAGTTTTAGAATTATACCCAATAGTTTTGGCTGTTGATATCTGGTCAAAATATATGGCTAATAAGTGCATTTTGTTTAACACAGACAATCCAGCTCTGGTTCATGTCATTAATAAACAAACGGCAAAAGTTTAGCACATCATGTTTCTTTTGCGAAAACTGGTATTGATATGCTTGAAGTTTATTATTTATTTTAAAGCTCAGCATTTCACTTCAAAAGAAAATTTACTTTGTGATTGTCTTTCTCGTTCAAAGGTTAATCAGTTTTTACAAGTGGCACCCTGGGCCGGCAGCAATCCAGTCAGCATACCTCCACTACTGCCCTTTCCAAATGAAGAGGTGACATACAAAGACTATTGGATGCGAGTCTTACTAATTCTTCATTAGCTTCGTACTCCCATGCTTTGACAGTTTTTGAAAGATTTTGCCGAGAAATACGAGTTAATTATTGAGTTTCCAGTGAAGCAACACATATTGGTATACTATGTTGCCTACCTATTTTCAAAGGACTATGCAGCAACAACTATTTCATCATATCTCTCTGCTATTAGTTACATCCATAAGCTCAACAGTTTTGAGGATCCATGCTCGTCCTTTTTTGATACAAAATTAGCTCTTATCAACACGCAAACTTAAACCTTCACAAGATGTTAGAATACCTATTACAAAAAATATTTTGCATCAAATTTGTGACTTTTACCGGTTACAGTTTCCAATGCATTTGAAAAGGTCTTGTTTTAAGCAATGTTTTTGTTGGCCTTTTATGGATTCTTGAGAGTCGGGGAAATAACATCATGTCAAAAGGTAATTAACAAAAATTTAATTCTGTTTAATCAAATTTCCAGGCAGCAAGACCATTAAATTATCAAATTTGTTACATATAAACATCACATGGGCAAACCATTTTTTCTCACCATTCACTCTTCAAGTAACAAAAAGTATTGACTAGTTCAATGCCTAGAAGACTACATTAAGTTAAGAGGAGTACAAAATGGGCCACTTTTTTGTTATGTACCAAATATTCCAGTTTCCAGGGGTAAACTTTCGGTGGTATTAAAAAACTTTCTATCATTTGCAAAGTTGGATATGAGTCGAATTACTAGCCATTCTTTCCGGATAGGCATGGCGTCGCACTATGCGGACATTGGCATGAGTGACAGCAAAATAAGACTTTTAGGTCGATGGAAATCAGATGCATTCAAAAGTTATATTAGACCAGTTAATCTAGTATAGAGAGAGAGCAAAGACTGACTGTGAACTTATGGATAAACATTGTTATTCAGGAACATATGTATATTTCTTGATAACTTATAATGCGTAATTAAGACTGTCGGGTACAGATTCATTCCTACCTTTGATAGTGTTAAAATAATTTGAAATATAAATTATTTTCATGTCAAAGTTTTGAATGGGTTTGACATATGTATATTCCTACCTATGATTACTATTTATAACAAGTATTAGGTTACCTTGTACATCTTTTTGGGTGGGGCATATGTATATCCTTACCCATGCATGAATAGTATTTATATGTGTTTGCATGAATATGGGACTAAGGTTTGTAAATCATTTGTATATACTGTCAAATATTAGTCCATTTTTAAAGGTATAGGAAAGCACTTTGCCACTTAAAATTTTCTCCCTCCCTCCCTGGGGTCTGAACTTGATTCAATTAGAATTGATCAAGTACATGGCGCTTTCAGACCACAAGGATTATTTTTTACATAAATTATCTAACTAATCCCATCATTGATTACATCAGTAATGGGAGTGATGGATTATTTTAGTTGTAAAATATTATGGCATAAAGAATGGAATATTCATAATGTTATGATTAATTTTATGAACTTATTAATTATTGTTATATAATCATCTATTGTCATTTTCCTGATTATTTCAAACCAAATTTGGTTAAACAATAAAGTCACAAAAGTGGCAGAGTGCAACATACCCATTTATGTGATGTTTTACTGTACAAAGATGAAGGGCTCAGGTTGTTCAATTTCGAGCAGATAGAGGTTAATTATTTCTTGAATATGCGAGGAATAATGCTATATGCAGTAATGGTCTATTTTGAAAATTATAAATTATGGATAAATATTGTTAACGATCAGGCCATTTATGTCAAATTCGCTACTCATACCATGCATTATAAATATGACACCATTTCCGTTTCGATCTAACATTAACAAGACCGAATTTGTAACTCTAATGAATATGACCACTGATTACCAGAATTGTAATGTTGAAAGAAAAAAGCCTGAACAAGGTAAAGTGTATTATGTCAGGTCAGAGAGGCCTACTTTTGCTATTTTTTTATGATATATTAAAACAATTATTATTAACCAATGATATTCATACTTTGAGAAAAATGCAATTTTCAAACTGAGATCGATTATAAGCAACTGTTTAATTCAAATAATGAAGCTAGGAACAAAATATTTTAAGCAGGACATTTGTCACACGTTGAGATACGTTGTGAATGGATTGGCCTTGAATGACTGGTTTAGATGACAGCTTATTGAAATAAAGGCATATCATGCTATTTACATGTTGTTGAATAGAACTGGAGAATATAAAATTAAACTTGCCGCGTCATTCTTTCTTTTTAGAAGCGGTTAATTTTTATATTTTTTGGCTACCTGGTACGAAAGCCGAGAAGGATCATTCGAGATTCGAGATTCGAAATACGAGATTCGAAATACGAGATTCGAGATTCGAAATTCGAGATTCAATATCTAAATTAACCAATCAAATCATGGATCTGAAACCTGTTTCCTAGCAACATCAAACTGTTCTAAATAAAGATCATTCGTACATGCTCTTTCCTACAAATAAATGTGTTAATAGCTCTTATATAGTGGTTATAAAATGGTTAAATTAACATTGATGAATTAACCCCACACAGTATAAACAATTAAATTAGAAATAACACTGTTGGCTTTGCGAATCTAAGTGGTTTTGTTTGCCCTGTATGTTTTTCCCTCCGAACAATTTTAACCCGAAGTGTATTCGCCCCAACTGTGTAAAAATCGGCTCGCGAAGAAAGATCTGTTTAATCTAAATGTTTTAGCTATGAAACGAAACTAAAAAAAATAATCGACATGTCAAAATATAGGTTATGATAAAGTTTTAAACCATAGAAGATATAATGATTTACAACCTCAAAGACAAAAATCCAGATAAGAATAGTGTATTGTAGGGTATGGCAATGCCATTGTCGAAATGAGAGAGAGAGAGAGAGAGAGAGAGAGAGAGACAGACAGACAGACAGACATACAGACAGACAGAGTTTTGAAGTGTCAAATTCAGTTTGATTTAGAATTTGAAATTGATTTGATTTGTTACAAGCATATATAGACAATAATTAAGCCTCTAAAACGAGAAAAGAGAGGAGGTAGCTAGGGTAGGGCAGACCAACTAGCAAGCTTTAATTTTAACGGTGTTAGCGCACCTGTGATTTACATCGACTCTCTCTCTCTCTCTCTCTCTCTCTCTCTCTCTCTCTCTCTCTCTCTCTCATATCCTAGCATTTCCTTTTCCGTGAGGGGGCTTGGGGTATTTGTGATGTCTTACATTAGCTAGCGAAAATGATAAAAAAAAATGAAATTTTCTTTAAATTGTGTGCGGATGTTGTACGCCAATAATCTGTTTTCAGTATATACATTTCAAGAGGAGGGGGCGGCTATATAGTCCTAATTAATTTGTCAGTTATTCTGGCCTGATTATATATAAATTAGAGCTGCGCTGGTGCATATATTTACCCAAATGGACCAAAATATAACCAAATGAATCTAAAAGTTTTGACAAAATTAGTTTTAAACGTACGACTCTTTTTTTCAATTCTAATCGGGTATGTCCTTTAGAAAAATCTTGAACCACACACATTTTAGCAATTAAAACGACAATTGTTTCATTTTTTTATGGGGAGGGAGGTGGTGCCGGTAAAGGACATGTATTGCTTTGGCAGTTGTGCTATACTCTTATTTGTTATAATAGGTAATACTACATATTGATATAAAATTAAAGTTTCCAATTACACTGTACATAGCTTCTATCACACATTTTGACCCGTGCGATAGTTTAAAACAATTTTCAAAGCATTTAATGTAATTCAACCGATCATTTTTGAAATTTAATTTTCTGGATCCCCGCCTGATACGTCCGCCTTCTTGTATATTAGAATTACATGTACGTTGACCATATGTACACATTAACTTAATCGGCTATGATATGGGGCGATAACATTTTTTATCAATGTTTTTGCAGGATATGTAACAAATAACAGCCTATTTGTGGGTTTTTGCACTGATTATTTGAGATAATTTGCCGCCATCTTTATGCATTCCACACACCACTCACAGTTTCTTTATTTGGTGTTCTGTGTGTATGGCGACAAATTGGTAAATTTGCACCACTCACCCCTTGTAGCTTCATCCTGATTACATTTTATCTGGCTAAGTGTAATGTAGTAGTATATTAAATATCTTTGTTTGCATCTTTGTTTGCAGTGCTTATTTACATCTTTAGAGATTTACTTACAAAAAAAGTAAACATTTGTATGACTTATATGTAATTATTGTCAATTTTGGTGCAGGGAGGGGGGGGGGGGTAGGAAACTACAGAGAAACTTAACTTGGCTGTGAAACATATGCTTTTATTCTTTCTTGTTGATATATCAATGAATGAATTATAACAAAATATAAGTACAACATTTAATTTTGAAATATTCATGAACAATCAAATAAAGGGTTTTACTGTTCTCTGCACAAGAAATCGGCAATGTGAACAAATTGGCACCCTATCATCCCTACCTTTAATTGTAGAGAGTAGGTATCCTTCTATATTGAAAACAATTCCAAAAGTAAGACTCATAATAAGTTGTTTACTGAGGAAAAGGGAAAAAAATGTATTTATTAATAATTCCGTATGATGTGATAATATCTCAATGATTTGTTTATAATCATAGTACTAGTGCATCACTGTATGCATACATAAAAACGATAAGTAATGCTTATATTTATTAGTGAAACAGGACAGATTATTTATATTTAGATTATTTAGATACATGTACTAATCTTCATGCGGGGATCTAGAAAGGAGGGGGTCAGGGGATCTGGACCCCCTCCTCGGGAAAATTGGAGCTTATTAAATTTACATTGTAAAATTTTTTAAAATTGGCCTAGGACACCCTACAGAAAAAATTAGCTACGCTTATGAAGTTCTCTACCATAACCGCATTTTTACACAAAAGGGGTGAATAAACCCGGGTTTTAAACTATTACTGGTGGTGAAATACCTTAGGGTTCAAACGCATCAGGTGGAAATGCACCAGGGCAAACAAAATCACTTAGATCTGCGAAGCACACTGCATTATTACTAGTCTATTTAGATATTCTGTGTAAAAGTAAATACAAATAATTATTTAGTTAGGTAGGGAGAAGTGAACATAGCATTTATTTGTATATAAAAGCATGTACGTATGATTTTTATTTAGAACAGTTTGATGTCGCTAGGATACATATTTTCATATCCTTGATTTGATTGGTTAATTTAGATATTGAATCTCGAATTTCGAATCTCGAATCTCGTATTTCGAATCTCGTATTTCGAATCTCGAATCTCGAATGATCCTTCTCGGCTTTCGTAACCTGGACTTCTATTCAAACAACTGTATTTTCATTTTATTTTGAAGTGCAATCGATCAGTTTTTGATGAATACATGATTGAGATGCGTTGTGAATGCATTAGTGTTGATTGACTAGTTGACATGACAGCTCATTGAAATAAGGAAACATAATGTTCTTAACAACTTGCTGGATAGAACTGAATTGCGTTTGATCAGGAATTGATTAATTTGGAGTCGTGGATTAAAAGAATGGATAACTCAAACTGAATTAAAAACAGTCATTTTTCGTGCACAATTTCGAAAGAAATAAACAGAGAGAAAAGATTTAAAATAAATTTGATTTAAAATCGGACTCTGAACATGAAGAGTTATCCTTCTTAGTCTTGAATTTGTTGATAGAATGTTCAGACACGCTTAGTGTTAGACTAGTGATGATTTATTAGATAATCAATAGAAGCATCAATATGGAATATGGTTTAACACCGCAGGACTGTATAAATGTTCTTCAATTGTGTTCGGTTTATTTCAAATTTGACAAGCATTTAGTTGAGCGGGTAAAAATGAAGCTTCAATATAAGAGAGATACTCTCACTGCATTGTCGGATCCGGAAGGGGTGGTTCGTGTGGGTTCCCCCCCCCCCCCCTTTCGTTTCTCTGGGAATTTTTTTTTTTTTAACTTAAAACGTGTACAATACATTTGAAGACAATTTATAAGATAAAACAATAATTACATAATAAATGTATCTAAAATGATGGTTTAAAATCATCTACTTAAAGAATGTTGTTCAACGGACCGTTATTTACATGAATTTCTTATTAACAAACAAAACCCTATCAATATTGTTCGAAACAAAGTACTCTCCGTCAGCATCCCGTTTTTTGTTTTTTATTTGTTGTTTTTGTTTCACTTCTGTGGAATCGTTTTTATTCGTGGGGGTCAATGTTTGTGTTTTCCTGGTTCGTGGGGACGTAATTTCGTTGGTAGAAATTTGGGATGATAAAGCCCACAATTCATTCGTTTAAAACAGGGGGCAAATGTGTATAAGCATGATAATTTGAAGAACGTGCTCACTACGTTTTAACGTAAAACGTGAATCATGTTTTCATAATTAAGTTTGGTACAGTGTTTCTAATATCTAAAGCAGTTTACTCTTCACATCCGATTAACTGGTTTCTGGTTTTTAAAAAAAAAAAAAAAGAAAGAAAAAAAACTCGCAAAATTAGAATCCTCTATTTTAGTAGTAATTAATTTATAAATCCTATAACCATTCGAAAAGATGTACCTGTAAAAGTCTTGTAAGGCAATGCTAGAAAACATTTAAGGTTTAAAGAAAAACATTGAGCGATTGAAGTTATTTCTAGCTTTTAAAGCCATAAAATTCTAGATATGTACTTAACTACGCGTACTCAAGATTGCACTTATAGGTTTCTGGCACAAAATGATGTACTTCAGTCTGGAGTTTAATAAACACACATGATCTTGCATTTATTTGACCTTTGATGCATGATAAAAGTTTCCTGCTTAAAGCGTAAACAGAACACTTGAAACATCTGACTAATTGCTGGTTAAGTAGATCAACCCGTGTGGTGTGGAAACAATTATAAAGAATATTTTGTTTATAACGATGCGTCTTTATTCTCTGTTCACCATTAATGAAAATATCTATTAAATTGCATGTTTTTTGAAGTAATAACATTCATACATATATTGTTGATAATACATATACTATTGATAGAGAAAAAGGGGAAAAGAGGACACAAGCTTAAATAAAAGGCCACAAATCATTCGTTTAAAACAGGGAACAAATGTATAAGATAAGTGCAAATGTTCTCATAAAAAAACATTTGTTCACTAGTCAAAACAATTTTGAAGTGAAAAAAAACCTAACAAAAACAAATAAATGGGTACATAAATATAAAACAGTCCCATAGATCATGGTTAAATCGCCTATGTAAAAAGTCATTTAAATCTGCATAAGATTTATTTATTTTTTTAGTACTTATAGAGAGTGACACTTTTGTGAATATTTATTTGTTAATTTATAGAGTCTGTTTCACCTACAAATCTTAATTACGGATTATCCTACAATTACAACTTAAAATCAGCTAATTAATTTTTTCGCGTTATCTTTCAGCACTCCCTAACAGACCGTTCGCTGCATCGGACGTGGGTTTAATTTTCCGGGTTTTTGATTTTTTAATACAAATTGTAGTTGCTACGTTTAAATCCAGCGTATTTATTTCATTTAAATTTACGTTTTGTGCTACTTTTGAAGATGTTTTCTTCCTCCCGATGTGGTGTTTAGTTTTGGTCTTGAAGAAGGGTCGGGTCGTCCCGAAAATCTGGTAATATTTTACTTAATTGTTCGTGTCGTTAGTTTTAGTGCCATTTTTATATCTCATGTTATAACCGTGCATCTTTCAGATCCGACCCTAGTATATATCTTTCTTAATTGAAGCGATGTTCGTGTGTTAAAATACATATGTACCATTTTTCATAATATAATAGCGAGCGAATCGAGCCCTACCGGCAAGGCATGTGCAAATAGAAAATTCGGACCAGCTGCACATTCATTTAACGGATTTTTTAGCGTCAGTTATTTGGACCAGTAATGCCTGTTTTTCCGGACCAGCAGTTTCCTGTAAATATGGTTTCCCATTTCATGCTTTCACGAGGACATAATTAAAGACTATGTTCATGCATTGTAAATATACAGCTGGCACAAGACAGATTTTTTCGGCGTCAGTAAATTTCGACCCACAATGCAATTACAGACTTTGCAAATGGCGTTCTCACATTCTTGCGAGAATAAAAGTAAAACTTTTGAGAAGCAGATAAAATGTGTAATTTTAGAACATCATGCTTTTAAGTTAATAAAACAGTGTACCTCGCGTAGTTTTATATCTCAGGGGAGGTTTTAAAGAGTCAGACGACACTTAACCGACGTGAAATTTGATGTCACAATAAGGAGAAATTACTCTAATTCAAGTTATTGAAAATCTGCTGAAATTACCAAAATCTTGCAAAGCTAATATAAAGAATGAGGACATTTCTTCAGATATAGGAAACAGTTGTAACTTGCACTCATTTGAATGAATGCTCACATTTAATTTTTTATTTACTATAATTATGGTAATTTCCAGGAACGTACACGTAGCATCGTTTCAAAAGGAGGGGGGGGGGGGTGGCAGCCTCATCCAAAAAATCTTTACAAGCAAAAAGAAAAGAAGATAATTTTCAAAATCATGAAAATTCTATTTCTTTAGCTATTTAGCAGTTCAATGGTCTCTTTATATTCACTTCCATTTTGCGAGAATAAAAGTAAAACTTTTGAGAAGCAGATAAAATGTGTAATTTTAGAACATCATGCTTTTAAGTTAATAAAACAGTGTACTTCGCGTAGTTTTATATCTCAGGGGAGGTTTTAAAGAGTCAGACGACACTTAACCGACGTGAAATTTGATGTCACAATAAGGAGAAATTACTCTAATTCAAGTTATTGAAAATCTGCTGAAATTACCAAAATCTTGCAAAGCTGATATAAAGAATGAGGACATTTATTCAGATTTAGGAAACAGTTGTAACTTGCACTCATTTGAATGAATGCTCACATTTAATTTTTATATTTACTATAATTATGGTAATTTCCAGGAACGTACACGTAGCATCGTTTCAAAAGGAGGGGGTGGGGGGGGGGGTGGCAGCCTCATCCAAAAAATCTTTACAAGCAAAAAGAAAAGAAGATAATTTTCAAAATCATGAAAATTCTATTTCTTTAGCTATTTAGCAGTTCAATGGTCTCTTTATATTCACTTCCATTTATTACTTGTTCCATAGGGGGGTGTGGTGAGTGGCAAATCCATGATCCTTTAATATGATAAGCAAATTGTTTTAAGCGTAAATTTAATGTGGAGGGGGGCAACTCCATTATAAGTCGATTTTTGATGTGTAATTTAAAAAAAAATATATTTTTTAAAATGGGTGGGGATGGGGGGGGGGGTGGACTCTATGATAAATCAATTTTTATATGTAAGTTTAAGAAAGTTGCTGCAAACAAAAGGGGGTGGGGGTAAACTGACGTTAAAATCACCTTAAAAGAGGAGACGCACTGCAATGAACATTATGTTAAAATCTTTATTATTGTAGAACATTGTATCTGAGATTAAACTATTGTTCTACCTACCTATAGATAAATAAATAAATAAATAAATAAATAAATAAATAAATAAATAAATAAATAAATAAATAAATAAATAACAAATCTTATAAACTGTGAATAATGAAAATTTACTTAAATATAGATATGTTTTATTTTATTTTGCATTGAAATTCATTTACGTTGCTAATTCGTTTTTTATTGATTTTTTATAACTCATTATTTGATCACATGCTGCGCTTGCCCCAACAGTCGCACCGTGAAAAATATTATTAACATTCAGTGTATATTTTTATGTATGTTTGCGACATTTTTTCTTCTATGAAAACAGGTTTTATTATGACATCACAAACTACGAAGTGCAAGGTCACGAGCGAAAATCAGAGTTCAAGATTGTGGCTGTTACAGTGACTCGTCCATTTATTTGAACATACCCTTAGGATAATGCAGTAATTTTGAGGTATCAATCGCATTTGCAGGCAAGAATTTAAACAAAATACAATTATAAGCATTAAATGCTTATTCTGGGATATCGTCGGTCCTATAACACACTAGGTCATGGATACAAATTATCATGTAGTAGTACCTACTTAAATTATTTCCAAATTCATCGGGTTCATTATTCATTTTCAGTTTCATCAATTATTACACGTAAATTCTTATTTACCAATTCTGTTAAATGTTTGCACTATTGTATACCTATTGTATACCTGAGCACGTTCGTGCTCGGGGCTTCTTCACTGAGCATTGCATCATGTTACAAAGTCGCCATTATCTTATCTATAAGTTGACTCCAATTCTTTATATTATTATTTTTTATCGTGAGAGGTTGTTTTTGTTCTTTTATTTTTCGTTATTTTTTTTTGGTCACTAAGGTACATAACTTTCTCATCGTAATTAATATTTATTTACGTATCAATTATATTTTCAACTTATCAATTTCTTCCGTTTTTCTTCTTGTTGATAGCCTTAACAGGAGTTAAATATCATGTAAAAACACAACGCGAAGTTGTAATATATCATATACAGTATTGAAAAAAAATCAAACTACAACTAACGCGTGGTATTCAATTTGTCTGCACGGCCTGATGAGTTATAGGACCGACAACATCCAAAAATAAGCATTTAATGACAATAATTCGATTTTTAACTAATTAAACACATTCACTCAGATCATAACGTACATTTTTGTTGTGGTCATTTAAATAACTTTAAAGACGGATGATGATATAAATAATCATTTTAAAAGATAAATCGATAAATGTATTAAAAATAAGTTTTTATGGCCTTTCATACAAATGACAAGTTAAATTTGACTGTTGTTAATTGTCATAGTTCCAAATGGTATTCCCTTGGTACATAATCCTAGCACAGATGTAATGTGCTTTTGTCTTTGTAGAAAATATTTTAAAATATAAAGTTTTCTCAGTCCTGTTGACACTTACTGCTTTGGGAAAAATGTAACTTCAAAAATTAGTCATTCTTATATACAAATATTTAAGTAAAAACATTTTTCGCTGGGTTTGTAAGTGTTCGAGATATATTGTCAAGTCAAGAGCATAATTATACTTTCCAGCTTAAAGTTATTCTGATCAATTTGGCAATTTCTATTCAATGGTCCATCTTCCATTTACCATACATTTAATGTTTGAAATCTGATCAATTTGTTGATTACAAAAAGCTGCGCATCGATTGTAAATAATACACTTAACGTCTGGCATCTTATCAAATCAGCTACATTAATAGCGGGTGCCCAATTGTATTCTTTTATCTAAAAGAACATGTATGTACCCTTGTTTAAGTAAAAATAAATAAATATATATATATATATATATATATATATATATATATATATATATATATATATATATATATATATATATATATATATATATATATACTTTTTAACAAAGGGTTAAAGGAAATATGTTTTAAACATTGTCTTTCTTTGTTTCAAAATAAATAAATAAATAAATTAATTAATTAATCAATCAATCAATCAATCAGATACTGGTACACATTTATTTATCTAGCTCTCCAACACCAAATTAGTGTTTATACGATATTTATCCGTATACAAAATGTACTCGTTATTCCAGTCACGTGGTCACACAAACTTCCTTGTAACATATTTGGCTGTACACAGAGAAACCGTGAGTTATCTGCGCTACAAAATACTCCACAACATCATTTCTTCCTATAGGTAGCAAGAGTGTCTTCAAAAAGTTAAATGTGGTATGTAAAATATATTTTTTTTTCAATGAATCTGAAGGATAAACTCCCATTTGTGTATAACACCCATACGGAACTTAAATTACATGTATATGTATTGGTTTTATATCAACAATATTGAACGTTTATGTATAAAGTGATTATTGATCTTAGTCGAATATTGCCACTCAGAGTTCCTTGACCTAAATAATTTGTACAAATTTGATAGATTTTACGAGTTCATTAAAGGACAGGTGACACAATCACTAAAACATTGACCAACAAGTTGAATTGTGAGTGGGACACAATTTCTGCAAAATTTTCCTTACTTCTCCCATCTGTTTCACAGCTATTGCTGAATTACTGAGCTGATAAGACGCGTGACCTCAATATGCATATCTGAAGCCTCTGAGATCGGAAACCTTCGGTGCGACGTAATAGCCGACACACTGCCCATTCGCTGTATCTTTCAACAATAGGGATTTCTAAATTGCTCTTATCTAAAATCTGAAGTCATTAACTTTTGCTCATTGCAATTAAAAGTTTGAGAACCCAGTACATAAACAGAGTTATTCTAAGCTTAGAAACCCCTTTTCTGTTTCCTCAGCAATTATGAATAGGAGTAAAAATTGTGACCTGTACTGTTAACTTTTCATTGATCTATATACTTCATGCTGGAAAAAATATGTCAGATGTTAGATTTTTAAAAGATAAAAATCATCAAAAAGATAGAATCATTGTTTCTAAAGAAAGGATTTTGTTTTGTCGACACATAGTAAGTGATAATGTATAGAAACTTTTCGTAACCAGGAATTTCACTGGATCATAAACCCTAATTCGGACTTAATAAAGGTTTTTTGATTTAAGAAGTATATTACCAGAAATCCTGGTACCTGTAAGCAAATATGTTTGTAAATTTCTTTAGTTCCACAAAATCAGGGGTCTACCTTAATCTCAATACTAATAACCGAAACATCTTTTAATTTCAATTTTAGTATGGTATTTGATCATGTTTGTTTATTGAAATTTAATTAAAAGAACTACCAATTTTAATAATCAGTAAAGACTGAAACAGTAGTTTTCAAACATAGTATTCAGGTTTTTAAAAACATATTAATCTCAGACTCCTTGAATTTTATCCAAATGTAATTTGATCTTTCTTTAATAGTTTATGAAGATCATTTTTTGGTAGTACTTCTGAGCTGTGTATGATTTATTCTCTATTGATCAAACCTAAAAAAAAAAGCCCAAAAACGAGCTGTTATGCACACTGATGAATTATTATATACTGGCAATAGATTCGGATGGACAATGCATTATTTTTTTTTACAGCAACACTAATTGTTACAAATAGTACATACAAAAAAGGATTTATATGTGATATAATAAAAATCTAACTCATTGTGCTCCCAGTTGAGTTTTTTTTAAAGAAAAAAATATTTAGATAAAATTAATATCAACTTATTCAAATCAATGTTTTGGATATGCAAAATTGAATTAATAAGCATATTCAAACAACATATTTCAAACTTTACTGAATACTGACAATCTGAACAAGTAGTTGCCTGTCAGGCAGACAGGATGATAATCTGCTATAAATGATTATCAATCACAGAATCTTCAGATTCATTCTAATTTAAGTACTATTTTTCAATTTCTATTACCACTATCTTATGTACACAAAAACAACATGTAATCTTGTACATTCGATTATCTTACTACTTTGTTTTCAGGAGAGAGTTCATACACTAAACCTTTCAATAAAATATGCTTTTAATAAATTCACTTTAATCTGATAGTGTTTTATTTCAAAATCATCATTTGCAACACAAATACACTGTCCTGTACGTGTAAATAAATCCTCGTCCATTGCTTTGTTTACTATGTAGCCGATAGCTGACTATGTCATCTTTGACGAATAACGCACATGGGGTTTCTTATCTCATTAAAGATCGGCAAAACTCGAAAATCTGTTGCAGCTGGGATTTTCAGCACACTTAATTGAGCTGTGTGTTCTTATCTGATGCTAGTCAAATGGAAAAATTGTTATAAACTGATTTATATTTATCAAAGAAAATGTTTTCAGAAGAAAATGATTTTGTGTCACCTGTCCTTTAACAATAGATACACGCATGGCCACTCATGCCCCTTTTTTAAATTTCCTTGTTCAAGAATGGCGACCAAAAAACCCCACTAAATAAAATTAAGTTCACCTTGTTGATTTTTTTCTCTATTGGATTGAAAATATGCAGCATTTTGTATCTTGGTGTTTTCATGTTAAAATGATTCTTTTAGAAGAAGTCAATACTACATATATTTATTTCATTTACTTAGTCAATGTGACACCTTTTTGTTTCTGTCTTTTGTTATAAATTATTTCAAACATACAGCTATTTTTTTTTGCGTTGTCAAAGAGTTGTTAAATGATGAAATTTGTTTTGTTTTTGATTTTGGTTTGTCAATGAGTAATTCTATGAAAAAGTTATTTGTTTCCTTTATTTTTTTTTATTTTTCCCACTTCATATACAAATAAATAAATACAGTTTGAGAGAAAAAGTGAGAGAGAAACAGAAAAACAATGTACTAAAGACTTTATTGAGTCTATAGAAGTCCATAATTAAAGCCCCTCAAGCTTCAGTTATTGGCCAGGAAATATAAAATGTATCCTTCACACTGGAGATCTAATATCACATCAGATCTGTTCCCTGTTGTGTACAGCCTGTTGAAAAAAAAGAACTCATAGAATTAGATGATTTCATATCGTAACATGTATCACAAGTACAGGGATGAATTCAATTTTTCTCAATATTTTGTCCATTTATATTGTTAACGATCAGTCCATTTATGTCAAATTCGCTACAAATACCATGCATTATAAATTAGGACACCATTTCCGTTTCGATCTAAAGACCGAATTTGTAACTCTAATCAATATGACCACTGATTCCCAGAACTGTAATGTTGTAAGAAAAAAGCCTGAACAAGGTAAAGTGTATTATGTCAGGTCAGAGAGACCTACTTTTGGTATTTTTAATGATATCTTAAAATGATATTTAATATCATTATAACCAATGATATTTTGAACCCCATACCTAATATGTATGTCTGATTAAACAGACATTAGATATTTTTTGTAAACTTTACCAACATGTTGGAATTCATTGGGTTATTTAATAATGTTAAGAGGTCTGCTTAAGTAAAATAATATTCTAATCTCAAAATTTCATATGTCCATCAGACAGTGTCTGAGAGAGAGAGAGAGAGAGAGAGAGAGAGAGAGAGAGAGAAAGAGAGAGAGAGAGAGAGAGAGTTAAGGAATTTGTTATTGTCAAAATATCACATGATAAGTGTGTTTACGATTAATTTCCGTATACGATATATTTCAGTCACGTAGTCACATATAGTAGCATATTTGGGCGTACTCAGGCCGTGAGTTAACTGCGCTACAGAATATTCCACAACTGATTGTTTTCTACATTAGATTGTCTTCAAAAAGTTTAATGCGGTAAGTAAAATGTATTCATTTCAGTGAATCTGAAAGATAAGTTTGCATTTGAGTATTACACATATACGAAAATTAAATTATCTATCTTGATTTTGTCTCAAGAATACTGCATGTTTTTGTACAGAGTTATTCTTGATCTCAGTATAGTATTGCCACTCTGAGTTCCTCGACTTAAAAAATGTGTACGAAGTCGATAGGTTTAACGAGTTTATAAACAATAGATACATGCATGACAACTCATTCTTCTTTTATACAATTTCATTGTTGAAGAATGGCGACAGAAAACAAGCCACTAAATAAAACATAGTTCATTTCCTTGATTGCTTTATGTTTTATTCTTTTTTAATAGAAACGATGCAATATTTTGTATTCTGTATTTTAACGTTAAAATAGTCCTATAGAAGAACTCAGTACTAGGGCGTATGATTTCATTTGCTTTGTAAAATACTTATTCAGTGGTATACCATTTTTTTCTGTTTTTGTTATAATGTAAGTCAAAGATACAGCTATATTTTCTTTGCATTGTCAAATAGTTATTAAATGATACAGTTTTGCTTTTGATTATTTGGTTTGTCAATCAGGAATTCTATGCATTTCATTTTACCACTTTGTATACAAGGAAACAAGATTGAGAGAGAGAGAGAGAGAGAAGCAAAACAATGTACTGAAGAGTTTGTTGAGTGTATAGAATACGATAATTAAAACACTTCTTACTTTATTCATCAGCCAGGAAATATATCCTATACACTGGAGATCCAATCTCCAATTAGATCTGTTTTCTTGCTGTCAAAAGCTCATGGAAATGTAACACTGATATAGAATGTGATCAATTCATATCGAAGCATGTGTAACATGTTTAAGAATTAATTCTCAAGTTAGTGTCAAGTTTCTTTTTCAATGATTAGTCCAGATATGTTAAATTCGCTACACATACTATCCTCCTGAAATATGAGACGTATTGTTAATTTCGATCTAACTCTAAGAAGACCGAACTTGTCACTTTAATATGATTACTGATTACCAGAGTTTTAATGTCGTAAAAGACGCGTGAAAAAAAGTAAGGTACATTATATCAAGGTCACACTGACCTACTTTTGTATGTTATTATTATTTTTTAAATCATATTTTTTTTTTGATTTTATGTCATTAGCCCAATGATATATATATACTTTGTTAGTTAAGTATATATTTCATCTTATATATATATTTTTAGAAAGCGTTTTACAGTAACATACTTTTCGCTTTTGATCATTATTCATTTTCTAATTTTGTATCATTGGTAATTTGCCGTCTCGGATAGAATAACATTATTAGTTAAAACATTGTTTAACTTAAGATATATCTAAAAAGTAAGTTTCAATAATCTTATTTTAGCTACATGAACTTAATGTTCAAAAAAGTTTTTTTTTTCTCATAATCTAAGTCTGGCGTACGTCTGTCTGTCAGTCCGTCCATATGTAACCATTTGAACCTTTTACTTCTTTTTCTAGAATCACTTGGTCAATTTCAATATAACTTGACACAAAGCATCATTAATAAAGATGAAATATTTTTTAAATATCTTCTCCAAAACTAACTGGTCAAAGTTGGTAAAACCTGTATGGAAGAGTTTTAAGGTAATTTTTCACGATGAAAAAAAAAATCTTTAAACATTTCCTTTTCAAAGCCCAATTCATACTGCTTATCTTCGTTTATTTCAGATGTGTGGTTTTTTTTCACACATAAGAGTTAAAGTACATTTGTATGTGAATAAAGTCTATCAATTTATCACCACCCAACAGTAGCTTGCATGTGACCTCAGTACTACTAAGATGAATGCTACTGTTGTTAGAGTCGCTATCCCTTTTATTCCCATATTCTTTGTCTTTTTTTTGTCATTCCTTTTTCATTGTATGTTTTGGCTGCTCGCTGTATCTTCTCTCTTGACCCTCCGCATTGTCCACTCTAAAAATCCAGAAACTATGATTGGAGGTTATATATCACAAAATATCTTTTCCAGTTTTGAAGTGGGTCCACTCAATCTCGTCATCTGAAAATAAATATTGGTGCAAGTTAATCATTTCATATAAATTTTCTTTAATACTGTTTTCTTAAATTATATGACTTATACATGCATCATGCAGTTGTAAGATATTTTTTGTAGAGATTTAAATAAGACACACAAAGAAAAAATGGCATTTCTTAGTAAATTAATATACAGATAACAATCTATTAATGAAGTGTACGCATTCCTATATAACAAGATATAACAAATTGTTTGCCACTGTTGTAACTCATGTTACATTATTATGACAAACGTCGTTTTGATACCAAAACTACTACACTTACTTTATGAAACAGACGGTTGGATTTTTTAAAAATAGAGAAGTAAAGAAGATACACGTACAAATAAAGGTATCGCTATGTACACCAATATACATATAAAATATAAAATGGTCATAAAAAATGATTTTCTTTTACCTGTGAGCATTTTTTGGAGAATGTTTTACGTGGGTACTGCTCGATAAAAAGTAATGTAATTGCAAAAATAACCCTTTAGTTCCACTTTATCTGTAAGAAATATAGTGCATTATTTAAAATTGGATATAATGTACATGTGTGGTGCAATATATCAAAATAAGTGAACGTCCGTTTATTGTACATAGAGATAATGTTTCATCATTTTGAAAACAGATACTGAATAGATATTCAGAACTGTGGGAGTAGAGAATGAATTCCTCACAATGAAACAATTATCAAAAATAAATCAAAAACTCTGCAACAGGAAATGTCCTCTTTCCTTTGATGGTAAAATATTAAGAGTAAAAATCAACAAGCATCAAGCATTCCATGGAAAGTGGAAAAATTATTTTTTCAAAAGCTGCTTGTATATTATTGATTTTAATCTACTTCACACAAAATCCCAAATAAACAATGATTTTTGTCATACTATGGGACTGGTATCCAAGGAAATTTATTTCCTTAGTTACGGGTGCACAAATCTTTTAAAATGAAATAATGATTTTAGCTAAACATCTACGTAAATTATTCCTTTACATGATATTATATAGTATTTGCTTTTTGTATTTATGATAAAATTGAGTTTTCCCATTTTTAGGAAAAAATAAAATTTAAAAATATTTCATTGTAATTGTTGCCATGACAACAGAAAGAGAACATGCATTTAGACGGTTATCAATTTTCAAAAATTGCACATCTTTATCACTTTATATGCAAAATCTACAACTACTGCTGGAAAAATGAATTATATATTTCTGTTAAGCCTGTCTCACACAGAACACGGTTGGGCACACGGTTCCAATACGGTATACTCGGTTATACACGGGTTGACTGGTACGAGTATTGAGCTCCAACCGTGCCTGGGGATGAGTTGGTACGATTTAGACTCGAATGTAGCACGTGTATGTACGAACAAAGCACGGATATACTCGGTCAAGCAAGGTTTGTCACGGTTTGAACACGATTTGCAAACGATTTTCATACGATTGTTGTACGGTTCCAAGTACGGTCTAATACGGTCTGTTACGGCCTAGTACAATTAAACACGACTTTAACTCGATTAACTGGACATTAACAGGGTTTACATACGGTCCCACCGACTTTTGTTCGAGTTATGCTCGAATTATCACACATTTGTGTATGTTTTGATATAAATTGACTCGTTTTGATGGCTTGGCTTCATTAATTTTCGAATTTTCAACAGACAAGTTATAAAATTGGCAGATGACAGAACAAAGGAATTAGAAATCATGATAAGACTGATAGACATTGAGATTATTTTGGCCAGAAGGCGCAAGGGGAGTGAGCTCAACCGTGTCAATATCGTATATAAATCGTATGGAATCGTGTGAAACCGTTCTCAAGTCCTACATACAATACCCGGATTAAAACTTCATGTGCGGTTGTATATACGGTCTCGTACGGTCTCACACGGTCTTGTACGATCGCTAATATGATCATACACGGACATGACACCCGTGCCAGTTTTTTAAAAGTTTAAAAAATCATACACGGCTTTCACGGATACACTCGAATGGCCCGAGTGTAAGTCGGATAAGGCCACGGTTGGTTCGGTTGTATGTACGGTTTACACGGGTGGCCAACCGTATAAGCCGTGTGTTCTGTGTGAGACAGGCTTTAGTAATCATCTGTACTATATACATGCAAAATAAAATCCATAGGCAACTTTGAGGGGGAAAAGTTGTACAAGGTTCAAAAGTATATCAAATTTGCATTTTAAGCTTTTACAAATGGTAAAGGTTACATAAAAACCAAGTATTATTAAATTGAATAGATCATATTGTACCTTATTTTTAAAATATTCCCTGGTTAAAGATGCACAATAAGTCAAATTTTCTATTTTATAAAGTTTTTTTTTAAAATGACATTTTAAAGATAAATCATTTTCATCTAAAATTAGAAAATATGGACACACGGACATAAGGGCAGATATAAGGTAAAATACTTATTTCATTTATAAATGAGGTATTTTACTCCTCAATGTGGTTGAATCATAAATTTAGTGAAAATCTGCATACAAAACAATAATTTAAAATATTATGTACCAAGAAAAACAAGGGAAGGAGGTCAGGTTTTACCCTCTGAGTTCATTTGATTTGACCTTTTTGTACTTAAAGTGCAATTCTCAACATAATGAAATATGACTTAGATATTCTTGACAAAAAATGTGAACAATAACATCATATACCAATATTGTTTTTCATTATATAAATACTATAATGATGGTCAGAATGAATATATAAAATAAATATATATATAATATATATATTTTGTTTAAGTTGTATCTTTCCTGACCTTTTTGTACTTAAAATTAGCCAACTTTTAATAATAAGTGTGATTTGAAATAAAAGCTTTCTAAATGTTTAGATTTCATATGATTTCAATGCAGTTTTCTGGATATTTTTTTTTCCATTTCATAAATAAGATATCATATATCCATGTTTAGAAAGAGGGCTTTAAATGTAAAATTCTTACAAAAATGGCTTAAAATATTCGAGGTTTTTTCTTTGTATTTGAAGCAGTTAACACTAAAAGGCTATTACCATTAAAGCTCTCTAAAGGGTGCGTAATTATTTAAAATAACCTCAGTTTAGAAGAAAGACATGCTATTCATCTCTATATGTAATATTGAATCTCCAGTCTACTCTAACTTGTCTAGGAGATTTCAAGTTGTTCTGATAAAATCAAACACCAATAAGATATTTTTTTTTGGGGGGGGGGGGGGGGGGGGGGGGGGTGGGGGGTGGAAGTCCATCATAATTCATTTTTCAATATGTATATTTAAGAAAAAGCATTGCTGCATGAAAAAGTATGTGCAGAGATGTTATTTAAAAAGTGAAGGTCAGAAAAAGAAATCAAGGAGGTAACTTATTCCTCAGAAGGCAAAATATCCAATTTAGATGTTCATCTGAATATCGTAAAGATTTTATAGTTGAACACAGTCACCAATAGTTTCCTTCTTTCAGTGATATCAGCCCAAATCGTATTTGGATGTAACTATAACAAATAAATGACACTAATAATTTCAGTTAAATTGGTCATATTCGCCCCCTCCCAGGACCCACGCATGCAGGAATTTCACATAAGAAAAATTGTCTCAAAAGAATAATTCAGTCAACAATATATGTTTATGCTTCCTTTAAGAACTGATGTACTAAGCCACATTTAAAAAGTGTTCTCTCCATCTCCCTTATCGATCAGTAATTAAATTTTTTTGTCCTTAAGATGGGGAAATATTTTTTCTTCAAAATCTAATAATCAATTATTTGACATAAAAATGAATTGGTCTGCAAAAAATTTAAATGATTTAATTTGTAATTAAAATCAAGGTAATTCAGAGAAACATTTTGACAGTCAGATGATATAGATAGTACAGTAGCCTTATTATCAATATGTGAATTGTTGGTTTATATTCATATGCATGAATATGTTTCCTAGTTAGTCTTGGTTTTGTCAATGTGATCAGGGCAGTTCAAATAGCTTGACATAAACCTGTATTACTGCTTTTACTGCAGAACTTGCTGATTGCTCTATCTAACATGGATTTCCTTCTTTATTTAACAATATAAAGTAAACACAAATAAAAACAATCTTATGAATATCAACTTTAATTTTTACCATCATTAATTTTCTTGTACATTTATTCAAGATGTAATAATTTTCACTGAAAATAATTCAGCAACTCAAATGATCAAGTGGTAATAAATCATTATGCATCAGCATTGACATATGAACACATTTTATTTTCAAAAGTAGACAGAGTATAAGTCAGGCACACATTTGCTTTGAAATAGTTCAGAAAATACTTGTTTGTACCTTTTTATTTAAACCAAATATCCCTATATATAATTATATATAATTTTTAATTCTATTTAATAAGATTTTCAGTTTTATTTGAAAGCAAGCTCTTCTTTTCCGTGGAACAAAGTGGCTAACATAGCTGTTTATCTTCAAGGATGAAAGAAATTCTGCTAAAGAAAATCGATCCCTTGTCAATTTTAGTTTTAATTTGTTGCATTTGTTGGTCTGTTTTTTCACAATTGCACTTTCACCCTCTTCTTTTGAAAAATTTAAATATTTCAAGCATTGTCTCTGAACTGTCTTGTGTGAATATTTCAATTTTTATGTAGATATTGTAGATTTTAGTGTCCATCCTCGTTTAATTTGATTCATTTGGCTTGAATGTGACAGATTTGCTGTTTACAACCCACTAAGTTATCTGTAATAAAACAAAGAACCTGTTACAACTAATACACATTTCCATTCCCTATTTAATAAAACTGTCTTAAAAACTCATACAGTAAAGTATTTTACTGTTATAATTCATTCAATATAGGTGAAAAATCTTGACTTTTTCAAGCAATATGGTACAAATAGTTGATTTTATGTGAATACAACATTGATAATCAACATATAGAATAATAAGAAGACTGAGCAATTATTCACACAAGATACATTCAAACATATACTTGTATACTAAATGTACCAAAATACATGTAGCTACCATAGTCTATATACATGTATGTTGATATATTTTTCATTAAAGTTTGTTATTGTCCTTGATGCACAAACACTATGTATACTAAGAAATCACGTATAAATTTTCTTTGTCATGTTTAAACTATTATTTATAATGTTATGTGCATTGACATGTTAATCCGAATTTTTACGAAGATCTACAGCATCCACTATTTCTCCCGTTAAAGAAATGTTTGCTAGTAGAAAATAAGAAACCAGTAAAAGTTGTCACTTACCATGATAATGAACTAAATTAACACTTCTAAAATCCAGAAACTAAAATAATACATAGTCGTCTCACTTCAGCTCCGTAGAAATATTGGATGTAAACAATGTAAACAAAATACCGTTTATACCTCTTTCGTAAGAGAGTCTTATCAAAGGGAGGTAACTAGAGTAAAACTTGCACGTTTCCAGGTGTATAAAATCGGTATTTATTTATAAACGGGTGACTTGCCTAAAGATTTTTTAATTGATTCTTCTAGAACAAATGTCGTAATATAAATATGTGTTGTTAGTTAACCTTGACATGGTTGTAGAATTTTATGAAAGTGCACTGAATTGACTGGTGTTTGCATGCAAAATTAACAAGATAAAACGGGTATAAATATCAAAGGCTGAAGTAAATGTAAATTCTTAATGATGTTTAAATTACAGCAAAGTGTTTTGTGGTATAAAAAATTATTGATAGAGTTTTAAGATGATTTAAAATTATATTGTATTTGTATATACAAAAATTTTCATGTTAAAATGAAGTACAAATCAGTCAGTCTAAAAGCACGTGGTTTTCATAGTAACAACACGAATAAAAAAAATTGTCCAAATATTTTTAAATAATTTAATTCTGGTTGTAACGCGCTTTCTGATTGGCTAAAAAATTATTTCATATCGTATAAAGAATGTTGCCTACGTCATAGTAAGACTAACGTCAAAAACGTATCAATACGCCTGACGTTACGTTTGAATTTTGTACAAATGTACGTCATTTTAAAGGTCAAATGACCGTTTTTATCTACAATGAAGAGTAAAAAAATTAAATTATAGGCAATGAATTCAATATTTATTAGTTTTATACGATATAAAATGGTTTGAAATAGTTACGCTTTTTAATAAACCGCTTCGCGGTTAATAAAGCGTAAACTGTCCCAAACCATTTTATATCGTATAAAACAAATAAGTATTGAATTCATTCCTTAAAACAATCTTCATTCTGATTATCTTAATATGTGGTTTTTATCATTATTGTTTTTATGTCACTTTCCATATTTTTCACAAAATGCTTGATGCTTGTTGATTTTTACTCTTAAGTAACACACACAAGTTAAACTCCCTGGAATTTAGGTTCTTCCTGTTAACATTCCAGACCATATGCCAATTTGAACTCGTGATTTTGTTGATTTATAAAAATCTCTCATCAATTATAAACAATGCACGTTCTACTATAGTACACAATAGATAACATGTTGTTGCCCTTTTGAAATGTTTTATCCTTTAAAAAATAGTAACTGATAAGTCATGAAAACCATAGAGGAATGCTTGGCCTTGGTATAAGAACTGCTTAATACAGTATTTATTATTTCCAGCATGTTTTGGCCTATAATAAAAAGAAAATATAAAGACTGAACTTCATAAGGAAATTACACAGTTTTTTTTACTCCCCCCCCCCTTTTTTTTCAATGAACAAAACAAACCAACATTGTTGTATGTGAAGTCTGGGTATTTTGAATGCAAGAGAGAGAGAGAGGGAGAGAGAGAGAGAGAGAGAGAGAGAGAGAGAGAGAGAGAGAGAGAGAGTTTGTCCTTTTTACATTCAAAAGAATGATATAATAGTATCAATAGATCCGTTTATGTAAAAAATCAAATACAATATTAAAAAAACCAAAAAACATAAAAACAAACAGCAAAAACAGAGAAAGATGCAAACGTTTAAACCAAATATTAGACCATTAAATAAATTGAAACTGGAAGAAATGTAACCTATTTCTTAATTTTTAAAGAAAATCCTCATTTTTTGTGAAAAACGGCCGATTCAAACAAAATTGAATCAATAGAAGCTAGACAATTTATAGCTGCACAGAGCTGCAGCTTGACCATTTCTTGAATATCGCCATTTCTTTCTTACGCTTATGCGTACGTAGGTGGGCCGTAACTAGTACTCACTGAGACTAACTGATTAATATTTTCACTTTTAGTTGTATTAAAAAGTAAAATCGGTATTCCAACAATTTTGAAATGATTATTGTCGAATTATGTGCCTAATGTTTATCAAAGTAGGGGACTTTGTCCACAGTATAAACATGAACTGTAAAGTAAACATCTTCTGCTGGACGAGGGATTTTAAGATAATCGAAAAAGTGTGTGTATATCGTTTTTAAAGATATATGTGCCAGTCGACATCATTTAAATCAGAGTTCAAGAATCAAGTAATGAATCAGCGATGAAGCAATAGGTAGATAAAAATATACATAAACGGATAATTTTTTTCTGACATGCTTATCTGGATTATATCAAAATGCGCAATGTTTTTTTTAAATAACAGCCCAGACCAAACCAAAGAATCAGAATAAGATTTGTTCAATATATAAATTATCTAATTAACTTAAATTTCTCTAGCAAGAAAAAGTCAAATTATTTTGTTAACAACAAAATATATAAAGTGATCCATTCTATGCCTGCATACGCAGATCTAGAGGTAAAGGGGGAGGAGGTTGAAAATTCTAAAATTACCAAAAAAAAGCCTCAGTCCTTTCCTCTCCCCGGAAAATAAAACTATTCCTTAAAATCACTTGTAAACATTTTAAGGATTATCGCATATAACTGTATTTTAAATGCGCGTAAGATGTTATGTCTTTTGGCCTTCATACAGGGTATACCCATTGTGAAAATATAGTCGTCCATATGATTCTGTCTATATTTAGACAGTAATGATTTTTAAACCTGTTTCTCAAAATAAACTGCACACAAACAACTACATGCAGAGAATCACACTATATACAATACGTACAACATTTGAACATCTCTTTCTTCTATAGTAGAGTACATATATTTTTTCATCAATATCCTTGGTAAAAATAAACGAAAATAAGTGTTGTTCAAAGGAAATGAGGTGTGGTCTAGAAGCTAGACAACGGATGTCTACATTATAGCATTATAGGAATAAGACATAACAACAACTGTGATTTAGATCCAATCAACTGTTGCTGCTTTTAAAATATACGAGATAGCACTGATACGTTTGCACATTCAATACTATGAACACGATAAATTGCATTTCTGAGCAGACATCACTAACGAGTTTACAAGATATATTTAAGTGAACAAAAATAATCGATAAAAATTTTAAACGTAAGTTTCAGACAATCTCTGAACAATTGATACAAAAACGACTAAGTAAGTTTAAAGAGCTTGGAACCCTAGGCTCCAGACATTTTCATCTAATCTAAGACTTAATGTACGTGTATTAACGTAACTAGGTTTTATGCATTATTAGGCATATAATAACACAACAACTCGATAGTATGACAAGGTTATTAATTTTGTATTATGCTACAAGTATGACGCAGCTGCTACGGAAGACCTACCGGTTGCTGAACAACGAGCTCGTTTCTATTTCTTAGAAACACAACTATTATTATTAGCCATAATAAAACTGACTAAAAACTACATTATCCAGTTTTAACCAGCTATATTAACGGCTGATCGACCGAATCCTTTAGCAATTAAAAAGAAAATCGCGAACTGCACGAATCATGATGAATATATTTTACATGTGAACGCACGTTTTAAACAAGGAAATGATAAAAGTTTCTCGCAACAATGACCTTTCCACCACCCTTTCTCTTCAAAAGATTTTTTTTTCCATTAGCGTTTATAGGTGAAGATTACTGTAAAGAGTACATTCTGAGTTTGGTGGTCTTTACACCCTTACACCATTCCCAGATATTTTGTTTTCATCTGCGTTAATATAGTAATTAATCTGCATATATATATAAAATACATTTTCATGATTTGTGCGGGCTAGTTCGGTAGCAGAGAAAACAACATTTTCCGCAAACGAAGGTTTATTTTGTTTTCTGCAATGGAGTATGAATCTCCAAAGAATTTATTTTTTGGTTAAAATATGTTTTTTCTAGAACATAATAAGTCAGTTAATTAATATAAACATAGAATAATTTAAAAAGAGTCTGTGAAAGTTTTGCAAGGCAATGGTAGAAAATATCATAGAATTAAAACAAAATTGTGCGATTGAGTTTATTTTAAGCATTTAAAGTCATAAAATTCTCTGTATATACTTAACTACGCGAACTTAAAAGTGCACTCATAAAAGTGTATTTCATAATCTTGCATTTCTCTTGCATTTATTTGTCCTTTAATGATTGATAACAATTTTCAGCTTATAGCGTAAACAGAACACTTGAAACATAAGACTAATTGCTGGTTAAGTAGTAGGTCAACCTTAGAAGGTGCGAAAACATTTATGAAGGATTTTTTGTTGATAACGAAGTGCCTTTGTTCACTGTCCATAATTAGTGGAAATATCGATTGAATTGCATGTTTTTATATTTATGATCTATCTATCTATCTATCCATCTATCTATTATCTATCTATCCATCCATCCATCTATCTATCTATCTATCTATCTATCTATCTATCTATCTAAGAAAAAAGACACAAATTAAAATAAACGGCCAAAATATATTCGCTTAAAACAGGAAGCAAATGTATAAGCATGATAATTTGAAGAATGTGCACACTACTTTTTAACATTAAAACGTGAATCCTATCCAGTTACTAATTTTACATTGGAAAAAGTCGTTTTGGTTTAAATTCTTGATTTGGTTTATTTTGTTTTGTTTATATTTTAATTAATTAACGTTTAAATTATAATAATAAGTCCCTATATTTTTATAATTAAGTTTGGTACATGGTTTATAATATTTAAAGTAATTAACTGTTCACATCCGATTAACCGGTATTAAAGAAAAAGAAACAAATAAAAAAACCTCGCAATATTTGAATCCTCCTTTTTAGTAGTAATTAATTTAAAAATCCTAAAACAATTCCAAAAAGAGTACCTGTAAAAGTATTGCAAGGCAATGGTAAAACATATCATTAAAGATTTAAAGAAAATCATTGAGCATTTGACGTTCTTTTTAGCTTTTAGAGTCATATAATTGTAGATATATACTAAATTACGTGGACTCAAAATTGCACATATAGGTTTATTACACAAGATCATGTACTTCAGCTTGCATTTATTTGACCTTTAATGCTTGACAAAAGTTTCCGGTTTGAAGCGTAAACAGAGCACTTGAAACATCTGACTAATTGCTGGTTAAGTAGATCAACCCGTGTGGTGCGGAAACAATAATCAAGGGTATTCTGTTTATAATAATGAGCCTTTATTCACTGTTCATCATAAGTGGAAATGTCTATTAAAGTGCATGCGTTTGAAATTAATGACATTCATCCATATATATTGGGAATTATAGATAGACTTTTAAAGAAAAAGAAGATACAACCTTAACTAAACGGGCACAAATCATTCGTTTAAAACAGGGAACAAAAATGGAAACCTAAATGTCAAACATTCCCATAGATCATGTTTAAATCGTCAATATAAAAAGTCATTTAAATCTGCATTAGATTTGATTATCTCTTTAGTACTTATAGAAATTTACACTTACTTCAAATATTTATTTGTTAATTTATAGAGTCTGTTTCACCTACAAATCGTAATTACGGATTACCCTACAAATACAACTTAAAATCAACTAATTAATTCGTTCGCGTTATTTTTCAGCACTCCCATAGAGACTGTTCGCTGCGTCGGATGTGGGTTTTATTTCTCGTTTTTTTAAAATACAAATTGTAGTTGCTACGTTTAAATCCAGCGCATTCATTTTATTTAAATTTACGTTTTGTGCTACTTTTGAAGATGTTTTCTTCCTCCCGATGTAATGTTTAGTTTTGGTCTTAAAAAAGGGACGGGTCGTCCCGAAAATCTGATAATATTGTCCGTGTCGTTATTTTTAGAGCCCTTTTTTATCTCATGTTTTAACCGTGTATTTAGGCGTGTGCGAGTACATAATTCGGACCAGCTGCATATTCATTTAACGGATTTTTTGGCGTCAGTTACTCGGACCAGTAGTGCCTGTTTTCACTAGAACATAATTAAAGACTATGTTCATGCATTGTAAATATACTGCTGACACAACGCAATTCCTTTACATTAGACTAACGGAGTTATCGCCCTTTTCTGTACACGTTTAATTGAGTGACGTCACAATTGATTTTTTGCACATTGATCAGACAGAATTTTTTGGCCTCAGTAAATTGCGACCCACAATGCAATTCCAGGTTTTGCAAATGGCGTTCTCATGTTCTCGCGAGAATAAAAGTAAAACTTTTGAGAAGCAGATAAAATGTGTAATTTTAAGAACATCATGATTTCTAAGTTAATAAGTGTACTTCGCGTAGTTTTATTTCTCATTGGAATTTTTAAAGATGCAGACGACACAACCGACATAAAATTTAACGTCACAACAAGTGGAAATAACTCTCACTCAAGTTATAGTAAATCTGCTGAAATTACCAAAATTCTCCAAATCTTGCAAAGCTTACGAATGAGGACATTTCTTCAGATATAGGAAACAGGTGTAACTTGCACTCATTTGAATGAATGCTCACATTTATTTTTTTACTACAATTATGGCAATTTCCAGGAACGTACACGTAGCATCGTTTCAAAAGGAGGGGGAGGGTGGCAGCCTCATCCTAAAAATCTTTACAAGCAAAAAGAAAAAAAAAGATAATTCTCAAAATCATGAAAATTCTTTTCCTTCAGCTCTTTAGCTGTTCAATGGTCTCTTTATTTTCAATTCCATTTATTGCATGCTTCAAAGGGAGGTGTGGTGAGTGGCACATGGATGGGGGGACTCTATGATAAGCTAATTTTTATATGTAAGTTTAAGAAAAATGTCTGCTGCAAAAAAAGGGGGGAGGGGAGGGCGGGGGTTAACTGACGTTAAAATCACTTTAAAAGAGGAGATGCACTGCAATAAACATTATGTTAAAATCTTTATTATTTAGCAAAATTGTATCTGAGATTAAACTATTGTTCTACCTATAAATAAATTAATAAAAAACAAATCTTATAAACTGTGAATAATGAAAATTAACTTAAAAATATGTATGTTTTATTTCCAAATTCATCGGGGTCATTATTCATTTTCAGTTTCATCAATTATTATACGTAAATTCTCATTTACCAATTCTGATAAATGTTTGCACTATTGTATACCTATTGTATACCTGAGCACGTTCGTGCTCGGGGCTTCTTCACTGAGCATTGCATCATGTTACAAAGTCGCCATTATCTTATCTATGAGTTGACTCCAATTCTTTATATTATTTTTTTTTTAATTTGAGAGGTTGTTTTTGTTCTTTAATTTTTCGTTATTTTTTTTTTTTGGTCACTAAGGTACATAACTTTCTCATCGTAATTAATTATTATTATTAACTATATTTTCAACTTATTAACTTCTTCCGTTTTTCTTCTTGTTGATAGGGTTAACAGGTGGACTCCAAATTATCTGAGTTAAATATCATGTAAAAACACAGCGCGAAGTTGAAATATATCATATACTGTAGTGAAAAAAATCAAACTACAACTAAGGCGTGATATCCAATTTGTCTGCACGGCCTGATGTGTTATAGGACCGACGACATCTAAAAATATGCTTTTAATGACAAAAAGGACTATGTGCGGTATGGTCAAATATCTGCCCCCAAATTTAACCAATTTTTAAATAGTGTCCAATAAAAATCAAATCTTTATAAATCATTGTACAGTGGATGCCTATAACTAAAATCATGATTTTAGTCATCATTGCTCATTCGCTATTTATCTATGACGTCAACTAAATGACCTAGTTCCTCAAAATTTGTAAATAATTGAAAATATTTTCAATTTTGCTTTATATTTTGCATTCGTAAGTTTAGAGCGCAGGTCTGCTCAAGTACTATTTTAACATATGTTTTCCGCCTAATGATTATACTAAAATATGCTACTTGAGCAATCCTACGCTCGATGTTTCCCAGTCCAAAAACCATCGGAAAACACCCATATTTTGGCCACAAAACATCAATATATCAAAATTAGGCAGTCTTCATGACGTCATTTCTTCATTATGACGTCACTGTGGTGATAATTCTTTGCATCCTTATTTTGAATATGATTCCTAGTATCTTCCACCTTATTTTTTAAGCATTTTATAAAACTTAAATTTTGGGGGCAAAAAATGCATAAAACTGCACATAGTCCTTTGATTTTTCACTAATTAAACACATACACTCAGATCAATACGTACATTTTTGTTGTGGTCATTTAAATAACTTAAAAGATGGGTGACGAGTCGATGAAAATAATCATTTTAAAAGGTAGATCGATAAATGTGTGTATTAAAAATAAGATTGTATGGCCTTTCATACAAATCTGCGTGTTCTTTAAATCTAAATGTAAATGCTTTACTATGATCAATGACAAGTTATATTTTACTATTGTTAATGGTCATAATTCCAAATGGTATTCTCTTGGTACATTTATAATCCTAGCACAGATGTAATGTGCTTATGTCTTAGTAGAACATATTT
The DNA here is from genome assembly GCF_902806645.1 of Magallana gigas. NCBI lineage: Eukaryota > Metazoa > Mollusca > Bivalvia > Ostreida > Ostreidae > Magallana > Magallana gigas. The sequence continues at coordinate 12,087,295 of NC_047560.1, read as the reverse complement.
TTAAATATAAAGTTTTCTCAGTCCTGTTGACAATTACTGCTAACGGAAAAATATATAATTTATATAATTAGTGCATTCTTATATACAAATATTTAAATACAAACATTTTTCGCTGGGTTTTTAAGTGTTCGGGATGGTCAAAACAAGAGCATATTATACTTTCCAGATTAAAGTAGTTTAATCACGAAATTCTGATCAATTTGGCAATTTTTATTCAATGGTCCATCTTCTATTTACCATACATTTAATGTTTAGAATCTGATCAATTTGTTGATTGCAATAAGCTGCGCATCGATTGTAAATATAACACTTAACGTCTGGCATCTTATCAAATCAGCAACAATAATAGCGGGTGCCCATTTCTATTCTATTATTTTTTTTTGAAATAACATGTATGTACCCTTATTACACAGGGGTTAAAGGAAATATGTTTTAAACATTCTCTTTCTTTGTTTCAAAATCAATCAATCATTAAATCAGATTCTTGGTTTTTTTTTATATCTCTTGCACTCCATCACCAAATAAGTGTTTATACGATCATTATCCGTCTACAAAATATACTCTTTATTCCAGTCACGTGGTCACACAAACTTCCGTGTAACAGTTGGCTGTACACAAAGAAGCCTTGAGTTATCTGCGCTACAAAATATTTCACAACCTCATTTGTTCCTACAAGTAGCAAGAGTCTTCAACAAGTTTAATGTGGTATGTAAAATGTATTTTTTTCAATGAATCTGAAAGATAAATTCCCATTAGTGTATTACATCCATACGGAAGTTAAATTACATGTATATGTATTGGTTTCATATCAACAATATTGTACGTTTATGTATTAAGTGATTATTGATCTTAGTCGAATATTGCCACTCAGAGTTCCTGGACCTAAAATAATTTGTACAAATTTGATAGATTTTACGAGTTCATTAACAATAGATGCATGCATGGCCGCACAACCCCATTTCTCTAAATTTCCTTGTTCAAACATGGCGACCAAAAAACCCACTAAATAAAAAAGAGGTCACCTCGTTGAATTTTTGTCTATTGGATTGAAAAGATGCAGCTTTTCGTATTTTAGTGTTTTAATGTTAAAATGATCCTCTTATAGTCTGTCCCAAGATATTTTTGCCGCATATTTTCTTAAATTATTCAACATTTATAAATACCTCTTGGTTCAGACGATGTTCATTCAATAGTATGAAAAAATCCCAAGATTTCCCCTTTGAAACGCCCCCTCTAGCTCGTCGGGTATCAGTACAGGGCTAAAAATAAAAAGTCTACGAGGTTTTTCCATTGCCAAGGAGATGAAGACGCCCGGATGATAACGTTGAAAAATTGCGCGAGGGGTCCCGAGTATTTCCGAATGGAGAAAAGATGTCAACATTCCCCATTATAAATCTCCGTAGGAAATCTGTTTTCGTTCATGTGAATTTTTACGAGGGAAAAATGATAATGTGTGAATGAAGTTATCTTGGGAATTTTCCCTTTCATCGATTTTAATTGCACTTCAGTCACAGGTATGTGTATTTTTATTAGAAATCGTTCAAATATGCAGCATAAATATCTTGGGACAGACTATAGAAGAAGTTAATACTACATATATTTATTTCATTTACTTTGTCAATATGACACCTTTTTGTTTCGGTTTTCTGTTATAAAGTATTTCAAACATACAGCTATTTTTTCTTTGCGTTGTCAAAGAGTTGTTAAATGATGCAATTTGTTTTGTTTTTGTTTTTGGTTTGTTAATGAGTAATTCTATGCAAAAATTATTTGTTTCCTTTATTTTGTTTTCTTTTTACCACTTCATATACAAATAAATAAATAAAGCTTGAGGGAAGAAGTGAGAGAGAGAAACAAAAATACAATGTACAAAAGACGTTGTTGAGTCTATAGAAGTCCATAATTAAAGCCCCTCAAGCTTTAGTCATTGGCCAGGAAATGTACAATGTATCCTTCACACTGGATATCTAATATCACATCAGATCTGTTCCCTGTTGTGTTCAGCCTGTTGAAAAAAAAAGAACTCTCATAGAATAAGATGATTTCACATCGTAACATGTATCACAAGTACAGGGATGAATTCAATTTTTCTCAATATTGTGTCCATTTATATTGTTAACGATCAGTCCATTTATGTCAAATTCGCTTCAAATACTATGCATTATAAATAAGACACCATTTCCGTTTCGATCTAACTTTAACAAGACCGAATTTGTAACTCAAATCAATATGACCACTGATTCCCAGAATTGTAATGTTGTAAGAAAAAAGCCTGAACAAGGTAAAGTGTATTATGTCAGGTCAGAGAGACCTACTTTTGGTATTTTTAATGATATCTTAAAATGATATTTAATATCATTATAACCAATGATATTTTGAACCCCATACCTAATATGTATGTCTGATTAAACAGACATTAGATATTTTTTGTAAACTTTACCAACATGTTGGAATTCATTGGGTTATTTAATAATGTTAAGAGGTCTGCTTAAGTAAAATAATATTCTAATCTCAAAATTTCATATGTCCATCAGACAGTGTCTGAGAGAGAGAGAGAGAGAGAGAGAGAGAGAGAGAGAGAGAGAGTTAAGGAAATTGTTATTGTCAAAATATCACATGATAAGTGTGTTTACGATTAATTTTTGTATACGATATATTTCAGTCACGTAGTCACACAAACCGCCTGCTAGCATATTTGGGCGTACTCAGGCCGTGAGTTAACTGCGCTACAGAATATTCCACAATTGATTGTTTTCTACAATAGATTGTCTTCAAAAAGTTTATTGCGGTAAGTAAAATGTATTCATTTCAATGAATCTGAAAGCTAAGTTTGCATTTGAGTATTACACATACGGAAATTAAATTATCTATCCTGATTTTGTATCAACAATACTGCACGTTTTTGTACAGAGTGATTCTTGATCTCAGTATAATATTGCCACTCTGAGTTCCTCGACTTAAAATATTTGTACGAAGTCGATAGGTTTAACGGGTTTATAAACAGTAGATACATGCATGACAACTCATTCTTTTTTTATACAAGAATGGCGACAGAAAACAAGCCACTAAATAAAACATAGTTCATTTCCTTGATTGCTTTATGTTTTATTCTTTTTTGATAGAAACGATGCAATATTTTGTATTCTGTATTATAACGTTTAAATAGTCCTATAGAAGAACTCAGTACTACAGCTTTTGATTTCATTTGCTTTGTAAAATACTTAGTGAGTGGTATACCATTTCTTTCTGTTTTTGTTATAATGTAAGTCAAAGATACAGCTATAATTTCTTTGCATTGTCAAATAGTTATTAAATGATACAGTTTTGCTTTTGATTATTTGGTTTGTCAATCAGGAATTCTATGCATTTCAATTTACCACTTTGTATACAAGGAAACAAGATTGAGATGAGAGAGAGAGAGAGAGAGAGAGAGAGAGAGAGAGAGAGAGAGAGAGAGAGAGAGAGAGAGAGAGAGAGTGAGAGAGAGAGAGAAGCAAAACAATGTACTGAAGAGTTTTTTGAGTGTATAAAATACGATAATTAAAACACTTCTTACTTTATTCATCAGCCAGGAAATATATCCTATACACTGGAGATCCAATCTCCAATTAGATCTGTTTTCTAGCTTTCAAAAGCTCATTGTATCACTTATATAGAATGTGATCAATTCATATCGAAGCATATGTAACATGTTTAAGAATTAATTCTCAATTTAGTGTCAAGTTTCTTTTTCAATGATTAGTCCAGATATGTTAAATTCGCTACACATACTATCCTCCTGAAATATGAGACGTATTGTTAATTTTGATCTAACTCTAAGAAGACCGAATTTGTCACTTTAATATGATTACTGATTACCAGAGTTTAAATGTCGTAAAAGACGCGTGAAAAAAGTAAGGTACATTATATCAATGTCACACTGACCTACTTTTGTATGTTATTATTATTTTTTAAATCATTTTTTTTTTTTAGATTTTATGTTATTAGCCCAATGATATATATACTTTGTTAGTTAAGTATATATTTCATCTTATATATATATATATTTTTAAAAAGTGTTTACAGTAACATACTTTTCGCTTTTGATCATTATTCATTTTCTAATTTTGTATCATTGGTATTTTGCCGTCTCGGATAGAATAACATTATTAGTTAAAACATTGTTTAACTTAAGATATATCTAATGAACTTAATGTTCAAAAAAGTTTTTTTTTCTCATAATCTAAGTCTGGTGTACGTCTGTCTGTCAGTCCGTCCATATGTAACCATTTGAACCTTTTACTTCTTTTTCTAGAATCACTTGGTCAATTTCAATATAACTTGACACAAAGCATCATTAATAAAGATGAAATATTTTTTAAATATCTTCTCCAAAACTAACTGGTCAAAGTTGGTAAAACCTGTATGGAAGAGTTTTACGGTAATTTTTCACGATGAAAAAAAAAATCTTTAAACATTTCCTTTTCAAAGCCCAATTCATACTGCTTATCTTCGTTTATTTCAGATATGTGGTTTTTTTTTCACACATAAGAGTTAAAGTACATTTGTATGTGAATAAAGTCTATCAATTTATCACCACCCAACAGTAGCTTGCATGTGGCCTGAGTACTACTAAGATGAATGCTACTGTTGTTAGAGTCGCTATCCCTTTTACTCCCATATTCTATGTCTTTTTTGTTGTCATTCCTTTTTCATTGTATGTATTGGCTGCTCGCTGTATCTTCTCTCTTGACCCTCAGACTATTTTCATCCGTATACACGCCTATCAGCTTACATTCTGGTGGCTGCCCTTCAAAATATTTGTGTCATTGATGGTTAAGAGGTATCTTGTATCACTAATACCTGTATCATATAGGTCAGCCAATCTGAAGTCTTGACAATTTAAACAGGAAAAGGAGTGGGTGATAACACGGCCGTAAACATATGTCAAAAATGTGTATTTTTTTTAAAGATACAGAATAAGATAAAGCAAAATGGAGAGAGAGAGAGAGAGAGAGAGAGAGAGAGAGAGAGAGAGAGGCGCCGCTGTATGCATTTTTTTCTGCAATGATCGTCACTTTAATATCCTGCATGAATCAGCAAAGAAAGCCGTTATTGTGTTATTAACAAAACAGACACATAAAAAGAGTATCACATTATTTCGCCTCGTATCAAATTTTGTCTTCTAACGTCGAAAAGGGGAAGGGGGATTATATTACTCTGTGACATTGCTATTTTTATAGAATTTAAATATGCGTTGTTCTCGCAAATCAAAAATAAACTAGTGTACATGCTGTTCACTATTATAACTGAAGTTTGTTTTGTTTGCAATCGATGCATAACTTTCTGGATTTCTTGAGAGACACATCATACAATTCCATGCGCGGATCGACGAATTTTTTTTCAAAGGGGGGGGGGGATGGGTCCAATAGATAATTGTGTTTGCCGGAGGGGGATGGTTGGTTCCAAGGCACATTTGCGATAATTTTACTACCCCTCCGACCACCCCATCCCCCTCTAGATCCGTGCATGAATGTTAATGCACTTGCGCAAAAATCTACCACGCGTGCAGATAATTTGCGTTTTCTTTTTTTCATTTGAGAGTCTTTAATTGCTTAAAAATGACGGAGTGGCCTTCATTATTGTTATCTTTATGCCATATGATATGTAAAACTGTTTTACATTTCACTAACACTCTTGAAATAATGAAATTATTTTATGGAAAACAATAAAACACTGTAAATTCTATGTCAAACAACTTTTTACTATTTGAATCTGCCGTTTCTACTACGAATTTATGGACAGCGGCAAATTTAAATAGTATTTTTTACAGTAACTTTTAGCTGCAAGTCACTCTTACTCCCAGTCTAAACAAATTCGAATGGTAGCCAATACATTTGGTTTTCAAACCGAGAGCTACATATATGCAACTAAGGTTACTTTAATCCATGATTCCAATGAAATAATTTTGTTAAATCATGTATCTTTTTAAGAAAGATATAATTACATGTACTTGCATTCTTATTCGCCGTCTTACATTATTTATTTGTATAACAAGCAGAATGCAGTTAATTGGTCTTTATTTAATTGGATTTGAAACAAAACACCACAATGCTGATCTGAATATTTGTTAATTTGTCGATCTATCACTAAACGGGTTGTCAATTTCCTTCAATTGTTAAGGCTATAGCGTAATCGATAAACATTGAACAGCGTTTTTTTTCTCTGAAAATTTGAATTAATTTCTTAACAGCTTTGTCTCAATAAGCCATTGTAATTTTGTATTCCTTGACAAGATATTGACAAAAAACTTTTGAAGCATCTAACTCCCTAATAGGGGCCAGCCCCTTTTTCTTCATACCGAATGAAAGCTCTCAGTAAGACCCGCATTTTGCTTTTGAAAGAACATTTTATAACAAATTATTATTTGGTAAAAAAACTAGAAAGGATAATAAATAAACTCTTTTGCAATTTTTTCAAACCTATATTCAACACATATACGACTCGTTTGTTTGCATTTAAATAACAAATGATATGTGTCTTGCAGCTCTTCAACGTATCTGCTTCCAAACTGCCCAATTCAATTTTTGAGATTCTGTCAGTCATCGTTAAACCTAAACCAATCTAACAAAAAGAATGTTAAACTAAACTTAAAGGGAAAAAAATAAAACCGGATTGGAATTGTCATAATATAATAGTAAAATATGAAATGAAAACAACGCGCGTTATGTGGTGAGACCTGAAAATATCAAAAGAATCAGCAAACAAAACAAGGGAGATATCAATGATCAAAAATGGTGTCTAGAAGAAAAAAACCACAAGAAGTTGGGGCTTCCGTTCGAAACGAAAGACATTAATGAACATGATCCTGAGCATGATAGTTAGTCCTCAGTTCGGGGATTCAAACATCATCAACATCTTAAACTGAATTTTTAAAAAAATGGATAAAAGTATCATATATTATTTGAAGCAATATCTACATTCGGTGAATATTCCCCCTTATGTTAATATTTGCAATCTGTGGTGTTTAATTTTCAATAACAGCGCATGAGCACAAATGAAGGTCATCATACGTTTTGAATAAATTTGTTATTGTACATATGAATAAAACTTACATACTAATATTGATATGAACTTTTGAAAAATAATCGTAAAGCATATCTTTTCTATTTGAAAAAAATGGGCAAAGTTTATGGAACCATATTTTTGGTTAAGAACGTATAAAGTTGCTAAAAGTAGATGATACAAACACATTTTACACAACTAAGCATCAAACCAGATATAGTTAAAGCATTAAACGCGTGGTATTCAACTTCTCGGCACGGTCTGGTGTGTTATAGGACCGATGATAAATAACATCCAATGCTTATGTGTTCAACACTGTTGACATGGCAAAATTGCTGATTTCCAGCGGAATACAAACCTGATACAGACATCGTTAAATTGTTAAACATTTATTAGAACATATCAAGTGTAACGTGGTGGTATAATTTCAAAACTGGAAACTAAATGCTACATTGTAATACGTTATGCTCCTTACTGCGTCAAAATCAACAATTTAAACAAAATAAACGAAAACAACAACAAATTAACCGATTATATAACAAAAACAAAAAATTGGAGTTAACAAGCTACATTACAACGATTAGTGTTGTGTGTTTGTTCATACTTCATACCACTGTAAGCATTATAAAAAGGTTTCTTTTAAAAGAACAGCATGATCATTGGAATGGAAAGAAGAAAGAACAAGAAAGAAACAAAAATAGAGACAGGCAGGCACAGACAGAGTGAGAGAGAGAAAGAAAGAGAGATAGAGTTTTAAAAGGACATGCTTTGTAATTTGATAGTTTCATTTATTTAGCTTAAAACAATGTACATAATTAATTTCATGAATATTTTAAGAAAATGGTACAATATTATCCAATTAATCAACATTCAGCCCTGCAATTGACTTAAATAGGAATAATATGTCTATATAAGGTTTTAAAATAAGGACAAACCAAAAATTCACTTTTTTCTAAGGACCACCCCAGTTACATTTTGGCCAAATAAATCTCATCACAAGGCTAAAAAATCATAACAATTTTGCCAGTTTTCCATTTTACACACATTGAACATTTTTTTCTGTTCCCATACTGAAAGGAAGAAAGTGTTTTAACACTGTATAGAATAGTCAGGGACGGTCTCAAACGTTTCTGTAAAATTGCCTTTTTATATTTTACGGGTCCAGCACCATGCTCCAGTCCCGTGCAACTGCCATATACTACCATAGGATTGGCAGATTAATGTATACGCATGCAAATAGTTACCAATTAATGGGGGGGGGGGGTCAAACACCTTCTTTTTGGGTGTCATTTCGTGTTCTGAACCCACGCTTCTTTTCAAGCACAAAACCGAAAGTGTCATATATCAATAAAATGGACACGAGTTCCGTTATCCACAAAACAAATGCAATTAACATTCGAACGATGTGTTTCTCACAAATGACAAGCCAAACAGGTAATTTGTTCGAAACTTACCCTCGCCACCTCGCAAATATCACGTTTTTCTAGACGTTCCGTCATCTTAGTATAATCATTTTGGAGTTGATCAATCACTACATCAATTCTTTATTCTGATTCCTGTAGATGAGCAAATTTTACGTGACCCTGAGGGAAAAAAACCAGAACACCTTCTTTGAAACCTTTACACTGGAGAAAAAGACAGAAAACAAACATTGGCTATATAGATCACTTATGCTCTAAAACCAAATAATTAAGTAGTTGTATGGTTGTTATAGAAATACAATATTGCATGACCATTTCATAAGTAATGCTTTTTTCTATAAGTCTAACTACTCCTACATGGAATTGATAAAATGTTATTTTTTTAATTTTTTTTTTGTTATAACGTTATTTTTCCCAAACCTGTCTGGTGCTCTTTAAATGCATGGATATGATTCTTTTTCATTTAATAACACATTTGTAATTATATATACATCACAATTTAAATATTTATTAGAAAGAGGGAAAATGTGTCAGTGGTTCCTAGATTAAAAAATTGATACAAGAATACAAACTTAAGTTTTAGGTTAAACTTGATCTGTCGACACTAAAAAGTTTTATAAATGTCTGTTCTCTCAATAAAAAAAAATAGACACATACAGGTGCATTGGTCATTAAAATCTTTATGCTGCATTTTTCTTTTATTTATTTATTTATTTATTTATTATTGGCGAAGGCAAGGGCGAGGCTTTTTGAAAGATTCCCTTTAAAAACCTCGTTTTGCTTCAATAATCATGGTTTTTCCAAACCATGTAGTAAACTCGTGATCTTGTCTGTATGAAGGTCGATACAGTAGTATAAGGCATTTATATAAGTCCTTTGAACTGGAGTGACATGGTTTTTTTTGTAACAACAAAACTTATGATTTTGATGGAAGGTGGATGCATACAGTGAGCTACTGTAAGTAACTTGATTAAAAAAATTTATGCATTCATGTATATTGGCAAAAGGAAGGTTGCTATCTATATAAACTATCATGTATTTCTCCGACTACTGATATGGTTGTGTCCATTGCTAATATATGTGCTAAAAAGGCAATTAAGGGGAGTAACATTAAGCTGTATACAACCAAACCGTATCGCTTTACTTGCTTTTGCTTTAAATATTCTAAATAACCTTATTCATGTACACTAATAATCACATATTTAACATCGGAATTGTGATGATATGTATAGATGCAGGTCTGTAAAAATTCGGTTGAACGACCTTGGAGCTAAGGTTAAAAAGTTGCAAATGAGGGTGCATGAAAACATGTGCTTGTGTTTGACTGATAATTCTTTGTTTTTTGAACACATATGTACAGCTATTTTACCTCCCCCACCAAAACAAAAAATAAAAAAAACATGGATATTTTTAAACACCACCATGTGCTCCTAAAAGTTAAGAGGTGCAGTGTGCTTACATTTTAAAACTGGCAATTCTTTATATACCCGTGATTTTAATCTACTTCATTTTTCGAGGCCGGGTAGCGTGGTAAAGAGAATCTCTTAGCCAAAATCACGATACCAGAGCTAAATTCCCTAAAAAATTTAATGTTACATTCCACAGAATTTGTGTGGAAATAAAGTCAATAATTAAATCCATAACTGACGCACTTCGCTGTGTGCCGTGCAAATTTTAAACACGTATGGAAGTGTAGTTCCCATGTCGTACATCTGAATATCTTTCAGACCGAAAACTACAGATATGAGGCTATAGTTAATGAAATCGTTAAAAAGTGAACAGTTCGTGTATTTAAGACATTTTTCTTTAATGTTTAAGGTATTCCGTCACAATGGAAGACAACATATATATTTCAATTGTTTTTACGGTTTTGTGTCTCCGACAGAAGACCCTCTTGGTTTTTTTTACAGTACTATGGTGTACTGAGTATTTCAACTCCTTTTTAGCTCACCTGAGCTGAAAGCTCAAGTGAGCTATTCTGATCACATTTTGTCCGTCGTCCGTCTGTCAGTCTGTCCGTCTGTCTGTCTGTCCGTCTGTAAACTTTTTACATTTTGAACTTCTTCTCTAAAACTGCTTATCCAATTTCAACCAAATTTGGCACAAAACATCCTTATGGGAGGGCGAATATAAATTGCAGAAATAAAAGTCCGATCTGTATTCAAAGCGGAGAAAACCTTGAAACTGTAGAAAAAGAGGTTGCATTTTTAAAAATCTTCTTCTCAAGAACTACCGAGGCAAATTCAACGTAGTTTAGCATAAATTATCCTTATGGGAAGAAAAATATAAATTGCAAAAATTAAGGGGTAATTCTGTTTCAAATCTGAGTTATTACGAAAATAATGATAAAGGAAAGGCGTGTTTCAATCAGTTTAATAGCTTCGGGATCGGCATCCGGTAAAATGGATAGGCAAGACTTGGCCTGGGCAAAACAAAAGATTGGCAGTTATTAATCTGCCAATCTCATTAAAATTTCAGGATATTTGATGGACTAGTATATTTGTATTCGCTGTAAATATTGCTTCAAAATAATGCGTATTTGGAATTGACGATTTCCGATCTTCCCCGGCTTTTATTTTGCCACGACCCGGGTTTGCATACCCATTTTATCAAGACTCGTATTCCATACTTCTAAAACGAGGTTCTTTGTTTAAAGCAGCCATGACATTATACGAAAAAGGGTCGATCTGACTATGATGAATCTGCTTGTTGTGCAACAGTTCACGTATGAAGGGAAATTTTGAAACATACAAAATGTATTGGTGCCGATTTTGTGAAGTAAATTGAGGCTAAATATTTCAATGCGTTGACAGTTTTCACACATGACGTTGGTGTTAACTTGATCTGATTTTCGTTTCGTTTTCATTATTTACGCTTTGTAACCTGGAAACAATCGTCTGTATTTCGTGATTTTTACGTATCAAATCAAACAGATACTTCGGTAAATCAAACAGTTAACTGTTTACCTGCGCAAATTAAGCAAAATCTGATGTAGGGGCACTGAAATACAATTCATTCTATCGGTAATTCGGCATTATCTTTTGCGTTATGGTAGATTAATGCAATAGGTTTTGTTGAGATGCTCGACATTTTCCCGAGTTTATTCAGTTTAAATAGAGTTTGATATCGCTGACGGAAATATGTAGGTATATACATGTATATATATGATTCATTTCGAAAAAATAAATTGTGTTCTTTATTTGTTATACATGTTATGCATGTTTCTTGTGTTTAATTGTATACAATTTCTATTTACTAACCATATTTGAGTGCTTCAAATTATAAGCAAGATACAAAGATTTGCTCACAATTCTATGTTTGTACACAGATCTTAAAAGCTAAAGAATAAAAAAGTAAAAAAATTGTCAATATTTATTAAGAAAATTTTCAAAGTCTGTTCTTCCAGAAAACAACTTATTGTATTGTAAACTTAATCTTTTTAGCTCACCTAAGGGTGGGGCCACAATGGGGGTCGCAGTTTAACAAATGAATATATAGAGTATATATTTAAAAATCTTCTTCTCAGAAACTAATCAGCCAGGAAAGCTGAAACTTGTGTGAAAGCATCATCAGGTAATGTAGATTCAAATTTGTGAAAATCATGACCCCCGGGGGTAGGATGGGGCCACAATGGGAGATCGAAGTTTTACATAGGAATATATAGAGTAAATCTTTAAAAATCTTTTTCTCAGAAACCAAACAGCCAGGAAAGCTGACACGTGTTTGGATGCATCCTCAGGTAGTGTAAATTCAAAGTTGTGAAAATCATGACCCCCGGGGGGTAGGGTGGGGCCCCAATGGGGGATCGAAGTTTAACATTGGAATATAAAGAGTAAATCTTTAAAAATCTTTTTCTCAGAAACTAATCAGCCGGCAAAGCTGAAACTTGTGTGGAAGCATCCTCAGGTGGTGTAAATTTAAATTTGTGAAAATCATGACCCCTGGGGGTAGGTTTTGGGCCATAATGGGAGGTCGATGTTTTACATAGGAATAAACAGAGTAAATCTTTAAAAATCTTCTTCTCAGAAACTAATCAGCCAGAAAAGCTGAAACTTGTGTGAAAGCATCCTCAGGTAATGTAGATTCAAGGTTGTGAAAATCATGATCCTCAGGGGTAGGGTGGGGCCACAATGGGGGGTCAAAGTTTAACTATATAAGGTAAATCTTTAAAAATCTTCTCAGAAACTAATCAGCCAGATGATTCTTTATTATTGTTAAGACTTTGGCCCCAGGACAATTCTTTGGCCTCACGAGAAGGTTCAGAGTTTAATGTACGTTTATATCCCATATATAAACTATTGTTAAGGATCTTTTTGAGAACTGCAATACTCAATATATGATATGACTATAAAATCATCTTGTTAGAAAAGAGACTAATGAATATAAACATAAGAATATCCAGTGGAAAATGGATTTTATTTATACAGGATCTACATGTATTATTGTACATTGTCCAGTTTGTATTATGACTCCATTAAGCTGATTTTATCATACCTATTGTTCCTCAGGTGAGCGATGTGGCCCATGGGCCTCTTGTTTACAGTTTTATCTTATTATTATTTACTATTTCTTGTTTTCTGACTCCGTTTCTGCTCCGTTTTAAATATTATCAGTTCGATTTCAATGATATTTTTTTAGAGCTTTAGTAATGAAGCAGTGCCTCAAAGTTATTAAAGTTGCAGTAACTTCGTCACTTTTGGTTAAAGAACATATATGATATTAGTCAAATTTGGCTCCCATAATTCGCTATTTTTAAAGCGATTCAGGTAAATTAATTTATTGTGTCATTTTATAAAAGAGTTGACATAAAATATGTTTTTCACCTATTTATTTGATTGATTTACATGCACTCACTGGCAGTATGACGTCAGAAGTCACGCTATTTTCATAATTCAATCAAAATCAGTCAAAAATTGACATTTTCCTTATCTTTTTTCGAATGGGAAATATAGAGCGGCTCTTTGAACAAGAACAAACTTTTTGTCACTCATAAAAACTGGAGAGATACATCTTTGGTGAGAATATCTTGTTTGTTCATATATACATGTATATATCAAATTTTCGGGACGACCCGTCCCTTCTTCAGGACAACAAAATAAAACTACATATGAAAGAAGAAAATCATCTACAAAACTAGCACTAACTAAAAACTAAAGAATATATGAAAACTAAAAAATGTATAAACACCGGATCGAAACGTTGTAGCTACATCTTTGTATTAAAGATTTCAAGCCCGAGAAAGAAAAATCCCGTCCGACGCAGCGGACGGTGTGTGAAAAAGTGCTTCTTATATATATATATATATATATATATATATATATATATATATATATATATATATATATATATATATATATATATATATATATATATGCATGCATGCGTGCATATTTGAAAGATGAGAATTGAATTTTTTTACAAATAGCTATGTACTTTCTGACTATTTATATGGTTTATTGACCAGCACCCCTTTTCACAAAAATTCTTACGATAAATATTTGACTTAAGTAAAAAATAATTCTAGGGTGTTCGCAAGTCAAATGATCGAGAATAAACTTAAGTTTTTTTGTGAAAAAGGCTACTGATTTGTATCATATCAGACAAAATACAAAAAGGGAGTAAAATAAATATACATACAAACAAATCATATTATTTGTACTGCTTTTGGTCTTAAACATTTTTTTTAATAACTCAGATCAGTTATTAATATAGATGATCTCATTTTCCACGTCTAAGTTTTAAAGATCAAATCGGATAAGTAGATAGGTCGCTTGTTGTGCATATAGTACTATTGTCATTTTTAGTTTGTCGTGACAGAGTACATTTACTTTATTGTGATTGTACTGTTCATTGGGGACTTCTGTCTCCAACAGGAGACGCTCTTTTATTGTTATAGTAAGACCTTCTCGCCATTTTTAAGGTTTTTTAAGGGTTTTTTTTTAAAAGTTATAAATTTATTTGTTTTTTTCCCCGTTTCGGCTTTATTTTTGCAACCCCAAAAATACGATTCATTAAATCATGCTTTGATGGACGATTTTTGCAATTCTATTTTTACAAATCAATTTTTAGCAAACAATTGCAAAACACAAGTAAGAAATTACCATTATTAGATATATATCTTCTATTACAGTATCATACCTTTAAAACCCTTGTGTTCATTCTTAAACAATTATGTCATCTGTAAAAAATTGTGTATGTTCTATGCCTTAAATGTAATCTTAATACCTATTCTAAACGAGTCATTTGTAAATTTCTTATTTTTGTCTGAGTGATGAGAAACCATTTTATTTACTGCAGGTTCAAACTGTGTCTGAAACGTTTTATTTGTATGCAATTATTTATTAATTAACCCATGTTTTACTCACTGTCTAGATTAAAGTAAAAAAAAAATTAAGAGTTGTCTCTCCAGCAAATGCTTGTTTATAAGTCATAATCACTGTTTAGTGGATGCATATCTTATAATGGATATATTTATCGCTATATTCCTTTCTTACCTGTTTTGCCTTAGAAACCACAGAGCATTCTTTTATTAAAAGATATAAATAGATAGATAGACAAATAAATAAATACATGTAGATTGATGGATGGATGGGTGGATGTATAGACAAAGATAGATAGATAGATAGATAGATAGATAGATAGATAGATAGATAGATAGATAGATAGATAGATAGATAGATAGATAGATAGATAGATCGATCGATCGATCGATCGATCGATCGATCGATAGGATCCTCATGACTTACACACTGTTTCTTGGGCTGCAACGTAAAAACTGATTAGTAATCAAAAGAACTTGACTGTCCTCCAGTTAGGTTACACTTTGTTGATATGTACAGTAACTTGTCACGGCTTTAGAATGAAATATAAATAAATGTAGGACTATAGTGTTTTTATACCCCCAAACATTATGCTCTCCTTATATGCAAATAGTATTAAAAAGTTAATACACATTGTCACAAAAAGAATAGTCACATTGCAATCATGTTATCTGCGTGAGGGGATTAGTTGTCTAATTAACGTACAAAACCTAAAAAAATTCAGTTGATTTTGTAGAATTTGTTATATTTAATGAATTACTTTTTGATATGACGATGATGGGTTCATCCTCCAAATATTTGCATTAAAGTTGAAAACAAGGAAGGTCTGATATTTCAACATATTGTTAATCTGATCTATTTATTAGATAATTTAGGGGTCATTGTTTATTTTAATTAGATTGTTATTTTTAAGATTTAAGAGAAAAAGGTCACTATACCTTAATATGCAGCTTAAAATTGCAATTATCTTCCTATTTTCAATATAGTTTTACTTTTGTCAAGTACACCAATGCAATTGGACCTGCTGTGACCGTGCAATAATGCGTATGTAGAGGAGATATAAATATCGCCCGTTTCTGACGCTCTTCGGTAGACAACTCTCGTGTATTCGATAACCGCTTGCCACTAGGTAGTCCAGACGCGACCATTGTGACCAATTTTCTCGGCCGCGGGCGAGGGATAGCTTACGTAATGATACGCACACAGCTCCGATTCAAGGTGGATTTTAAATGCATGCGGTATGATAACTAAAATGTAATGCATAGAATTTTTTTTCAATACGTATTTTGTGTTTTACTAGAAAACGAAAAATGATATGTTTTGTTTTCCGATTCTCGTCTTTGAGGATTGTGCATTAAAAGAACTAAACAACGACTTAAACATCTTTAAAACAAAACGAAAATGTGTTCTAATGTTTTTCCTCATAAATTAAAGCACCCTGTATAAACCTTCATACTTTCTGTGGTACAATGTAACTTTATGCCAGTTTTAAGCACAATGACTTTCGTTAAATTGCCAAATGAAAAGAGGCACATGTTAACATGTAAAGCTTTTTACACTCACACTACACAAATAACTAACAAAATAACACTGTAACGACTTTTATGAGATCCCAACAAACAACTACTCCAGCGACAGCCATATCGAAATCCTAACCGTTTTTGCGTTATTAAGTAAAATCTTTTAAGGGCTACTAGCCTTTAATTTAAGGGGCCATTCCTTTTTTATTGGTCTTAACATTATGCACAACTTTTGTTCTTTATGTACTTAGGAAGTATTTTAAACTAAAAAGTTACGAAGCTAAAACATGAGAAAAAATTTGCCATTTTTAAAACATAGATTTCGATTGATTAATTCGAGTGGAATAATTGGAAAAAACTAAAATACAAAAAACAAAATCATTAGTAACAGAAATACATTAATAATGTCAAGTAAAACTAAATCACTAACAATTTATTTTTTTCATAAAATAAAATGATAATTAAACAGATACAATTTTAAATTATGTTGACAGTTTTTATTTATGAAATTTCCGTTCTATTTAAAGCCTTAAATCAGATCAGATGAGAAAAGTTGGTCCGGCAAATAATCTGGTTCAAACATAAAAAATACAAAACAAACTTGATTGTTTTATTGTTCAAAGATATACAAATACTGTTACGGGATTTGGTTTTACTCACTTTAGTAAGAGAAAGATTGCATTTAATCCATTATATTATCCTATTTGATAAAAAAGTGTCGTGATTGGTACTGAGCTAAAATGTAAACTTTTATGGTACTAAGAGATGACTGCTCTTAATGGTATGTGATTTATGCGAAAACGTAGACTTTAAAAAGATTAATTTTTCTTTCAATAGCAGGAATGGTCAACATTCAAATTGCAACTTAAGGTAATTGAGTTAAATAAAGTATGTTGTTACCAAATACGAATTTTTTTTTCAAGCAGTGGTCATCACAATTTCTTAATTCTCCATAAGATGGTGAGGACCACTTCAGAGTATGTTTGTCTATTGTTTTCTATCAGTAGTTGTATAGCTGTGTTTAAAGGGGATTAACATACAACATGCGCTCATGGTTTAAATGAGAAAAAACTGCTTCTTTTTATTTTGCCTTCCCAATAGTAACCAGGGGTTGAATATTATAATTCATCACGTGATTTCTCATCTCAGGTAACCCTGTGAATGCAACATTCTATCACCTGACGTTAAGTTATCAAACAGTCTTCTTTAATTACATAGGAGTGTTCTTATTGTTGAAACCATAGTAAATAGCAAACTTGTACCATCTGGAATATAAAGGACTACGATGAAAGAGTGATCTCATATTAATTTTTATACATGGCATTGTTTTTTCATGCAAGGCTAATTTTAGTACTATTCTGACAAAATGTCAGCTCCACCTCTCATGCATATTAATATAAGCGGATATTATCTCTTTTTGGAAGATGTAAGGAGAAAAAGCATAAAATGAATGACTCTTGATTGAGATAAACAAAAGGGACATTTTGTTAAGAAATAAACGCAACAAAAGCGACCGAAAAAGACCCAAAATCCGGGGCAAAGTGCAGTCGGTCTTAAGTTTTTCTTTCTATAGAAAATGATTTTGTTTCAAAGATACTTCATATACAAAAATCATATTACTGAATGTATTGAAACACAGCATGCAATGCAAAATAACCGCCAATTGAACTTCATTTAATTCAAAATACTCTTTCTTTTTCAGCACAAAGTGAAGATGTCTGAATACAAATCAACGCACGAAACTGAAAATCTCGCTCTCGAAGCACGAATTTTCTTGGGTCCCGTCACAGAAATGTTGCGTGAAATTCTTCTCGTCATTATATCGGAAAATGAATTAATGAACAATGTTCAAAATTTACAGAACATGGGGATTATCATGAATTATCAAGAATATATCATCTGTGGCAGAGATTATTCACAATTTGATATTTCATTGCTTTGTTCTATTTTAATAAACGCCAATTATCTACATTGTCGGAAAAGATATTTTAAACAAAAGTCAAGTCCAAAAAACTTTGATGAGATTCGCTTTTTAAGGAACGAATGGTACGGACATGTAAAGACGTATTACCTTTCAAACACAGATTTTGAAGAGCACTGCAATAAGATATTGCAAATTGTTAAAGCCTTAGAGCGCGGAGAACTTGTAAACTCCACCTGTTATCAAAATAGTGTGACGTCAATAAAATCTTGTGGTGGAGTTTCGGATCTCAAATATATCAAAAGATTACTCGATATTGAAAAAAAACAGTTAGAAAATCTAATAGGTAAATATTCGTTTTATTTTATATATATATATATATATATAGAGAGAGAGAGAGAGAGAGAGAGAATGAATAATACATACCCTTTTCCATATCACAGCTTGTACCAGCCCGAGACTCCAATATCAGCCCGAGGGCCGAAGGCCCGAGGGATGATATTGGTCGAGGGCTGATACAAGCTGTGATATGGAAAAGGGTATCTATTATTATATTTATTACATACTTAGTAATAAATTAAAAAAAAAACATCAACTTGAACAAATTGATTATTCATATTATTTGAAAAAAGTCTGCACATGTACATGTATTTAATAAAAATATGAGTTCTTGTTTTAACAAACATGAAGCTACAGAACGGAATTTCATCAGGTTTTAAAAGTTGACTGCTTTAAAACATTTGCTAGCATTTGAAGTTAAACTGCACTTAAAAATGTCGACTGTAACTGAAAATAATTTATTTTTCGTCTGTAAACATGCAAAAATGCCGAAGCGAAAAAAGGCAGAGGAGTTCCGAAAGGGGTGTGATACGGATCCGTATCAGCCCTGGAGGGCTGATAACCTGTATCAGCCCCGGAGGCCGATACTGATTTTGTGATGTCATCTGTATCACATATGCCAAAATCCTGTATTTATTACTAAGTATGTAATATATATATATATATATATATATATATATATATATATATATATATATATATATATATATATATATATATATATATATATATATATATATATATATATATATATATATGTATATATATATTCAAATTGCGTGCCAGCAAAAAATCATAATATGATGATTAAAATCATAGAAGGCACTTGTGGTTTAATATAATACTTTATTTTAAGTTTATCTATAGGTAAAGAGTTTACTTTTAAATATCATCGTCACACATCATCTTTAATGATACCTGCATTGGGTATTTGTGTCAGTTCGCTAAAAATTAGCATTATCTCCCTAAATTATGAAAAACACATTAACAAATCTTCATTTTTATCCTTGTTGTACAGGGTGACCAATAAATTCTGATACTATTTTATATCTCATAAAATTCTTACCCGATGGGATAAACAGTTGAATACGGTATTATTCTTATCTCCAGTGGCTAGAATTTTTTTATCAATAGTAATATATAAAAAGAAGCAAATTTCAAAGAAGCAAAGACGTCATTTAATTTGTGTTCGGTTTTTCATTGAGCCCCATCTTTACCAAAGGGATACAAAATCGAGCTACTTTCATTTGAGACTCGTCCACATGAAACTATAAACCGTTCTATGATGAACAGTTTTTGCAGACATTAACAACTTTTCAGAGTAGGCTAGTAAATAATTTAAGAATAAGAATAAAAGAAAAATAGAGTTTACCACACAGGCTTACATTGTGAAAGAACTAAATACAACCACGGACAACAAGAAAAAACATGATATTTGTTTTGCCCAGGTTCTCGGATTGTCTTCACAATTCTGAATAAAATTAGGAAGAAGTGTACTGTGGTTTCATCAATATTCGATGAATACCAATTTTCGTGGATGTCGTTGTTAAGTTGATCCATGAAATTAAATGTTTATTGAAACGCAATTTCTATTAATATTTTGTATTGAAAGGGTCATTGGCCACGAATTTACGAATCCTGTAAACTGTGATTTTCACTTTATCCACGGAAATTGATACCCTTGAATATTAATGAAACCACAATATTCATTATCAAACAAAAACTCATTGTAAATAATAGTAGATCAAAGCATAAAAATGTAACCTAAACACATTAAGAATGGTTGTATGATTTTAAACAAAGTGGAAAAATGTTTCACTCTCCTTAAGCCCACATGGTGACTTACTCATAGTGTAAACTTGGAATCGGGATCTTTAATTTGGTGTTATTAAATAATCAAGTTTATTAATGGAACCTTAGAATCTTAAATATCATAGCTGATAACAAAAAGAAATGTGGAGAGGAATTAAACAAAAATGTAAAACAGGGTGCGATGGCACTTTGTTTTAAAAATTTCTTTTTGTACCTGCAAAACGAAAAACGTCAAATTAAGAATAAGACGTAATTTTGCTATTTTGACACTAATATTTAATTTCACTGCTCGGCCGTGTAAGGCACGCAAACAGCATCTAACAAAAATAGTATAAAACTGGGCTCCTCGTATATTCAGACGATATGTTTCACAAAATTTAAAGAGCTGTGATCGTTAACGCTCGTTCCCTGTCTACATTTTACATCCAAATTTTGGGGAATTTCGAAAACAAAGTTATCTTCTATAAAGTATAATCAAACCCTGATTAATTTATATCAAAATAAAATTTGTAGTTAAATAATTAATTTTTAAACAAAAGGTTTGCTTACGGGGGGTCTATAAAAATTTATTGAAATCGGTCTCTAAGAGTGAGGAAAATATTATTTAACGGCCAATATGTTCATAAAAACTTATTAATCACTGTTAACGTTGGATATCAAATTAAATTTCTATTTTTAATTCGTATTTTTTAATTATTTATTGAAACGTTACAAAACAAAATGTATTTATTGGTATGTATTTTGGTCTCTAGACTTATGACCCCCACCCTTAAAAAAAACAATAACCCTTTTGGTAAAAATATGCAAAATATCAAGATATGAAACCCTTCAAAAAGAATTTTCGTTCCAGGGAGAAAGAAGTTTTAAAGCCCCTTTTTCCGTTAGTTTCCATTATAAAACCATCTATTTTTACCAAAATACAATGTTATCTGTATTTGTTTGACCAAATTATTTATATTAAATGAAAGTATACACAAATGTTCACATTATTACAAGAACTTTTTTTTTTTTTTAATCAAAAAATGACTTTTAGTTAGGCGGCTAGACAATGCTATCGTTTGCAGTCCTTTGTTCTTTTAAATTGTAATTGAAATTTAAAATAGTATCAAAATTAATGGATCCCCATACAAGTTATTGACTGATTTAAGCAAATCTGCACACAATTTAGATGATACTTGGTTTACAAATAGACACTGTTTGAGATAACAGTATTATATTAAACACATTATGTAATTATTAAATAGAAGCTTAAAGGTGCTCTAACACAGAAGTAAACCTTTGAACTATCATTGAAAAATAAATACTGAATATATCTTTTATAGATATGGTGGATGCACTTGCAAGAAGTAATTTTCCACGTAATGTTAAGGGTAAGATATTTTCAAACTTTATATAAACTTTTATATAATCTTCAGATTGCAAAATGAAACGACAAACTTCAGTTTGAATTCATTCAAAATGTTTTTTTCTTTCTTTTTCTGTGATTATATATTTTGGATACATTAAGTTGTCTCAGAGGGGAAGCGTTTAAAGTGTAAATAACAAATATTCATCGTTTAGGTATCGCTTCTATTTTTATCATTTGGCCATATTCACATTATACGTTATCGTGGTTGGCTCAAAAATAATTGTTTATCATATTAGCATTTTATTCTCTCAAGGACCTCTAACTATTGCAATATTGATCTGGTGCCAAACTGAGGTGGTTTTTATTTTTATTATCAATGAACGGGTATCAACACACAATAAAACTTGATGTTCTCAAAAAGCGTAATAATTTAGAAAAAATAAAATAAATAAATGTAATTGACATTTGCTGTTTCATCAACCCCCCCCCCCTTTCCGACTCACTTATAACTTGTTTTTTTCTCTTTTAGAAATGAATAAAAAAGCCTCCATTAAATGGAGAGAAGAAGATGAAATTTTTGTAGAGACTGAGGACTTCAACACCATCGAAAAACAAGTGCAAAAGCAGAAATATGTTATGTTTGTGGGAGCCCCTGGCTCAGGAAAGACGGCAACAGTCCGTCATATCGCTTTGAAGCTGCAGCGCAATGAGTCTGAAGTTTGGGAGATAACTGACATACGATGCATTGAAACTTACATCAATCCAAGCAAGCCACAAGTATTTATCATTGAAAATGCACTAGGCCTTTTTGAACTAAATAAATCAAAGTTAAATAAAATTCGAGAATGTAAAGAAAAGATTGAAAATCATACAAATGAAGAAACAAAGATTCTTTTTACTTGTCGGGAAGCTATTTTTAAAAACAGAGCTTTGGCAAAAACATTTCTAGCCAAAAAAGAGAATGTAGTAAATCTTAATGTTTTATCTGATAAAGATAAGTATAATCTATTTTCAAAATACAAGTTAGATGGCAACGTATTGACACAAATCAACATGACAAAAACATCATCTATGTTCCCATTACTTTGCAAATTGTATTCCGAAAATAGAGGTTTGAGTAAATACGGGCCAAAGTTTTTTATTTCACCAATCCCGAATCTATTGGAAGAACTTGACGATATGAAAAATGAAAACAAAACTCAATATGCTTCACTTGTTTTCTTGGTGATGTCCCAAAACTCGCTGACGGAAACAAAATTATACCACGACAGTTATATAGAAATAAAAAGACATTTTTCACAAAAAGGCATAATTGACTCAAAGACAGAACCTGCAATGCTTTATGAAGCTCTTCGGGAATTGGAAGGTTTCTATACAAAACAAGTTGATGGAAGGTTTACTTTCGTACATGAACATATGTTCGAAATCGTTGCATATCATGTCGGTCAAGATTTTCCTGAAATAATTCTGCAATATATGAGTAGTGGCTACATTGCTAGCCATTTAAGACCAAACTCAACCCATGATACTGAAAATGAAGAGGAAAATGCTGATTTGCTCTTGATTTTGAATGAGTTGAAATTCCCAATACTCGCTGAACGCTTATTTAGAGATTTAGAAAATGGAGAGCTATATAATGTATTTCGAAATATATGTTTTCAACACTCTCGTATGCGCACAGCGTTCGTTGGAGTTTTGAAGAACATGTCGTTTTCACAACTAAGCTCCGTTTTTCTCTCAGAACTGAAAGAATGTTTTAATTTACGAAGGTATACATTAAATGCCGGGTTAACGCGTGATAAAATGTTTGATGTAAAACATCAAGAGAGTGAATTTCATAGACTTTTGCTATCACAGAGAACTCTAAAACGACGCCGTGGGAAAGCTATTAGTTGTTTTTATATGTACAGTGTACGAGCAATTAGTTGGGTGGTTTGCGTTGGACATCACGAAACATTACAGTACGTGATAGATCGGACTAAAAAAGAAACAGGAAGCATTGATATTCTTTTTCAAAGCTCTTACAATAAAGGTGACCGAAACTATTCTAACATTAAGGAAATTGATACTGACACAGAACTAAAATATGCAGTAGACAAAATCAAACAGGGTAAATCATATTTGGTAGGCGATTATCGAATCCAGATGCAGGCTCGTGAACAACTCTGTGAATCAGATGATGATACTGATTCGGATTGGGCCAATGACACTGAGAATGAATCAGATGCGGACATTAAAAACAATCAAGTTAAGCACAGAATAAGCCAATCAGACTATGAACCATTGATTGCAGAACAACGCCGCTTGCTCTGTCTCGGCTGTTTTAGTGGTGATCTAAATACAGTTCAAATATTGTTGCAACACACCACTCATGCCGTTAACAGTACAGTATCTTATTTTGGAAAGCAGCATTATGAACTAGAACCATTGATTATTGCATGTAAGTTGGGATATTTAGATATTGCCAAGGAATTGTTACAAGCGGGATACGGTGAAAATGTGAAGGGTAGATATGATACCCCACTTACAGCAGCATGTGCGAAAGGAGATTTGGCTGTTGTTGACAAACTGATAGGAGTAGGAGCAGACGTAAATCTAAGTGTTAAAAATAAAACACCATTGATAGAAGCTTGCGCTAAAGGGCATATAAATATTGTCAAATACTTGATAGGAAAGGGTGCGGATGTTAATTTGGAAGCGGGGGATAACACCCCTCTTACAGCTGCATGCAGGGAAAATCAGATAGATGTTGTTAAAGTATTGATCAATGAAAATCCGGATATAGATAAAAATAACAGTTTTACACCGCTAACAATGTCATGTTATTACGGACACTTGGGTGTTATTGAAGAGTTGATTAGTGCCAAGGCTAATGTCAATCTTTCATGTAATAGCTTCACACCACTTCTAGCTGCATGTTGGTTTGGAGATTTGAAAGTCGTTCAGTTTTTAATTGCTAATGGTGCTGACGTCAATTCTAGGATTAGAGATGAAACGCCACTGACAGTTGCATGTTACAAAGATCATGATGATATCATTGAATTGTTAATCAATAGGGGCGCTCGTATTGATTTTACTGGGGAAACAAAAACAGTTCTTTTTAAACCCCAACTAAGAGTAACTGATGTTTTAGAAAAGAAAACTGATTCCCCTCTTATAAAAGCATGTTATTTTAAAAAAATCAGGTTTATTAAGAAGTTCTTAGAACTTGGAGCTGATGTAAATTCGTTTGATAAAAAACATACACCGCTGACTGCTGCGTGTTCTAAGAATCATTTGGATGTTGTTGAATTGTTAATAAATCATAGTGCTAAGGTCAATTTATCAAACGGAGAAAAAACCCCACTTACAATTGCATGTGCTATGAAGAATGTCCATGCTGTAAATATGTTGATTAAAGCAGGTGCGAGTGTTAATTTAGCAGATAACGAAAAAGGGACACCCCTTACCACTGCATGTGCTATGGATGATTTACAAGTTGTTAATGAGTTAATTGACACCAAAAAAGCGGATGTCAATTTGGCAGATAAAAAAAAGGGGACACCACTTATAATTGCATGCTCTAGAAATTATTTGAGTGTTGTTCAAATGTTGATAGAAGCAAATGCTGATGTTAATTTAGCACACGGGGGGAAAACGCCTCTCATGGTATCATTTGATGAAGGGCATATGATTGTTGCTTTTGAATTGATAACGGCAGGTGCAAGTGTTAACAAAAATTTTCAAAATGCAATTCCATTTCCAATCGAACGCTTTCAAAAACAATTAAGTTTAATTAAGAATTTGATCGCCATGAATATTGATAAAGACTTGATTTTTAGGAAAAACGCATTCCTAACCGATGCATGCAATCAAGGGCTGTTAGATTTTGTGAAAGAGTTGATAGAAGCAAAAGCTAATGTCAATATCAATGATGGAAAAAGAACACCACTAACAGCTGCATGTTCTATAGGATATATTGGCATGGTTAAAGAGTTAATAGAAGCAGGTGCCGACGTTGATTTATCAGATAACTATAGAACACCATTAACAGCTGCGTGTTCTTTTGAACATTATGACATTGTTAAAGCGTTAATTAAGAAAGGAGCAATTGTTAATTTATCAGATAACTATAGAACACCACTAACAGCAGCATGTTCCCTAGGGAATTTGGACATTGTTGAATTGTTAATAGAAGAAAGTGCCGATGTTAATTTATCAGATAATTTTAGAACACCACTAACAGCAGCATGTTCCATAGGACATGGGGACATTGTTAAAGCCTTAATAAAGGCAAATGCGAACGTCAATTTATCCGATGGATATAGAACACCACTAACAGCTGCATGCTATCACAACCATTCCCACGTCGTTTCTGAGTTGATTAAAGCAGGAGCTGATGTAAATTTAGCTGATCGAAAAAACACACCATTGACTGTTGCATATGAAAGAATGAATATGTATATATTTGACTACCTGCTCAGAAAAGGGGGTGAATTTAATTCAAGTGGCAGTGATACAATACCTCCTAGAAATAGTATTGTGCGTAATGTCTTACATCTTTGTGAACGATTTATTTACGAGTTTTTTATGATTTGGTTAACATAGATTGAGAGAACGTCCGGATAGCAACTATCGTCAATGCAATTATTTTTGCTCCCGCATAAGTGTCTGTGGGCATCATATGTAATAGAGTTACAATGTTAACTCTTAGGTGCATTGAAAATTAAAGACAATTTGTTATTCCTGACCCTTTCCACAACCCTACTTTTAAACAACAGTTACTGTCAATAATGAAGAGACATTTTAATTTTTCATTGTTTGAAATCTTCTTCAAACTAAAATTTGAATGTACAGTAAAATACCAGTATATGTGTTTGTGTACATTTAAGGAAATGTCTATGTGTATATTGATGCATTGATTAATCACACCTCGAGTCATTAACATACATGACTGGCTTTTTATCCTATGCGTGATTTGTATTTATCAGCTATAATTTATGCCTATAAAGAATATGACGATTTGACAAATTATCAACAAAGCCATAGCAGCAGTATGAAATAACTTTTTTTTATTTGTACATGTTTATATTTTAAAACAATATTTAAGATTAAATTATCGTTTTAAAATCAATTGACTTTGATAGTATAGCTTAGCTATGTCATATTATGTACTGTTTTAATTATTTGTTTATTTATTTCAATGACTCTTATATAATTAATTATATAATAATATATAATCTTTGTATAAGAAAAATAGTTGACATTATCAATAAGATTGAATTTTTGTTCATGATAGTATAGTCTTGAAATGAAGGTTTTTTGTTTGTACAATATTGTGTATACATGGAAGTTATTACACAGTCATTAAAGGGACTTTGTCATAATTTTAGTTTGGTTTTATTTAAAATGCTTTCTACTAGTAAATATAATTATCAACCAAAATTCGCATTCTTGCTTTTGTACCAAGTTCTTGTTTACATCGATGTATAGCAAAGAAAACGTTTATTCAAATACAATCTATCTACATTTGGATGATAAATATAAACAATTGTTTTTAAATGTTTATCCCATTTCATTTTTTTGAGAAAAAAAAAGCCATTTTATATCAATTTATTCAATTTTAAATAAAAACATGGTACAATGTAAAAAAATAAATAAATTCTAAATACATTTAGACCTTGCACGAGTCTTATATATAAAATTCCTAATGCTTGTTTTGTTTCCGTATTTATTTTTTAATCTTATCATATATTTTAAGATACTGTTAAATTGTAAATACATGTTAAATGTTTTGTTAAATGTATATATGTCACACAATAATGCATGGAAAATAGTTACCAATTTCCATCATTAAATCTAAAATAGTGTACTAGTATATTAACAAAAATAATCATGTGATTGAGTTTGATTTACTTCCACACAATTAATTTATTTTAAAGGACCGTAATAGGCACATATTAAGACCATAGGGCAAATGATTGTTATTCTGAAAAAGTAGCTATAATGGCTACAATATCTTCAAGTTATCTTTATTTGCACACCACACACACACACAACCACAAAACCATAGCACTCCGTGCCACAAAACAGCGATGTGGTAAATAAACATTTTAGTCATGATAAATGATTTTAATGTCGTTTCTTTTCTGTATCACACAAACCAGCGGATTTTCGCGAAAAGTTTACTATGAAAAAATTATTACATTTTTCAAGGGTTGATAGGATAAATCTAGACCTATCAAAAACAGTTTATGCTTTCTACAAACTGGGGTTTTTTTTAATTAAAGACGCTCAAGTAAACATCTTTACCTCATAAACAGATATAACAAATGAAAATTTTGATTAAAAGATATAAATATCAATTCATTAATGTTCGTATATTTCGTTTCATGATCAAAACTCTACGATGCGGGTCAATTTTCACGGGCTAGAGTCTTTATTCAACACTTTCGGTCTTATTATTTAAGAATTAAACAGCAATTTAAAAAGTTAACTAGGACATTAACTTGGTTAGTCACTGTGAAGTTTCGTAAAATTAAACGATATATGGACTATGCGTGACAGTTTTGGATTAATTTATATCTTACCTCCAGCTAAATTGTAAGAATATTATTGGCTAACAGCAGTCACGTGGAGGCTATGTATATTCCATACATAGTCAGTAAAAGGTATTACCCCTTCGAGCATTATGACGTCATTCTAGAACATTATGAAGTCAGGTTTTGTACTCAGATTGAAACTTTTAATATCATTATAAAAGCTCGATTTCCATTGATTTATTTAATTTTTTAACATTAAAAAAAGACAGTCGGTTAGATATAATCGTTACATGGCTTGTAGTTGACCTTATATGGTTTATACATGGTCAGTAAATTACATTACATATGGAATTTACTGACCATTTATAAACCATAATAATTCAATTACAAACCATGTAACTAATAACGTTTTTCACAAAAACAAGGCTTTAGTTTCGGTAAGAAATTCATAAGTTTTTTCTATTTGTATACAATCAGAGGTGAAAATGTTGTTCCCGCACTTGCATCATAACGGATATCCAATGGATTTGTAACCCCCCCCCCCTAGAAAATAATGTAATTAAAATAATAATAATAAAAGAAAGAGGAATCCATTGCTTCAGCTTATCATTATTGAAACACCGATATTATAGTTTTATGGTTTATAGTTGACCTTAAACATATTTTTCCGTGTTTAGTAGATTTTTTATGTGGCTAGAGCAGAAATCGAACTGCGTATGCTTATTGACTATAATATGTCAACACCAAACAATGCAACGCTCAATAAATGGACAATAGTCGAAGACATATTGTAGAGGTAATTTATTATACCAATGTTACACGTACAGGGCTTGACGTCATAGTATCTAAGGTTGGTGTCATGTGCAAGGGAGGGTTTATTTTGTACTGACTGTGTATAGAATATTCTTTGTCCACACGTTATTGTGTTAGCCAAAAACTCCTTTACAAATAAGAAGAGGGTAAAATTATCTGCAATACACTGTATGGAGACGTATTCAGACTAAAAACAAATTATAATCTCTTGAACAAGGCAAACGATAGTCAATGCTTATTTTACCCATTAATTATCAGGATTTGTAAATTCTAAATTGACCTCTAGTGAATAGCGAATGTAGAGTATTTGTAGGAAAATAGAAGAACAAACTATTATGTGTTTTTGACTACGATTGTATAAGGGGAATTCTTTAACTCACTTGCAGCGGGAGGACCCGTTTTGCAATGTCCAGTCCG
This sequence comes from Magallana gigas, assembly GCF_902806645.1. Taxonomy (NCBI): domain Eukaryota; kingdom Metazoa; phylum Mollusca; class Bivalvia; order Ostreida; family Ostreidae; genus Magallana; species Magallana gigas. The sequence goes on along the minus strand of NC_047560.1, from coordinate 12,057,819 downwards.
AAAGGTTTGGGACGATTGCACTGAAATATCAAACAGTGAAGCCTTTAGAAAATTATAAGATGACGTTTATTGCTGTTTTAATGACCTTTTCCTAAATAATAATTAATGTAAACAATTGTCGAGGAAATTCAAGCTTATAAAGGTAAATAGAGTCAACAGATATCTGATAAACGAGGCTTTACACAAACGAAGCAGTGTTTATAATAAATGCATAAATTTACCTGAGTATTCCTTTAAATAAGAATCAATTAAGTATTTAAGGTATAAACTTACGATATAAACGTAAACTGTTGCATTGCTGTGCAGTAAACAAATCTTAAACTCAAGTACCAAAAACGGAATACCTATTTCTGACTTTGTAAAAAGAAATAAAGTGCAAGTGCCACAGGTGTCATTTATGAATCAATAAACAAAAATAATTATAATAACTATAATTAACTGATTAAAATGATGAATTCATAAACCAAAACAGAATTGCAACTAAAGTTAACAATTTAAAATAGAAAAGCAAGGATTAAATCAAATATAGCTTGACTTAGAAAATTAATGAAGTAAACAAAAATTTTATCTTACACAAAAGCTCAAATTTCTTTAAAACACATTTAACTTCAATGATGAAAAGAACTTTGATACATTCCGAAATAAAGAAATGAAAAAGCTTTTAAAATAACTTTGAAATTAAAGAAAAAAATAATAACCAAACCATATTTTACCTGAAATTAGAACAGGGAATCCTTTAGAAAATTAAAAGATGACGTTTATTTTTGCAGGTCTCCAATTAGAATGACCAAGGTAGGGTAAGCTATCTCAATCGGAGACCTGGGCTTCCCTGATCTATTTCAGCCAATCAAAATTTACATTCTTTGTTCGGAAACAATGTTGGTAATTAAAAATTAACCCACATGACCCTGATCTCCGGACACTGGCCATAAAGAAATAATTGAGTTAACGTAGATAATCACCTAACAAAGAAAATCTACTGACACCTGAGCACATCTTGATCTTGACACCAGGTAAAAAAAAAAGATAAAAGGAAACCTTAATAACAATTATAAACATCGTAACACCCATATATAAATTAACTTGGTCGTCGTACTAATAAATTACATAATACCACCTTTTTGTGACATTGTTTCAACGCATACCTAACAGCATAAGTTTTGATAAGTAATTAAACAACCTTTAGGTATTTACTTTGAACCGCGTTGCTTTGTACAAAAAATAATTGTAACTGTCAGATATGCCGAAAAACGACTTTCAAAATAATGATTATTTAACATTTTGTATTATTATACTTTCATGTTAAATACTGAAATCTGATTGGTTTAGACGCAGTTGATAATCCGCTCTATTACCCTCAGAGTTAGCAACACACTCGGCAACGTGTAACACAACGAACTGTTACATGCGCGTACATTATGCGCGTACAGTTCTACACAAAACAATTTAACTCATACATATTTAATTAAACACACATAGACTGTTAATAAACATATCTGTCCTTTCCGATATATTTCATTTTATCAAATATGTTGTATATTTTATTTGATAAATGAAATATATCGGAAAGGACAATACCTTAATGTTTATTTTTTAAACAGTAACACTTTTTTTCTGATTCTGTAGAAATTGAATTTATCTATCTTCAGTATCTATTTTGAATTTCCAATGATATATCAGAAGCTGATTAACCATACATCGATCGCTCTTTTGCTATGTAAAACCTTTTCTGTGATATGTTTTTGTTTAGATAGATAAACTAATTGTTGCAATAACCCTTTCTATCTGCTATGAAAACTTTCTTCATCACAGATCAACAGTTTTTCACGGAAGTCTCGTCCATGTTAAGAAAAAAAATGAAATTCTGCAGATTTTGCATCATGTAAACAAAATCACAGCACAAGCTGTGTAAAAATAATATATAGTTATACAATATCTGTACTTGCAATTAGCACATCGCCTTATAACACTCAAGTAAACAATTTCTATAGTCTGTCCCAAGATATTCTTGCCGCATATTTCTTCAATATTTATAAATACCTCTTAATTCAGACGATGTTCATTCAATAGTATGAAAGAAATCCCAAGACTTCACTTTTAAAACGCCCCTTCTAGATTGTCAGTTTAATTTTAAATGTTCTGGTGTAAGGTTCAATGAGATTATACTGCAAATGTAGATGTGAAGACCAAACGATACTTGTTACAACAGTTTGCACTCTTGATTGCATTTTCTAAAAAAAAATGCAAAAGAAAACTCCATTTAACGTGAAATAACTTTAATCACATCCGTATGCCATTCTCCCACATACACGCCATCATTCTTGTCAATGCATAGAGCCCGAGGCGTCCTGATCTCTTCATAGGTCACATGGTAAAGAAAGACACCGTCCTTGTCAACCACGTGAATTTTGTCATTTTTCATATCAGCAACGATAATGTTGCACAACGAATCGCAACAAATGCCATATGGATCAAAGTTGCTGTCACTGGAGTTTCCTTGGTAATGGAATCTCAACATGCCGCCGGCGTCCGTGACAACCACGGCTCTGACGTCAGAGACACAGATATCGCTATTGCCGTTCTCTGCAATGTAGGTGGGGCAGACGTAGATTGGGACATTTTTATCTGTGAAAATTTCGAATTTTTTGGTTAATGATATCACTTTCCCTAAACTTTCTGTACCAACTTTACTATTCCAAAGACAAACCCAAATATGCCCTGATTTACCTACTGCTAATCCTTGAGGGCTGTAGCCGAATATTGGAGAGCACCCGGCTGTACATCGGTACATATATTTGTATTTTTCCCCCATAAAACCACGGGTTCAATGCATAGCTGAGACTTTACACATTGTTTAAGTACTGAGTTTTTATTTCCATAAATGAACTAAAGTTGTCCATTCATTTCCCCTTGAAAAGCAACGTATCCTCCTGAAGGAGACTGAAATTGTATATTTTTATACCACACTTCAACGGATGAACTAGTTGAAAGACACATGACACCATCTCTGTTGCCATCAATATCAATTATATAAACTAAAGGACCAAGTTGAATTGTTCTGTTGACTTTGTACTTGTACAATGATATATCCTGAGCTTGCTTCAATGTCTGAAAAAAACGTTTAGTTTATTTATGTTCTAACAAACATATGGCGTTCAATGTTTAATATCACATGTCAACGGCGTATGGGCTCAAGTGAAGAACATCATGATCAGGTGCAATGAAGAGATTTAACACAGTCTGTTTTAGTGAAACGTTCATACCCTACCTGACCAATTCCATATGTCTTTAAAAAAATCGAATAATGATATATAGTTTATTTTTAAAAACAAAATGCTGAATGCCATGTTTAATTTATTTCAATCTGTTATTCATATTAAGAGCAAAAATACATTGGCTATATAGCATGAACTTTTTTTTAAATAGATGACAAGTAGAGTTTGACCATAATAGTTTCACGTTCGTACCGGTCGACGGGCAAACCATTTTAATTTTCATATTGCATTGTTAATAATTGACCTATTTATAGTATGATGTTTACAGGACCATAATGAATTTGTTGAACACAAACTTATCATATATACAAAGCTATACATATCTAAAACTTGTGTATTAAAGTTTCTAAATTCTTTATATTAAGTGGTTACGGTATTCTTCTGTAATACTTAACCCTTAAATAAGGCCAGAATGATGGTCAAGACAATTTTGTATTTGCATTTATAATATATTGGATAATCGGTATTCGGAATCAATGCCGAATCAAGTTCACACGAACACACACAAAATCACACTCGCACGTACGCACGCCTACACGCATTGGTTTGTGCGCGTGCATGCCTGTTCACATTTAAAATTCTATCATAAGATTACGCATAAATCAAAATAATTGCCAGAATGTTTGAAGAGAAGATATAAGGTTATTCCCGTACATTGATGATATGTAAAAATGGTTTCAGATGTCCCATTATCCATAAAATTTTATTTTAGCTGTTGTTACTCTTTTTAAAAAGAAAAAGAAGAGAAGTAGATCTTACCATGTTGTCATACAAGGTAACGCGCCACTTTACAGAAGATGGCGTCTTTAGATATCTGTAATGGGGAACATAAAGCTATAGATTAAATACCAATATTTAAAATGGTATATTGAGAAAGAGAGAGAGAGAGAGAGAGAGAGAGAGAGATCAAAAACAAGAACAAGGGTGCCTACTTACCTTGTACAAAAGGTTGTGTCATACAGTATGCTTAGTAACAGATATACACATTTAGGTTTAATTCTTTTGAGTATCATTAGTTGTGTTGGTACAGATTTCCGTTTGACTGCACTTCTAATACAGGACTTTAAATCTGGGTACCCCTCTTTTGTAAATGGGTCGTTCAAGATGTGTCTATATGTGTTTTCAGATCAAACAGATACAACAACGTATATAATCATTGTACAGTAAAACTCGGTTACAGGAAGTCCCAGGATTTACTTTGTTATATACATGGAAACAGGATAATATGTATAAATTCCAGACTTGTTAAGCTTTCATCGGACAAACGGAGGTCATGTTCTTTGGTCAGGATCTGTTCCTCGAATTTGATTTTATCCTAATTTCAAAACACGTTTATGTGTTTCATTATTAGCTCTACTATGTGGATATTTTCATTTTAGGGACAGAAAGAGAGACAGACAGTGAGATAGGAGATATGATATGAGTTAGGTGGTAAATAGAAAATAATTTTTCAGAGTAAGACAGATTAAAAGAACATACAATTAAATAACAATGAAAAGATTAAATGTTAAAAAAAAACAAAAGAAACGCGGCTATGTTAAGGCTGTCCGAAGATAAATATATATCGAAGAATACTTTTATCGAGCGAGTTTCTTTAAACTTTTATTACATAAATAAACAGTGACATCCAACACTATATTTGATGTATTTTTGTAACGTCATATTATTACTTATTAGGTTAGTTACTAGCTCACTACGGAAATATATTGGGTTGATCAATCTCATAGATGGCGAGGCGAAGCCGAGCCTTCTATGAGATTGATCAACCCAATATATTTCCGTAGTGAGTCAGTAACTAACCTAATAAGTGTTTTGTTTTCTCGAGGACTATCAAGCGACATATTTATTCACAAATAGCGATGATCTACGCAAAGCCATGTACAAGATGCCTAACATCTCGTCCAATTTAACTCATTTAAACACTTCAAAATTTTCAATCTCACCTTTCAAATACTCTTTCAAAATTTTTGCTTCACCCATGTTTACTTACAATGTTTTGTTGCTATTCAATATTTTCTCCCTTTTCTCTGCAGAGATTTGAGCAAATTTCGACGCTGCCATTTTGTTCTGCTCCAGACAAAACAATGTGACGTCAATATTCTAAGGGCAACTACTCTAATTTCAAAGAATTACAAAGGGCAACTACTCCAAATACTTTAAGAAATTACGGCATGCAGTTTATGTATAAAATACTATGAAATGTATAATGAGTAAAAATGAGTAAGCGAAGCGTCGACCATTGACGGCCATATTGCCTAATATTAGGCAAAAGAACAAATATAGAGATATGTGAGGCAATCACGTGCTTTGGTTAAACCAATGAAAATGTGACATTTCAGTCCAAGGGAAAACAAATTTTTCTTAAGCACTCGACGGGTGTATTCTAACACGGTAAATAAAAAAATGGCATCGGCGCAAGTGAATAATGACATTAAATCAAAACTATTTTTATGAAAAATCCTTCGATATATATTGTATTTTGCGGTTCTTGCTGGGGGTTCATAAAAATATTCCGTTCATTTGAAATATTGTCAAGACATTTCGTACCGCCATCGAAATTAGCACATTTTTACCTTTTAGGCTCGATTTACACAAAATCGGGTCAATCGGTAGGTTTCCCCCAGCAAGATTCATAATGATTTTCTCTCCCGATTTCACGTAAAATATACTAAGATTGTTTTATCTTTACTTGCGCCAAGCCGTTTTTATATGCATATACATATCACCATTCATTAGATTACACGTAGCAGGGGAGTTCTCAAAACCATTAGTTGATGAATAGTTATTTACCCATTACGAAGCTTTAAAACTGTAGATTTTTTTTATACTCCATATCGGTGATATTGAATTTAGTATCACTAGTACTTACAACAGTGTCTATATAGAGGAATGAAGCGGTTTTATTATGCACAATGAATATCACTTATTAAGTTACGATACATTCCCTAAGAACTATCGAAAGGAATGCAGATCGTGACGTCAAAGTTAACGATGACGTCATATCTTATGAAGTACAGACAAGTGACTTTCTACATATCGCTGTGAAATTAATCGAGCAGCCCTAACATAGCCGCGTCTAGCTGCTTGCTAAAATAACCCTGAAATTGAGATTTGTGTTGACTATCGAAACACACTATCTCATAAACATATCATGAATAAGGGGCGGGGCTCATGCCAATTTTCCTAAATCACAGGTGGAAGCGTTATTATACCTTCAAAAAATATAATGCAAAGACAGAAAGGTACTTTAAAAGACGAGTAATAAGTAGAAAAAGAACAGCCTTTTGACTTTGTCATTTAAACATGTTAAAATTTCTACACGAGTCTTACATGGAAATTGAACTATATTAGCCAATTTTATGTTGTTTAATATTTTTTTTAAAAATAACCAATTAAAAACCATTATTTGATCTTACAATTTTTAATCTTAGCAATCATTAAGATCGAGTTAAAAAAACAGAGTCCCTTTTTATGCTTGAACCATTATGGTTTTCATAACTGATCTGATATTAATTTTTACTTCTAGCTCGTGACTATAAGAGAATCATGTCAATGAAAGTGTGCCATTTCAGTTCAAGTGAAAACAATGTGTAAAATGTAACAAAGTGTAAAAGTATTACATTCGAAACATAGACCTAATCTCTACAAGTCTCATTTTTACTACACTATGAATTGACGTTGTAACACCTATGAAATCCGCCTGAGGTGGTAAGAGGGATGAAAGCAAAAGACTATACAGCAGGAAAGCACACTCTATTCCCTTTTATTCGCTTTAAAGTATAAGGGAAAGATGTTTTGGAGATTATGTCTAGTAGAAAGATCATTGTTTCTACAATTTTTAAATTATCTCTTTTAACAAACTATGGATCCAGTTCTATCAACCTATTATAGTTATATAGTGATGCATAAATGAACTAGTACTACAAAAAAATAAAAATAAAAACAAAAAGAAAATGTTCTTATAGTTTTATTGAGTTCCAATTTCACATGCAATTGTATTTAAAGCGACATCAGGTCTAGCAGCATTATATACAAATCCGCTTTTTGAAGCATAGAACACTATAGTTGTTCCAGAACTTGTCACTTTCGAAGGCAAGTAAGGAATCGGGCTACCGTCCTCTGCAACCCAAGGTGAGGAAGGGTCTTGTCTGTTGCCCTGTATAAACGCGGTCACTATTGCAGGGACTGGATTCAGACCTTCGTCTAATAAACAAATGAAAGGAAAATGACCTTCAAAATGACCGAATGTTAGTAATATTAATGTACTAGACTTTGAGTACTAGTGTTGCACTAGACTATTAGTAATTCTGTTTTACTAGCCTGTTTGTGATCTTGTTTTACTAGCCTGTTTGTGATCCAGTTTTACTAGCCTGTTTTACTAGCCTGTTTGTGATCCTGTTTTACTAGCCTGTTTGTAATCCTGTTTTACTAGCCTGTTAGTAATCCTGTTTTACTAGCCTGTTAGTAATCCTGTTTTACTAGCCTGTTTGTAATCCTGTTTTACTAGCCTGTTTGTGATCCAGTTTTAAAAGCCTGTTTTACAAGCCTGATTGTGATCCTGTTTTACTAGCCTGTTTGTATCTTGTTTTACTAGCATGTTAGTAATCCTGTTTTACTAGCCTGTTTGTAATCTTGTTTTACTAGCCTGTTTGTAATCTTGTTTTACTAGCCTGTTAGTAATCCTGTTTAACTAGCCTGTTTGTAATCTTGTTTTACTAGCCTGTTAGTAATCCTGTTTTACTAGCCTGTTTGTAATCTTGTTTTACTAGCCTGTTTGTAATCCTGTTTCACTAGCCTGTTTGTAATCTTGTTTTTTTTTCAGCATGTTAGTAATCCTGTTTTACTAGCCTGTTTGTGATCCTGTTTTACTAGCCTGTTTATAATCCTGTGTTACTAGCCTGTTTGTAATCCTGTGTTACTTGCCTGTTAGTAATCCTGTTTTACTAGCCTGTTTGTAATCCTGTGTTACTAGCCTGTTTGTAATCCTGTGTTACTAGCCTGTTAGTAATCCTGTTTTACTAGCCTGTTTGTGATCCTGTTTTACTAGCCTGTTTGTGATCCAGTTTTACTAGCCTGTTTTACAAGCCTGTTTGTGATCCTGTTTTACTAGCCTATTTGTATCTTGTTTTACTAGCATGTTAGTAATCCTGTTTTACTAGCCTGTTTGTAATCTTGTTTTACTAGCCTGTTTGTAATCCTGTTTTACTAGCCTGTTTGTAATCTTGTTTTACTAGCCTGTTAGTAATCCTGTTTTACTAGCCTGTTTGTAATCCTGTTTTACTAGCCTGTTAGTAATCCTGTTTTACTAGCCTGTTTGTAATCCTGTTTTACTAGCCTGTTTGTAATCTTGTTTTACTAGCCTGTTAGTAATCTTGTTTTACTAGCCTGTTTGTAATCTTGTTTTACTAGCCTGTTAGTAATCCTGTTTTACTAGCCTGTTTGTAATCTTGTTTTACTAGCCTGTTTGTAATCCTGTTTCACTAGCCTGTTTGTAATCTTGTTTTTTTTCAGCATGTTAGTAATCCTGTTTTACTAGCCTGTTTGTAATCTTGTTTTACTAGCCTGTTTGTAATCCTGTGTTACTAGCCTGTTTGTAATCCTGTGTTACTAGCCTGTTAGTAATCCTGTTTTACTAGCCTGTTTGTAATCCTGTGTTACTAGCCTGTTTGTAATCCTGTGTTACTAGCCTGTTAGTAATCCTGTTTTAATAGCCTGTTTGTGATCCTGTTTTACTAGCCTGTTTGTGATCCTGTTTTACTAGCCTGTTAGTAATCCTGTTGCACTTAACTGTTAACAATGGATAATTTTCGTGGACTATTCAATTGCTGTGCTGAATATAAAACTATCAAAATATTTAATTACAATGACCGGTAAACTTTCAATTCATGAATATCAAAAAAGGTGTTCTATCACATTAGTGATTTAAACACAAAATTGAATAAATAGATATTAAAATGAAATTACATAGTTTATCCCGTAGTTCGTTGGCCTCTGCCTCTGAGTTAATCAATAACAGTCTTCCGCCATCGTTTGCACACTGTTGTTTCGCCTGGTCCTTAGTTACCCTACGAGTAGTATCAAGCCGTATAATACGGTAACAACCAAGCAATGGATCAACAGTGTAACCCGGCGCCGAACAAGGGTCTGAAAAAAAAATTACCCAGTTACGAAAAAGTACTTTATTTGAAAGAAAGTTAAATGTCCTGTATTTTTAATGAAGAAAAAATCTAATCGAGTAAGAACACTGTCTTCTTGCCAATATCGATATGTCTCTATTTCATCTTACATGTCATTCAATATGTCTATTTTGAGTGTTACATTTCACTCCATACGTCTCTTTCTCGTGATACATTTTACTCCATACGTGTCTTTTTTCATGTTACATTTCATTTAATATATCCATTCCTAATGATACATTTCACTCCATACGTCTCTTTCTCGTGTGTGTTACAATTCATTCAATTTGTCTATTCCTCGCGTTACATTTTACTCAATATATCTATTTTCCATGTTAAATTTCACTGAATAGGTCTATTCCTAATGTTATTTTGACTCAGTATAACTAATTCTTATGTTAAATTTCACTCAATATGCGTCGTCCTCGTGTGACACTTTACTCAATATGTGTCTTTAAAATGTTACATTTCACTCAATATGTTTATTCCTCATGTTACATTTCACTCTGTATTACTTCTCTATAGTATATTTCACTCAATATGTCTATTCCTCATGTTAAATTTCACTCAATATGTCGCCTCCTCATGTTATATTTACTCAATACTATGTGACTATTCTTTATGTAACATTTGACTTAATATGTCTATTCCCATTGTTTACTCATGTGTCTATTCTTTATGTTGCATTTCACTCAATATGTCTATTCTTTATGTAACGTTAAGGGAATCAAAATTAAGTGATCTCAACAATTAATTAATTTAGCATTCAATCATCTTTACAATTCAATCAATCAACATGAAGGTAATTCACTTCACCGAGACTTATACTTTTTAAGACACTACGTCACAAGATGGCGATATAAAAGTTTTGTTAAACTGTTTGTATCAATTAATTTAGATGTATATCGTAATAGCTCAGTGGTTAAAGTATCAGGCTTGTGAACCGCAGGTCATTACTTCGAATCCGCCGGTGGCTTTTGTTCATGTTTACTGAATGAAATTTTTGAAAATGTCATTTTTATCTAAAATTGTACATTTTTTCGCCTATTTGACACACATACTTCTTATTCATCATGCTATCTATCATAATCAAGTGATTTTCTGCTGATTTGAGAAACTATTTCAAGGTGTAGTGAGGCACCTTAAGTCATCCTTACAGCCCCAATAATCAACATTTAAATATCTTTACAATCAACACAATCAACAATCAGTCATATATTCAGTCTATTCAATCAACATTCAGTTGACTAAATGACACAGGTGCACGAAAAAAATAATTTCCAGCTTTCTTTGATGTATAAAATGTTTTAAAGTTAAAGTAATTATAATTGTTGATAAATTTATATACCCTGCGTGGCCTGTTGATTTCTCGGGAAGTTAGTCACAAGGACAGCGGTCGTTAGCAGGGCAAGGTCCGTGAAACCAAATTCGTAACTTCCAGCTGAATAAAACAGAAATGTGTTCCAAATAGAAATAGGGTCTTTGTATGTCAGTAAAGTCGTAACTTCAGGCTAAATATGTCTGAAATATTGAATGAATAATGGCAAGATCGGTGTATGTAAAGAAAAATAAATAATAAACAGCTTAATAAAACATATTATGCATGTACTGTATTACATGCATAATAAATAAACTTTATAACTGTGAACAAAAATTTAATTCTAAATTCATCTTGGCAAAAATTGCATGTAATATTATTCAGGAAAGAGAGAGAGAGAGAGAGAGAGAGAGAAAGAGAGAGAGAGAGAGAGAGAGAGAGAGAGAGAGAGAGAGAGAGAGAGAGAGAGAGAGAGAGAGAGAGAGAGAGAGACTTACACACTGAGGCGGCCAGAGCAGCCCCCACCAACACACTGCTCAGCAGTATACGGTTGTTTGTCGTCACTGCGGCAGTTGTTATCACCATATTGATCACCACGATGTATAACAGGAACAATTTCATCATCATTTTACATCGCTGACCTTTCATCTGCAAATATTTCTATTCATATCACATGTAGCAGAAAAAGAAAAGATGTCAACAAACTTTTTGTGAATAACATGCAAGGACGTAGCCTGCACCGCTACGTATAACCCTCAAATATCAAAGTTAGAATTCTCCTCTTGTCTGTGTGTCGACAAAAAAATAACATACGATTAACAGTATCCTTGACAGCTGACACACAACAATTGAAAAAACAAGTTTTCCATTAATCATGGACACTGATACTGTATAACGGGTATTTTCTGCGGGTTGAAATTTTTGCGGTTTAACTCCTAAAAAGTATCAAATTATATTCTGCGTTTTCAATTTCTGCGGTTACATTAGAGCGCAAAAAAAAAAAATACATGTTTACCGGATTTGCCTTAGGGAACGTTAACGAGAGAACCAAACTTACACTTTCCATATTAATACAAAATACTATTGTAAAATATCAGTATTCATACAAGCATGCAAATTTCTTTTATAACTATTAAAATGACAAGATACAAATACTTCAGTAGATAACTCCATTTCAAAAGGAGATCAGTTTTATGCACAATGTAACTATAATCAACGGACACTATACATGTAGATCACTGTTTACATGATGGAAACTTGTAGCCAACGGCCTCAGCGATCCCGCTTTTCTCAAACCCTTTGTAGGTTAGTTTTTTCACGGATTTGATATCAGCATGAACTTGGACAAGCATATGGCAATTCCATTTATATGTATCTTCACTTTTTACGTCAATATAATTTTAGAAGCACCGCTCAAAATTGTGTATTGTTAAGTGTCAAGCGGTAGTTAATATCAAACTTACCGATAGAAAGAAATACATTTTATGCAGCTATTTCAACAAGTAAATGCTGCTCTTAAAAACTATTATTATTGCCGTTCATTCTTATCATATTATGTATGTATTTGTTTACTGTAATATTATGTGTATATTGTTTCTTTTCTTGGGAAAAACAATTTGCGAATACCACTTCAATATCTTTTCTTGTTTCATCATGTGAAAATTCAACGTTGCAGTTTCTATAAAAAAAAATTAAGCAAAAACAACTTATGCCTGTTTTTAATGAAGTAGCAAACATGTAATTATTATAAACGTTGTCATTGTTTATTCTGATTCTATTTTGTAATAAAAAACAAAAGTAAAGAAAAAAATCATGCTGGAGATCAATTGTTTATTATGCTTCTATTTTGTAATTTAAAAAAAACAAAAAAAAAAACAAAGCAAAGAATCATGCTGATGAAAAATTTTGGAATCCACAAGAAATAGTACTAAATATTCCAAAATAACATTCACGTAACAAACTATGGAGGTTGGTGCTTGTTTGACTTTACTGTAAGTGCTGACTCGTGGCCACCGGTTTGTTTGGGGGACCGATAAAGAGTAAAACTTTAGCATAGCATTGCATTTAGGAAGCTAGACAGTCCACCTATTGCCCATAAAATATACTTTATTTTCTATATTGAGTTCTTCAAGCTATTATCTAATAATTCTTATCAATTGATACAGAGCTCTCCTTTGGAAGGAGATCGATAAAGTCAATAAATGGCCCAAACAATCTTGCTCTCTTAATTTATCAACCTATCTAGACGTGTTCTACTAACCTTATTATAACACCTGAACCTACTTCTCTACCCAACACAGATTACGAAAATAGTAACAACATCAATCTATCTGGCAATGCGATGGTTTAATACGTGACGATATGAATGTTGTTACGTTGGAGCTTGATGTACGGAACGGTAACAGGAGTTCATGTAGCTAATTGTTTTCAGTACGATAGATGAAGGATGGTTCAATACGTGACGATAGTGTAGGTTGTTACGTTTGAGCGTTTATGCAGGCGGTAACAAGGGTTCATGTAGCTAATGGTTTTCAGTTCGATTGGTAAAAATGTTACAAGGTTCATTATATAGAAATATTAATTCAATTCATTGTATGAAATGGGGAGTTTGTTGTTAAGACCGGCTTATTATCGAGGTTATTTCAATGTCTCCTTATTCTTAGGATTAACCATTCAACATAACGTTGCAAGAGATAATAACAAAATAAATAACAATAAAACATTGCGCTCCGCACTGGAAATGGATCTTCTGATTTTAAATGACCTTCTATAACTTGTTGGAATAAACAGATTTTTTTCTTCATTTGAGTGACGATACCCCGAAATTTGCAAATATTATAGATAAAAAACAGCAACGTCAAACATTAACATTGTATTGACCCTGTGAAGACTGTATACACATATCAACACATCATAACGTCTACATTTTGTAGGATCACATCATTGATCATGATATCTCTCATACCCTGCATCAACTACTGATAACGTTAACGTTACGTAATTATGGTCATACACTGATTACGTGTATATGTATAGAGTTTTGACGCTGTTGGTGGTGTAAGGAACGATAACACATGACAACGATCATTGCTGACCAGAGTTATCATGCATTTATTTTTTTCAGAAATTGATCAAGGTATATTATGATGTTGGTTTTTTTGTATTGCTTATGTATTTTCATGTTTTTTAGTCAAAGTTTGATGAATTAAACTTCGAAAACACATATACCCAAGAATTTTAAATTGAGTTCACATTATGCGTAGTTTTGAGCGTTTGTCAAATTAAATTTTTTATCAAAAAGCGGGGGAAAGGAATTCTAAGAGTTTAAAGTACAAAAAATGTAAACCTGAATAAATATGTTAATCCAAGTTTCTTTATTTTTCATCATATTGTACTTTATGCACCATAGCGTGTTACATGAATCGTATGATATTTAATTAATTTGCGAAGCATGAAGATGCAAATGCAAAATGTTTCCTACCATTTTGTTGTGTGCTACTGATGGGGCGAGCGCAGCATAAATTTAAATATTATTATGCTTAAATGCACATGTATTTATAATTTACTGTTTCACGTTTGGATCATTAATGTTTTCATAATTTAACTACATTTATCAGGTTTATCAGAAAAGTGCACAGTTCACTCTGCACATATATTATTCACGGTAAATGCGGTAATGCTCTTTTGCATGACAAAATTACATGACTAAGACATCAAATTTTACGCAGCTTATGATTTCGGCTTAAATCATATGTAGAATTAAATTGACAATAGACTTTCAATGGAAGAAAAAGGATTTTAAGGAAACGGATCCGCCAAATTTAATGATATCCACCGATATCCGCCAAAGTTTTGTCCCGCTAAATAGACGGCTATATGAAACTTTCCCCCAACGTAGTCGTATTATTTTGCACAAATTCATGTTATGCTGCCCTACTTAGCGTGCATATCGAACACGTGTGTCGTTGATAAAGAGGCCATAGTGTCTTCACCATATATTTACATCCAGACTGCACTACATCCAACATAGCACATTAGTGATTGTAAATCTAAAACAGTTACAAGGTACCATTATTTTTACATGTATCAATTTCTACAAAAACACTCTGTCTATTTAAAGCCATGCTGTTACTGTGCGATCTGTGACAATGTGTGGTAAGCGCATGCGCGAAGACATATAATAATAAACATTCAGGTTGTTTTAAAATGAAGGGCCACGCCCCTTTCCAAGTGGAGATAATAAGGATTTATTGATAATATGTTGATATTTATCAAAAAACTTCTTTAAAATTACTTGGCCAGAAAAGCTGAAAAATTAAGGATAAAGTGTCAGCTTGAAGTGTATTATACGGTTTTAGGAAGAAACTAAATAACTCAATAAACAGTAGTCAATCATACTAAACGACAACTATCGTTTTATTTATCAATGAACAAAACTCGATTATATTACACAATAACTGTCATTACAATAATGAATTTTTGAGGATAAACGTCACTAACATTTTAAATTTATTATCATTTCAATAATGAAGAATCAAACAAGTAAAATCCATCAAAATAACATTTTGAATTATTATTATTTCAATTATTAAGAATCATTTTAAACAAGTAAAATCCATTCAGATAAGAAAGAAAAAACAAAGACAAGGTAAAGCGAATCATACCTTGGTGTTTTGCCAGTTGTTTTTCGAATACATCAGTACCATAGTTACGTGTAATATGACAGCATGTGTGGAAGATTGACACGCACCAGGAGAGCGGGCCATACATTCAGTAAGGTACCAATCAGAGAACTTAATTTCCCAATAATGTCTCTATTTCGTATTGAGTTTACAGTTTTTGAATGTTTTAGCCTGTTTAGCGGCGGAATTTTTCCAAAGTGGCATTCTTATAAGAAAAAAAACAGAATACAAATTTCAACTATAATGGTTTATTCTTCTAATATATGAACACAATTTTCGAAATGTGTGCATGGATGTTAAATACTTATAGAAAAAATATAAACAACTTGACAGAAATACCCCCCCCCCCCCCCTCATGTAAAGTTAAACTGTCCTGGCAGTATAGTGTTAAAATATTATAGAAAATATAATATAAGTACTATAGTTGATTCAAATTTTACGTCGAAACACAGACTTGTACATATCAAGTAAATGCTATTAGAAAGGGGTAAAAAAAAGAGTGGCATGAACAGTTATGTAATGATAATATCAAACCAAATGGTAACAAATAAAGAACACATTGATTGTATATAAATAGTTTAGGCACGTGTCATTATGCTCAAAATGTATGTTGTAGAAATAAGAGATGGATACTATTAAACTTTCGCAATGGTTCATGACCTCTAGTGATACAGAAAAAGGTAGATATTCCAAGCCAGAAATTCCACTTTTAAAACATGTAAATATTGTGCAGGTACTGTTTTAGAGGATAAAAAAACCAGTTTAATACATTGTGAATGTTATAGTGATACGTGCTTTTATCTATTTGCACAGTCTAAAAACATTGAGGTAAACTTTGAAGATTTTACTGAAAATGATAAGTTATACCTTTTAATGAATAACTCAAATGCAGAAGACATTTTAGCCAAAAACGCTTGTTTTAATGTATAGAAGAAGGAAACATGCTGATACTTTATAATTTTACTGTATTTTGTACTTCTGATGCAAAGGGGCATAACCTGTCTTATTTTTAGTGTCTCGTATGTCTTTTAAGACAGGAAGCCAGTATTTAATGTCTTGTAACTATATAAAATTTTACGTGTAATATTGCCATGTGACACTGAAATAAACAATTAATTACTTATTTTTACTTACTTGTTTCGCAATTTTGTAAACAAGGAAAAACTGAAATAACAAAATTAAATTCGATACAGAAAATTCCGGAAATAAAGTTCATAAGTGTTACTCCCATTTGATCATAAAAAAGATTAAGGTGACATCGTTTCATTGTCTCCAACAAAATTTCGATGTTTTGAGGCGACGCTTATTATTATGCGCCATTAATAAATAATCACCTTTTTATGGAACTTTGCTTATATGTGCCTAGATTTCTGTCTTTTTTTGTTTCTTTTTTCATGAATCTTTAGATTTTATTAAAAACATCGGATATTATTGATGTATGATAAATATTATCGGCGATATATTTTAGATTCAGTCATGGAAATGTTCGAATGATTGTACTTGACTTACATGTCTGTCTATGATTGTGAAATACTGTAATTTTACCAGATCTAATGTTGCCCATAGAATTCACAAGCGCAACAAGTACATGCAATTTACAAAATAATGAGACATTTAAAAAACTGATTTCTTTATATGATGTCTATGAAGTAGGATTCTGAATAGAAATGTGGTTTTTGTTAGATAAAACAATACATTAAATGCCTAAAAATTGTACATTAAATATTTGCTGTTTTTAACACGTAATTTTTTTTTGGCGTTCAGATAGTAAATATATTGAAATCAAATCTTAAGATAATGAAATAATTTTGAACCCAGGAACATTGAATAATACACAAGCATTAATTTTTTTAGAAAAGTGTTTAAAGTTGCTTAAATATTAAACATATGACAAAGACAAGTTTCATCATCCACCACAAAATACTGGTTTAAAAAGTGTACAAGTGCATGTTTATTCTGTTTAATAATAGCGTCTGTGATAAATTCTTTACATAACAAAAATCTAAACCAACAACAGTACCTTTTTATTCGGTTGTCCGTTCTTATGGACAAATCGTTCCGATAATCTTTAAGATTAAATAACGAAAAGAAACAGGAAAATATCATTCGATTTTTTTTTCATAACTAGGCATTTAAATTTGTTTTGATATTATAAATCGATGCTGCAATTTTTTTGTATGTATTTGATATATTGTCGGTGCATACAACATTCTCGTGTAGTTCATATGATAAAATATGTGTACACAATATCTACAAATAAATAATGTTATATTTGTTTAAACGATGAAAACTAGGTAATAAATGCATATTCCTATCAATTGCATTTGCCAACAGTAAATATGTCCGCATATTTGTCATCTGAGCAAACAAGTTGCGCTGTGAATCAAGACAATCTGATTACGTGTACTTTTGTTTTAATGTTTTCAGAAATTGAGAGGAAAACCCCTACACAATATTTAAAAAATACACACTAGTGTTCCGTTCCATTCATTTGTTTTGTCAGGTAAGATACAAACATTAATAAGATTAGATAAAACTTATTTCTTTTTTGCGTTTATTGAGTCTGTTCTATGTTAAATTTATACCATACACATGCATGCATAAACATTTTAACGATTGACGTTTTTTCTAAAAATGGAATTTATGTATGGTGTCATTCTACATGTATGTGGATCCCTTTTTTTTGATTAGTTTCGTGCATCGTTACAAAAATGTAAATCATAAGAAATGAACTTTCTTTTAAATTAATCCGGACATTAATTGTTTGAATTTTGAAACTGTCTGTTTTTTTAAGAAATGCATGTTATTGGATTAGACAACATGCTTTTTCTGTATGTAATTCAATTAAATGGAACCAAAATATAATGCATAATATATGTGCACGTGTTATTTATTGCATTTAAAATAACAAATAGAATTAAAAGCAATGCATTATTGCATTTTTGTATGATTACATAACTGTGGTAGTTCTCATAAATGGAATTTAGATAAATTTTAAAATGTGCAAACTGCGATTCAGAAGTCTAATTTACTCTTTAATGCAGATCAAAAGCGCAGCAAGATTTATTGATTCTGAACGAAAAACAAAGATACAAACTGAGACAAACAATGGTATGTTTTTTAAAGAGCCCCATATCATTTATTTCTTGTCAATACAAATGTTTAATTTCGGTCATTAGATTTCTATTAGCAAGTGAACACACCATCCCTTCATCTCTCTCTCTCTCTCTCTCTCTCTCTCTCTCTCTCTCTCTCTCTCTCTCTCTCTCTCTTTAAAATTATGTTTTATATTTAATACATAAGTTGGGTTTGATAGAAAATACAAGATTAATGTCTTTTAATATCTTTCTGTCCCAACTTCCATTGCTCCTGTAGAACGCTTATTTAATATACTTGGGAAGATTTTCAAACTCGGCACAGGATGCAGGTAAAAATGAAACTTTTAAAACTTTGATGACCATAGAGCAGATATTGTAATGGTAATGTATTACTTTACTCATGTAATGGTAATGTAATGCATTACTTCAAGAAAATTTAGTAATCTTATTGTTAATTTTATGCCCAAATTCATGAAGTAATGATAATGCAATTCATTGCTTTACAGTATTATTCGCCCAAAGCCTGCTATTAAGTGAACATGGATAAATAATTACATTGTTATCTCAAAAGGCAAACGTCATTTTTTTTTCTATGAATGCTAAAAAATATATCTATTCTTTTAGGCAAACAGGCAAGCTCAAAACCTATATGCATTAGTATTTAAAATCGAGAGAACCATTCCTTTAGGTCGACGTTTATATACAGTTGATATTTGCTGCAATGAGAACGATGAAGTTTGTATTTCGGCTGTGAATAGCGATGGAAGATGTAAAGTAGACAGAGTGAAAATGTTCTCTCCGTCTGGATTGTACATAGCAATTAAAACTAATAATTGGTTCACTGATTTTATATATGGAACCGAGGATTCGGTATTTAGCCAAAGAACAGACGATAATAGATGTTATAAAATCTGGCCTGAAGCATGCGTACAAGAAGAAGACCCTACAGCGTTCGGGAGCTTACCTAAGCAAGGTTTTTCGCCTCAAGGTCTTGCATTCCGGAAATTAGGTGGCTTTCTGATTTGTCTTTGGAACAATAAAGTTGGTCAACGAAGTTATGGGAAGGTAATAGTGTTGGACGGAAACCCTAATTTTCAAATTTTCAGGGATAAGAACACCCCTCTGTACGTCTGTCCCACCTATATAGCCGAGAACGGCAATGGAGACATCTGTGTCTCTGACGTCAGAGCCGTTGTTGTCACGGACGCCGGCGGCATGTTAAGATTTCGTTACCACGGATTGTCCAGCGACATTTTTGATCCGTATGGCATATGTTGCGATTCATCGTGTAACATAATCGTTGCAGATATGAAAAACAACAAAATCAGTTTAATCGACAAAGATGGTGCCTTCCTTTATCATGTGACCTATGAGGGAATGAATATGCCGCGAGCTCTATGCATCGATGAAGATGACAACATGTATGTTGGAGAATGGGATTCAGATGCAGTCAAAGTGATTAAACGCTAACCTAGCAAGTTATTTTAGTATAAACAATACGGCTTTGTTTCAACAAATGCTTGCGTTGTTATAGCCGTTTAAATGTTTAAGTGGAACCATTGCTTGGTGTACTGCATATTATCTCCAAAAATCACGTCTTTTGATCATATTGTTTTGTTATTTTCTAAGAAGATATGATTCTGCTCGTTTCAAATGGAGAAAAAAACGGTGCTCTTGAAAGATATAAATGTTTAAACAATAATAAATGTTTATAATTAGGTATCTAAATTTTAGTTAAATGTTGAAACACGTCAATATTATTTGCTTTGATAAGAATGTTCATGGAATTTGTTTTGATATCCTAGATACTTCAGATAACCAAAAACACATTCCAATATAGTTAAGGATGTAGACGAGGAATGTTTCCTTGAATGAAATGATATTTAAAAAGTAAATTGTAATTTGTTTGACATTTCTAAACATATATATTTATTTGTCAAACTTACACTTTAACCCAGTATTGTGAAATGAGAACGTATTGCGCACTTTAAATGTAGACGCATTTAGCACACCTGTCCCTGGACGCTGGAATTAATAGTGCACAAACATTTTCCAATATGTTTTCATTTTTCTTGTTTTTAAATGTTTTGTTGGCTTCAATCTTTTTTTAATTATACAATTATAGCCTTTTTGATGAGGTCATTACATGGTTTTATAGACCTGATGAGAGTATATCGACCAAGAGCGAAGCCTATAATGACCGATATCAAAAGGCTATAACTTTACTTTTATCATAAAAAATAAAAGAAAACTCATTCTCTTCAAGTGTGAAATATTTTGTTCCTTATGAAAAGGTGTTGATTTTGCTATTATGACGTCATAATGTGCGTGCCATAGTATTTTGTCATGAAAAGCTATGTATAGTATAGTGAGGTTTATTAATTTTCTTTTTTCTAGCATAGTAAGATCTGTAACAGAATTTATAGCACGGTCATGTGACAGTAATCTACCAATGATATGCTTGGGAAAAAAAAGATATGATAATTATACTTCAAGTGTGCGCTTACGTAATTTTGGATGATCGATTTTATTATTTGTTAATATATTAGCATTGGTAAACATCGCGAATAATAAATTTTGTTATCAAAGACGTTGAACAATTATTCAATTTTATTGAATACCTTTCATCAGCACTTTCAAAAGAGAGATTTTCCCCATGCCACGTCTTTTAAGATCATCGATGTGAAAAGGGGATCAACTGTAGCGGTCTTCAACGATTAAATCTAATGGTTGTATAATTTCGTTTCATCTGGTTTGCAGACATTTTTTGAAATAATAAAATTCTTCATTATTACCATTTGTTTTGATTTTTATTTTAATGAAATAAACCAGCTGTTTAAAAAAAGTGAAAAATGAGTCAGTGCTGTTTGCTCGTAATGCTTGAAACTAATTCATGTATTTACTGATAGCATTATATTTCACTAACGTTTAATGTCAAAACATTTTTCGTGTTATCGCATTTGTTATGTAATGTTTAAAGTCTGATAGCTCAAACAGTTTTATCAACCACAAATACAGCATTGCTGACGAATGAAGATTTCGTATCTTTCTGCTAATGTTTCTCATATTACACTTTCTTAATGTAGGAATAAAATAATGTTACGGTTTTAACAAAAGCTTGGAGCAGTACATGACAAACCCCGAATCAATGAAGACCGCATCTTCTTATCGTTAAATGTCCAGTCATTAATATGAACACATTGAACGCAATAACACTTGTCCAATTTAATTCATTTGTGTAAAAAAAAAACCGCAAAAAAGCATTTACTTTATTCACACTAACATGGCCCTTTATAGTATACAATATCTTGTCCTCAATACAGGTAATAAAGTATGGTCACGTGATGATATTTTTCATCTTATTTTGAATTGACTTGCTCAGGTAAATCAATTGGAGTCGATGTGGTTATACAATACAATTTTACAACCGGTTTTCAATTAATATATTTTTCAAAAAAAAATCTCATTACTAAACTGTAAAAGGTCGCTTTAGAATCGCAATTTTCACTAAAAAATTAATTGTAAATCGGACGTACTTTAGATTTCATTGTACAACATAATCTGTAACTAAAATGAAAACATATCATAATTATGTCCTATATAAAAGAACTGACATTGTACGTGATCATACATGTACAAACGATTACTAGTATATATCACCATATTTACATTGATTTGCTGTTATTTCCTGCACTTTGAATAACTTTGTTAGCCTATCTTTTTTATTTTTTTTTTCTAATTAAAATTCTAAATAATTTATTTATTACAGGTATTAATAGAAGCAAATTACATATGTTCTCAAAGCAAGAACAAAAGTCCGCATTGGTAGCTACTAATTTTCTGTTTGTTTCCTATACTTTCTGTAGGTTATTTGTCGTCCATGCGTAAATGTTCAGTGAATATATCAATCTACCTCTAATTTTTAATACAATTTCATTTAATTAAGAAATTAAACAAGACTCTTTCTAGATAGAATTATACTTAAAAAAATAAAAAATTATACACGTAAATAATTATTTGAAATGAAACATATTAACATTTAGGTGCAACAAAGTGGGCTTTTTAAATATTATGTGTGACTAAGGTCACGAACTACTGGGCTTGTATTATTTTTTCAAAACGTTCAGTTGTTGGGATACAAAATGATATTTTTAATGTATAGTGGGTCATCTCACCACGTTTTTGTTTATTGAAATCGGTTTGTTTCCCAATAGACCTTAATTAGACTATGAGAAAAATATGGAGCACAGACCCACTCTATAAAAGAAAATGCCTTGAAGTTCTGAAAAATTACAGTATTTGCAGGTTTTGATACGTATACGCCTGTTTGAGTCAACATAATCCAAGTATTGAACATACCTACAGGTTACAAATCAATGATTCGTTAAATATATATTGTTTCAAATGATTTTAAAAAAAACCATCAGATTTATTGATACTTTAATTATTCAGTAGCCTGTCCGACCGCGTGTGGGCATTTTACACGCCTTATCCACCCATCTTCTTTGGATACATTTTATTTTATGGTATTCTTTTTTTGTTTTTCTACCGAGGGGCCATATGGCACAATATCCTTTGAACACCCATATAAAGCCAATGTTATTCAGGTGAGCGATGTGGTCCCATGGGCCTCTTGTTAGTTAATCCCTTCATAATGTTAAATTGAGCAGGAAACAAAGATATATAAATAAATTAATCCTATATAAAAATAAGGCAAACAGACCTAGGGCAAACGGCGTCAAGGGCGAACGGACCTGTATACGAATTGCTCGTTGTACGACTTCACTTGACGTACTGTGACGTCACGGAAAATGTCAGTTTCCAGAGAGTTGAAGACATTCGAAGGTTCTGTGGAAGAGGTAGTTTTAAAGACAGCAATGACGGATCTTGTAACCTATGACTTTGCAAATCTTGTCATAGAGGCATGTAACGCATTGAAACCGGTCTCCTTTGTAAATGCGGATGTACTTATACAGTCAGTGTATTTGGAAGAATCCAAAGAAAAGATTTATGCTGCGGATAGTTTGGAGGACCTGAAACCAGACAGCACCAATGTTGAATACACCTTTGTTGCATACGACCAACTATTTAATACAGGGATTGTGAAAGAACTTATCGATCATGGGATAGGCGAACTACGTGAAGAGTGGAAACCAGCTGTTTTAGCAATATTGAAATTTCTTCGCGGTGAGTTATTTCTTTCTTTGTTGGTTGGTCAATTCAACGATGAAGGTCTTGGATATTATACTGTACCCCCCTCCCCCCATCACCATCAGTATTTGATATTATACTGTACCCCCCCTCCCCATCACCCCAAGTATTTGATATTACATGTATACTGTACCCCCCCCCCCCCCCCCCCATCACCCCCAGTAATTTTGTTAAGCAGCTTTCTAATTCTTTATAGGACTGGTGTCATATGATGAAAGGTCCGTCCCGTAAAATGGTCCGGTGTCATATTGTAATAGCCAGTCACGGGTGAGGTTAGATAGAGTGATCTATCGTTAAAATGACAGATGTAATACGGACCCCGTTTAATGATAGAATTCGTCCCATATACTCGCTTCGTAGCAAATAAAAAAATTATATCATGCTGTATCTTTCCTAAATTTTCATATGATTGGTCTCAAATACCTACAATGTTGCTCTTTTATAATCCCATATTACCACATTAACTGTTTTTGCAACAAAATCGCTGCCCCTTTAACATCCAGTTTGAAAATTCGCTGTTTATGGTCGCCATGTAAAGGATAAAATCCGAAACATTCCGAGTGCGATTTCCAACCAAATGGCAGACAAATTTAAACGCATATTTAAAAAAAAATACCTTGGTACGACTCATTAAATGAATATTTTGAGGACTAAATTACATATGCATGTTCAAAAAGGTTTTTAATGTATAAAAACATGTTTTTCCTCTGCAGATTATTTTTAACAGACTTATTAATAAAATTGATGCGAAGCTGATTCGCTTTGCGGCTGCTACATTGCAAGTATATGGGACAATTTCTTACTGTGACCTGAGCAAAGCCTGGTCACAGTAATATTCTTTCATGGGGTGAGGCTGAAATCCATCATGTTTAAATATAATTGATTATTGTCATTTCTTTTTTAGAAATACAAAATGTACACATCTTCCTTATTTTTGTAAATATGACTTGTTTTCATCATATTTCATTTCCCAAATTAATTCTTCCAACCCATTTAGGCCTAAATAAAATAATGGTTTCAGAGTTGCTGAAACCAGAAAATTCTGTCAGTCATTCGGTGTGATGACTTAGCATGTTCTGCCAGTCCAGAGCAAATTTTATCAGTCTGAATAAAACAGATATTAGAGATACTGTAGTTGTTCAGTGTTTTGAAATTTCTAAACAAATTAAAAATAGCTTTCAATTATTGCCATGAAAAATCCAAAATATATAATCAAGAATTAATTTCTGTTTTGTTTTTTGAGTCAGCTAGCAAAGCGAGCGAGTCCTTGTTAACATAGCCGCTTCTGCAAAAATTTTGCACTACATTTAATCCATGCGCTAAGGAAAATAGTGCATGCATTAACAGCATTTGTTTGCGTGATTGCCAATTTGAAAAGGTTAAACAATCTCATCTTTATTTTCACATATATTTTTAAAGGAAAATTAATTGAATCAAAAGAAAGAGTTGATTAATGAAATGGCCATGATTGTCCCTTTTCTATTTTATGGAACAATTAAGTAATGTCAATAACTTCACTACATTTCAACAATTCCCTGCCATTCTGGTTTAAACTATCATCATACTTGAGTGGACCCAGAGTAAACCCGAAGTAAACCCAAAGAGAACACAGACAGCAAACCCCAATCAAAAGTATACCACTGAAAGCAGATGCTACATGTGTTTTCGGAATATAAAACGGGCAGGAATTACAGGCAGCAAGATGGTAAAAAAAAAAGACAGGTCTGCTTCACACTTCAGTGCATACAGTGGACCCCAAAAGCAAATCCTAAGTAAACCCAAAGTAAACCCCAAGTAAACCCAATTTGAACCCTCAGTGGACCCAAATTTTTAAAAAGCAGACCCAGAGTTAACCCGAAGTAAACCCCAAAAGTAAACATGGGGTTTAGTTGGGGTTAGGTTGGGTTTGATTGGTACTGTACATGCCTGTTTGATACTGTATAAAATCATAAATACTTTTAATCTTTAATGATAAGTTGAACAATACCTGAGTTCTTTAATATTTATTTTCATTTCGATACATGCTACCTGTACATGCAACAAACACTGGCATTGATGTTCTAACAAAGTTTATTACAGGAAGCCATTGTCTACTTTCACTTTTAAAAAAATAACCAGAGTTATCTTGCTTAAAAGAGAGTGTCATTGTGAGGTGATTCTGTGGAAAAAAATCAAAGGTGTGATCATGTATAATTTGATCAAATCATAAAATATGTCAACATACATATCCTATTAGTAAACGGTGCACATCAAAATCAATACTTATTTAAAGAAATTGAGCTAGGGATTGTAAAGTGATTCATATACTAGATAAGAGCCATTTATACCAGTAACCGAGTCTACTAGTTCTTTATCCAAAACGTTCAGTTGGCCTCTTTTTTGATAGATAGAAAGTATCACCAGGAAGCTCTGTCTACAATGAAAGGAGTAGGAGATGAGGCAGAAATGACAGCTGTAATGGTGCAACATCTGTTCTCTCACTTGACAGCAGGCAATGATTATGTGATTGACAACAGATCAAAAAACCTCCCAAAATATTGCCCTTGTGAAATGGAAAATTGCAAAGCAATGATAAAGAATGGATGTACAGCATTAGGTAGGTTTATGTTTTTATTTTCCTTAATTCTACTTTTTAGCTAACCTGAGCCATAGCTCAAGTGCCCCTGCGAGATGATCATGAACAATTCATGATTTTCCCTTGAATGATTCATGAATTATATTCATGAAATGTTCATGAAAAGTTCATGAGGATCCCATGAACTTATTATTGGACATTTAAAAGTCATGAATTTTTGTTCATGAAAAAATGTTGATGAATATTCATGAACATACTTTTTCATGAATAATTCATGAACAGTTATATTCATGAAGCTTCATCATTTGATGAATGTCCAATAATAAGTTCATCGGATCTTCATGAACTGTTCATGAATAAGTTTAATGAATCTTCATGAACTGTTCATGAATATCATTAAGAATTTTATTCATGAATAATTTATAAATAAAATTCATGAACTATTCATGAAAATTCTTACCTTCTACATTTTGTATATAAAAAGGGTAAAATCTTTTAAAAAATCAAATATAAATACTTTATTATAATAAATTGAAGAATAATGAGACAATATCTTAAGTATCACATAATTTTTATGTACTGACTATCACTTTAAATAATCAGCAATTTTAATAAAGTTGTTTTAAAAAACAACAGGTAATGATATCAAAACTAACTCATTAGCTTTAAAGGAATGTTACAATATTAGAATTGACATACCAATATGCAATGATTTGAAATATAAGCGACATCAGAATATGATAACTAGTTGATAACTTGATAATATCAATATGTTCTTTATGAAACTTCCTTTGTTGCATCTTCTTTGCCTTTGCTCATGTTGATTTCACTTGTATTCCATATATTGCAATGTGCATTTACTGCATGGTAGGTAAAATGCTCCATCCTTTAAATGATTATTTTCTACAAACCCAGAGTGTCTTGGTGACAATACTTCTTGGTGGCAATTCTTCAGGCTTCACATATAGCCCCTTTGGTGGCAGAAAAGTTGTACCTCTGTACTGTACAAACATAATATGACAAATAGCAGTATAATTATGACATGTCGTTTAAAACACTTGGAACATCAACTAGTCATTCAATCCTCTCATTAAATTTTTATTTCAAATATTTTTATCAAGTAAGATAATGCTGAAATTGCACTAGAGCTTAAGAATGAGAGGGCTTACCCTAGAAAAAGTGATATTGCAGAAAAATAAAACAAGATGAAACAAAATGAAAAATTCAGGAGAAAACATGAATAGGCATTTTGCCTGCTCAGTGCTGTTCAATCCATTTCAATGTATCTATATACTTGAATAAAATACTTCTTAAAGAACAAGGGACGTTATTGGCCAAAAAATGCCGTGTTTTAAAATCTAATGATACCTACAATTTTCAAAAGCCAAGAATAAACAAAACTCAATGGTATATGATTTATTCATATAACTTTAGTGTAAGTATGATACATTTTACGTTAAACACGGCGCCTTTTTAAAACGAAACGTCGACATTTTTCGAAGCCTCTAACGCGGCGTAATAAACATGACGGACAGGCTTTACTGGATTTTAACACAACCAAACATTTCTCTTTTTTTTTTTTTTGGTATAAGTATTTATTTCCAAACTTTCCATTCCGTTTGTTTAGAAAAGAATTTCGTATTAACTAACCCGACATAGTTAGGGAATTCGTACTGCAGAGAAATACTCGAAAACCAGAAGAGGTAAATGAATATATTATTTACATCCACCAAGTATAATTCCCTCTATTTTATTACGAAAATGGATTGTACATTCACAGCTCTGTTGAAATTGATAGAACTGACATATAAACGATCCAGTTCTTACTAGTTTATCGATCGGTCAAAACCTTCTGCAACCTAAGAAAAATCCCGGACTACACGAAATAATCATGGTGATGTCAGAATCAAATTCCAATAGGAGACGATTTGGCTGTTTCTTATACCTAACGTACTCATGTACGTAACAACAATTTTGTTAATTTTTCTGACTTTTTTCAACCAATTTATTAATTTGTTGATAGAAAGATGTAAATATAAACAATAAATTAGCGATCAATGCAGAGAAAAAGAACGCGGGTAATGTAATTTTTTTCTGCAATGTCGCCACCTTCATTTAACGCATGAATCACCATAGAAAGCATTTTATTGTTTAATATCTTACTTATACTTTGTTAGTTTCTTGATTTTTTTTAATACACAAACAACTTCATGTAATTTAAGACAATCGACGCGCGTGGATAGAACAATTTAGCAACTTTATAAATGCGGGAATTTCACAAAGAAAATTATTTACCAACCGGTACAATAATATACAAGAAAACTGATTAATTAAACAGATGAATAATATATTTTAACTTTTAGCAAGTATTAAGAACGAGCACAGGTCAATGCACTGTCTTTTCAATCTAATTACGTGTGCTTTGTATAGATAAAACCTATAAACCTGGTCATACATAGATCGTCTACAAACTTTTAGTCATTGTGTGGAGATCGTTGTTTAAACCGTGAGTTTAGAATAAATAAAATTTATTCAAATAAGACTTTAGTAGTTCAGTCACTGTTAGTATGCACAAACATACATTCAGAGAGAGAGAGAGAGAGAGAGAGAGAGAGAGAGAGAGAGAGAGAGAGAGAGACAGACAGACAGACAGACAGACAGACAGACAGACAGAGAGAGACAGAGAGAGAGAGAATTAGTTTATTTCTGTTCAACGTATAGAATATATACAAATTATATAAACTTCACACTCGCAGTGTAAGAATCATATCAAACATAACAAACAATGTAAGACTAAGTAATTGCTGATCATACTTCTATTATCTTCGGGCTTGAAAAACAAAGGAACGACACATTTTTGTTGCAAGCGCAACTTCTCGGGCCTTTCCGGCAGGCTAGGAAAAACACCTCGAATGTATTAACATCACCGGATGTTAGAATTTTATACAAAATGGAGTAGCTTCCCATTAAAATAAGTATCGGCTATACTCTGTCCCAAGATATTTTGGATTCACATTTGGCTTAGTTGCTTGATATTTATAAATACCTCAAGATTCAAACGATGTTCATTAAAAAGTATGAAAAATTTCCAAGATTTCTCAGTCGAAATGCCCCTGTTAGCTTATCAGGTTTCAATACAATGCTAAAAAATGAGATGTCTACGGAGATTTTGTATTGCAGCAAGCCCGGATGATAACGTTGAAAAATTGCGCGATGTATTCCGAGTGTATTCGAAATGGAGAAAAAATGTAAACATTCCCCATTATAAATCTCCGTAAGGAATCTGTTTTCGTTCCTTTGAATTTTTCCGAGTGAAAGATGATAATGTGTCAATGAATTTATCTTGGAAAATATCCCTTTCAACTATTTCAATTGCACTTCTTTCACAGGTGAGTGTATTTTTATTAAAAATCGTCCAAATGTGTTGCATATATATCTTGGGACAGACTATAGACAGTCTTGTATGTCGCTTCTGTGTTATATTTTAGTGTATATCGTATACTTTAATGAAGTATGGCTCACATCTCAACAGATCGTAAAATGTGTTCTACTTATTTTAAGTTTTACAAAAAGGGGGGTTGTCATGGACGCCTAGGTAATACATTCGAGGTGTTTTTCCTAGCCTGCCGGAAAGGCCCGAGAAGTTGCGATTGGGTTTTTGTTGTCGACTCGCGGAAGGAGCATGTGATGCAGCTAACGGGCTGAGTATATGGTTGAATTTCATCATAATATGCTATTGTGCATTATTTTATCGATTAAAGGATTCAATATATGACAACTAGATTAAATAAATAGCTTATATTAGTGATTTAAAATTAAATGTACGTAGAGTTTAGTCTATCACACATTCTCTCTCTCTCTCTCTCTCTCTCTCTCTCTCTCTCGTTTCTTGGAACAAGTGATGTAGCCTATAAACAAAAGGTTTCTAAGTGGTTCGATAAAGATGAAGTCTAAAATTTTAGACAATATCACGAAAGACATTTTATCTACTGATTCACTAATTCTGCGCGCTAAAAAATGAATATTTACATTTTTCAGTGTCTTTGCCTGTGATAACACTACATTTGTACGTATCAATTTTGTACTGTACAGTCCAATAAATTCAAATGACGTATAATTGGGGCGCAAGTGGGGTTTGATTATTTATATTTAATGATTTAATCGTACGATGGCTTAAAATTATATAAATATAAGTAATAAGATATCATTCTTTGAATATTATGAGGTGAACATTTCGGTCGGGGCATGATCAAATCTATCATAAAGCCCGTCGGGCTTTATTGGATTTGATCACGCTCCGACCGAAATTATCACCTCAGAATACTCAAAGAATGATTTCTTATTCCTTTAATATACCGGTGTATGAAACATGTGCATGTTTTATAGGGAAAAAAATAGATACTAGTAAATATAAAAATGTTTTATAGAAAGAAAATATAAGTTGAAATTAACTGCATATATTGTTCTTATCGAAAAGGTATAATTGTTTTCATTAATATTTTTGATTTGATATCGCTGAATAGAGTAAAGTAAAACCCGAGACACATTTCCAAAAACGAGCGGGGGGGGGGGGGGGGGGGGTAAAATGGGATTAGTCGGGTGACAGTCGGCAGACCTTCAGAAGACAGGTTCTTATGTCTGTCGTCGCTCGGTCGATCGACATTTCGGCATTTGGATTTTCTTAAATGTCGGCCGACTGACGATCGAGGGTCAATCGGTCTTTTGGGCGATTTTGACAAATCGGCTGATGCACTGATGATCAACCGTATACGGATTAGGTTTAACATTTACCGGGTATCGGTTTATATATAAGCGGCGGTCAGGCGCGGAACCCTTTTCCTCGATAAATTGAAGCAATGCCCACGAAGTTACAGGTGAATATTCATCATGCGAACTTGTCTATTTAATCGGCCGACCATCGGTACTAGTCGAAAGTAAGAAACGATCACGGAAGACGAAGACATTATGACAGTATTTCTAACGTCTGTTCTGGTTTTACGATTAATTGATTAAACTACTTCGATCACTTCGTATGACGGATACAAATGGACTTAAACATAAACTGTTTACTTAAAGAGGAAATTATTAGTGCTTTGATCAATCCTTTCAATATGTCGGCGATTATTTTCTGTTATGATCTCAACAAAAATCCACCGTAAAAATTTTATATAATCGTTTACATCTACATGTAAATAGTGTGTGTGTTGTAATTTTCTATTTATTTATTTATCAATTTATTTATTTTTCGGTTACAATTTCTATATTTCTTTTTCCCTTTTGGCTTCTCTTACGTATACAAAAAATTAGTTGTTAAAATGTGCAGTTTTCTAATCCTTTTTGCTAAAATTCACATTGTTCACAGTTATTAACCGTCACCATTTTCAGTATATGAATTTGTTATGATACAGAAAATAAGTATGTTAAATATAAAAGTGGTTAATGCATGTGAAAGGTTTTAATTTCAGCAAAGATTATTCATATTTCTATATATTATAACGATTTTTGGAGATCATTCCATGTTTAGCGTACACTAGTGACGTCATAATGAAAAATGACGTCAGTTTGGTGCCTGTAGAATTTAGCCAGTATCGAACTTAGTACAATGCACCACATCAAAAAACAAAACTAAGACGTTGAAAATATGATAAATTTTGCGGCCAAATACGGCTAATAACGTCCCTTGTTCTTAAATACGATGAAACTATAATTGTTTTCAAATTTGTAAATGATACTGGCCATTCTATTAAAAATTTTCAATTACTTGCAATAGCATTTATTTATTACTTACTGAAATTTATGTTCCATGATCACTATCTTTAGGGCTGTCCAATATTCTGGTTTCACTGCATAATTCTAGAGTAAAAACAATTGTATTAACTCAAATGACATCAGCATATAACCTTACCTTGTAATTGCACCGATTTAGGTATATCAAATGTGTAATTTATTATCAATTATGTAGTTAAAACTTATAAGTTAGTCAAAAAAGAATTTCACTACAAATTTAAAACCACCATTTTGAAATGTTTGAAAAAAACGAACAAAACTTAATCTTACGTTTTGGCTCCCTTATTACATAAAAGTTATTTCAACATATACCTTATATTACCTTTAATATCATTACTTTGAACTACATCTGCTGCATTATCTTCTTGAATGTTCCATGCTTAATTAATCCATCGTTCATGTTTAAGACCCGTCTGCTTTCATTCAAAATGCGTAATCACTGGGCGGAAGTGACGTAATAGAATCAAAACAACTCGCTGACTGTGTATTCTGAGACTCTTTCATTTGGTTAAATATTTTTTTTAACATATGTTAATAATAATCAAAAAATATCTTTAAATGAAACTAATTATAAAATGCTTAAGTTTTCATCATTATATTTTCAGAGATTGAAGAAACGTACGATTTAATATCGTTCGGTTTACACAAGTTGTGTCTGTAAAATTTCAACCCCCTCCGATTTTGAACCCTCAAGGTTTTGGAACTTAAAAAATAATTTACACTCAATTAAATATTCTTTCATACTTTATTTTTATAATTTTGCATTAATGTTTTAAAGTAATATTTTCATTACTGCTAAATATGAAATTAATTGACAAATTGAAGTTCATTGTGTTCTTGTAACGGAGGCGAATCGACACGACACCTCATAAACAATGGCGGACTTCTCGAAACTCGGAGTGTAGTATCGGTAGTTGTCTGAGTTTAAACAGCTAATCATAAATGCATTGTTGGAAGTTCTCAACGGAATATTTACGAAACGGATTCGTAACTTCTTAGAATGAATCGCTTTCAAATGTGTACACCAGTAATGCCTTTTACAAAGAAACCGCAAAAGTTCTAAACTCGACGGGGTCCAAATTTCAACCGAATGTGCTCGGAACATTTTCTCTGTCGTTCTCCCAGGAGCAGACGCACTTCGTCTTGTGTGTATTTATGCTTCTATGATAGACTGACAACCGACCACGTCTTTAATAAACTTGATATACTTCAAACAAGTCGGAAATCAACGTATACTAAATCTTTTTTCCAAAGAAATATGCAAATTTTTAATAATTTCCTTTTTTCAGTTTAGTTTACAAGATTTTTACAACATAAAACAGCCATAATGTATCATCTGCAAAGACTGATTATTCACTGATAAATTATGTAATTTTTTTAAAATATGAATTGAACAATGAAGAAAGTTATGCGTCAAATTTAGGATCTAGTAATGAGCATTTGATCATGATGTCTGAGACCTTAGTTGTTGTCAATGAATTTACATGTTTCTTAGAATTGAATAAATAATGAAACTATAATATATCACATCTTTCTTTTTCAAAATTAAAGATGCCACATATATATAGGTGTTTGCATGAATATTCATGAATGTTCATGAAGACTGTGTTTTAATATTAATATTTTAAGATGTATAATTTTTTTTTTTTAAAAGATAATGTTCTGAATACTAAAGTAAACTATGTTATTTATAAAAGTATTTGAAATTAATTATATATTTCGTAAATTAGAACTTCATGAAAATTTATGAATGTTCAATACCTAGAACTATTGAAAACCAGGTATTTCCTGTATTCTTGTATATTCATAATTTGTTCATGAATTACATTTTAAGAATATATTCATGAATAAAATTCATGAACCACCTTTATGAACCAGTTATGAACTAGTCATGAATACATCATGAAACTTCATGAACGGTTCATTAAAGTTCTTAAAATCATGAATTTCATCTCGCAGGGGTGAGATGTGTCCATTGTCCGTCATCATATTTTTTATCGTCATGGTAAACTTTTAACATTTTCATCTTCTTCCCCAGAACCTCTAGGCCAATTTCAAACAAACTTGGCATAATGCATTCCGTAGGATGATTTGAAAAAAATATGGGCGGGTGGGCAGATTTTATTCATTATTTTTTTTTAATCATCTTTTTCACTGTTTATGTTCTAAAAATAACAATTGTTGTATTGTTTTAAGTTGTTAATGCTATAAATATGAGTACACAAACCCACTTGTAATCTTTTAATTCCATTTTAATTTGACTCAACTGTTAATGCATGAAGATATTTGTATCCTTGTGATAAGAATCATGACTGGAATCCACATGTTTAGGCAGCCATTAAAATGTTTTGGAATTTTCTGTATACCGAGCCCGATTTTTTTTCCTGTTAATTTTTTTCTACACAATTTTTTTTTAAAAAAAATGCATTGGGGCGGCCCATTTTCAGAGGGGTGAGTGGGGATGAGAATCTAAAAATTAGTTTAGGATTCGGAATTAATTTCTTTACAACTTTGCTTCAATAATGCATTAATTTTTTTTTTCCTTTACAAGTTATTGACAAAAAGCTTTTAATGCCTCAAAAATAATGAATAAAATCCGCCCACCCGCCCAAATTTTTTTAAAATCAGGATGAGAATCTAAATATTAATTTTATATGGCCAAAGGTATTTTTATTTTAAGCCTCAATTAGCAAAAATTATAGTCTGGTGGAAGAAAACATGTATATAGTGAATTTGCTAAAGGTATTATTACGAATTTGTTATACTGATATAACGAAATACGGATATAACAAAGTTAATCCATTGGTCCCTTAGACCCTAGGACTTTGCTATAATAACTGAGATTTACTGTAATGTTGAGATATTATCCTGTTTACTCTCAAACTCCTGCAAGGAAAACTGAATTCATTATTTTGTAGACAGGAAGCTACAAATTTCATGTTCCCTGAGATCGATGTTCTGTCTCTAGGGTGGGGCCAAAATAATCATGTACTGTAGACATGGAAAACATTATGGTGTTTTTAATTTCACTACGGTCAGACAATTTTCCTTGAATATTGAGCTATGCATTCACCATTTCCGTGCTAAGGCTGCCAATATTATTACAGATGCATGTTTGCTTAAGTGGGGCCGAAGTTACCACTTATTTATCGTAATCATTGTATATTTAAAATTTATTAAAAAAACCAAGCATGAGTATTACGTTAATTTAATACAATTAATATAATAATTTAACAAACTTTAACATTTATAATGGAAGATTGGTTTCACCTTTATCTCTGTGGTTCTGTGGCCCTTTTGAAGCCACTGTGAATACGGGTGCTATTGTCACTTACATCACTGACATTTCCTTAGGTCAAAAACTCCTGTACAACCATGACATTGTCTTTGATCGGCATTCATATTGAGCAGTTCATTTTAAGATTAATTGATTAATATAAAGGTGTACTTCTTTTTCACAGATTACATGTACATTTTCCCTATAATTTTCATGCCCGAATATCAAATGCACATTTTACACCACTGCTTATTACATTTGACACAAACTTGTTTTATTGTTCTCATAGCACTTAGCATAAACAAGGCTTTAATTTTACGATGTTCAAAAGAAAATGATATAAATTTATAAATCAGGATTTACCTTTCTAGGATTTTTTTTAAAGAAATTGATTATCCGTGAAATTAAAAACGCCATGAAAAGTACTTACACAGGAAATTTTAGGCGTGTGGAATTAAAGAAGATTTTACAGAAGTGTTAAAGTTTAATGTTTAAGAAAATTGTCTTCTTTACTTCT
The DNA here is from genome assembly GCF_902806645.1 of Magallana gigas. Lineage (NCBI taxonomy): Eukaryota > Metazoa > Mollusca > Bivalvia > Ostreida > Ostreidae > Magallana > Magallana gigas. The sequence continues at coordinate 12,021,903 of NC_047560.1, read as the reverse complement.
GCTGATACGGAACATACTGAATAAAAACTGACTGCATATAGAGAAAGACTTCCAATGTAGGGATTTTAATCTAGGCGGGGCCAAAACACCAATAAATCGGTAGCTTTAATAATATTCCATGTCACGTACATGTAAGGCAAGGGTAATGGCTTGGGGGGGGGGGGGTTAAATATTTGTCTTATTATTTTATCTGCTCAGGAATTTCAATGAAAAAAAATGAGTAAATTCACATTTTTAAAACAGGGAGGGAATGAAGCTGTCTATCAAAGTTCAGATATTGTGAAACCATTTGGAAGGAGTTCAGGGGGAAGGATTGTAACAGTAATTGGAGTTATCTTCCCTTGCTTCTTCATAACAGAGTTATCTTCCTGTGCTTGTTCATATTTAGTAATTAATCATTGAATATAATGTAATTATTAATAAGAAGCTCTAGATCAAAACATTCATGCAAGTCTTTTATCAATTGAAACAAAAACAGTTTTTGAACTTTGTTAATAAACAAATAGACTTTTTAATAATAAAGTAATATAACTGGCTAACCAAAATCACTGATAAGCGTATACCTGTTAAATGATTTTGATTGAAATGCCAGATGGTGGTAAAAAAAATTTAAGTATTTATATATGCAAAAAGCTGTCTTGCATCTTTTCAATATCAAGTCATGCAGATTAAGATCTTTAAGCTCTTCATTAAAATTTTAGGTTTCTTAGTCCTTTTTTGAACGATTTCAGACAGCAAGGTGTTCATCATTACAATATTATAAATTTTTTACTCCAAAATACATATATGAGACCCTCAGCAAGTTTGTATCATAATGGTCTATGGTACTCAGGTGACCGTTAATGCCTGTTGGCCTCTTGTTTATCATGCAATTAAGGTGGTATGGGACACTTTCATGTTTGACGTACCTCTGATCAAATGTGTTTTCTTTCCCGAAATTCTTATCTAAATGTGTAGATATAACTTTTACCTTTTCCTAAAATATTAAAAATATATATTTTGGGCAAATATTATGTAAAATTTGAAAATAATAAACTGGTAAGAGTATTTTGGTAATAATAAATTTTATTTACATCAATATCAACAGGTGTCCCATATAGCACCTTAATTTTGTTTGGTAATTTTCATAACAATCATGTTTCCGCCTATCAGTACTTGCAGTACTTTGATTATTGTTATTTATTATTTTCTTTTTTTTTTAACATTAACAGGTTCTCTTCAGACTTGGCATGGTAATGCAGATATTATTTTGAATCAGAACATAGCAGTTTCACTCATAGAATGTCCATCCAAAGAGAAAAACCTGTGCATTGAGACTGATGACAAGTTTGAGGAGGAAAACCTATCAGATCCCATTCAAAAAGATAAAGATGAGGAGGCAGGCCCATCGAGTCCAAAGAGAATTTGTAAGGATGATAATGACAATGAAGAAAAAGAAACCCAATCACAACAGATGATTGATCAGGTTATTGCACAAACAATCACTAATGCCTTCTCCCAAGTCAGTAAGACCCCAGCTTTATCTGGGTGGCTTATACCAACTTTTGGTTGTGCTCTTGATCATGTGATTGCACTATTATATGACCCCAAAAATGATGTGCTGCTTCAATGTGTTGATAAAATCCCAATATGGGGATTTTATGGTCTCTATTTACCATCCATTGTCCAAATCTGGATGTTTTTGAACTTCACAGTTTTTACGATTAAAGATCTTGCAGATGACTATGAGCTGAAAAGATCTAACTTTCATGTGCTTGCTAAATATAGATTGGAGGACTACCGAAAAATAAAACCTGGAAAAGCATTTAACCCTACTTATGACTGTGATTATTATAGTGATGTCTTGATACGGATGAGAAAGAAAGGGAAGAAAGCTCATAAAAAGCTTGCAGAACATTGAAATTTGAGATCAACATTTGTCATTTGTGGAGCTTTTCTATAAGTGTTATGTTCATTTTATGAGTATTTTTTCTACATGAGGAAGGCACTATAGTATATTGAGTCATATCAGTCACTCAGGTGTCCTATTGCTGTTTGATTTTGAGCATCTTTTGTAATGCTAGAATGCATTAAGATAAAAGAATAATGATAAATTGCAAAAAAAATAGTTACTTTGTCCTATTTTAGATAAACACCTTCACATTGTAAGAGAACCGACTGACAACGTTTGATGATCCTATACCTTATAACATCAAAAATTTGTTTTTGCCTAAAACAACTATAAATACATTTTGGTGTATAAGATGTAAAAACTGTTAAGATTTGTTAATCCTTCAAGTGAATGCTTAAAGAGAGTGGTCATAAAATTTGGAATATAGATTATACAGTGGCACACTGTTGACACATGCATGTGTATGGCTAAAATATACAAGAACAAAAAAGATTTGATGGTATCTAAAGAATTTACTTATAATGCTTGTAAAATAAAAAGCTATAAAATTCAGAAATGGCTACTGTGACTTTTTTTTCTTTGAAAAACCCTGATACTCAAAGATGCCTTGCTTGAAAAAGTTTGTTGATTTTAGACCCCAAGTTTCCTCACGAATTTATCTAAAATAATTTCTTAAAACCCACAAAAGGCTCATAAGAAATTACTGCTCCCCAGAACAATACTTGAGTTTTCAGCTCTTGTAAGCTAAAAAGGCTACAGTGACCTATTTTATGGGTCAGTTTATATCAGATGCACCAACTGACAACATTTGATGATTACCCTTTAAAACATGCTCAAAGTGGACAAATATTTTAATTTCTTATATCTAAATGTAATTTTAGTAAAATTTCACTAAAATATATATTAAAATATATCACTAAATTGACTAATAGGATCTAATGTCGAAATCCCTGACACCTTGGCTAAAATTTTTTATAATTTTGGTAGAGGTCTCTTTTTTCTACTTACTATCGATACACACCAAATTTAGTCATTACGAGTAACTATTTCACTAGGTTTTGAGAAACTTAAAATGTGATAAACTGTGATTATCAGAAGATATTATGTGTTTTAAAAAATGAGTGTCTTATTATAATCATTTCATATGAAAATAATTTCAGCAGAGTTGTTGCCATGGGATATTTTCTTTTTAAATGTACTAAGTTTAATTTTCCTTTACATCTCGCCTATCAAAATAGAAGAAAAAAAAAATGAACTCCAATTTTTGCCTGAAATAAGTTTAACTTATGCCATATCTCAAAATTTTGAGATATGACCCCTTCTTTTCTTACTTTTACATGAGACATTAAATGTATGTCTAGTTTTATACAAAGTTTTGGAAAGATGGCATTACTAATATTTTTTTTTTATTTGCGTTATTATTTGATTACTCTAAAATTGTGTAACAATCTTAACATCTGCTGTTGAGTTCATTATGCACCGGCATATATTTGAAGCCACCAGTAAAGCAAGGATTTTAAACTTTGACTTAAATATTACTTTTATAGTCACTACATGTGTTCAACTTCATACTTTATTGAAATCATAATTAAATAATAGTTCAAACTAATATATATTTGTTTGATTTCTTCAAATGATCAATTTCCATGCCGAAGGACCATGTGCGGTATTATGTATTTTTTGTCCCCAAAATTAAATTTTTATAACGAGCTTTAAAAATAAGGTGGAAGATAGTTAAAATCATATTAAAAATGAGGGTGTAAAAGGCTATCACCAAAGTGACGTCATAATGTAGAAATGACGTCATGAAGATTGTCTTATTTTGATAAATTGATGTTTTGTAGCAAAATGTGGGTGTTTTCCGAAGGTATTTCACATGGGAAACATCGAGCGCAGACTTGCTCAAGTGCCATTTTTAGTATAATGTGTATAATTATCTAAAGAGAAACATGTGTTAAAATCGTACTTGAGCAGACCTGCGTTCTATATTTCCGAATGCAAAATATAAAGCAAAAATGGGAATATTTTCATTTGTTTGCAAATTTGCATGAATTAGGTCATTTGGATGACGTCATACATGTAGATACATAGCGAATGAGCAATGATGACTAAAATCAAAATCAAAGTGATAGGCGTCCACTGTACAATCATTTTTTAGTATTTTATTTTTATACGATGCAATTTAAAAATTAGCTAACATTGGGGGCAGATATTTGACTATACTGCACATAGTCCTTTTAGCAATAATTTCAGGAAAATGATAATTTCTGTTTGCATGGAGCCCCATATTTCCAAAAAATGGTTTGTGACATGGTTCACAAATAAAATAAATTAACATTTTAGGTCCCCATCTTTATATACAAGTGGTTTTCGGATGATTGACATTACTAGTATTTCAGGTGCCAACCTCCTTATGGCAGAGTTTCTAAGACGTGTTTGCTGATTCTAAAGTAAAGTTCGATTATTTATAAATGTACGTTGCGCGCATTGAACCCCATAGACCGTTAAATACCACATCATGTTTATGATCAAGATATACATATGTTGTCTTTAATCAACGTTCTAAAACTGTAGACTACGAGGCGAACAATGGAAGTAGGACCTATGGAAGACTTTAAAAATGTATATGAAAAATGACAATAACAAACTGTCAACCATCTCAAAAATCCATAAAGCGAAGTACGAACTTAAGGTGGCTCTATACACCACTTTTTGATGACGCAGTACGCAAAAAAGTAAACCTGGAAGCAGGCAATTCCGGTACTGGCTGATTTAAACTGAGGCGAATTGTATGGGGACCGCTCTTTTGAAAAATTTGTTAAATGAATAGATTTAATTTGATAATTGGAAAATTCATTACTTACAAGTAATGTGGTATGTGATACCTTCACGTTGTGTGGTATTATTTATCGAAATAAACAATAAAATCAAGTATAATTTTTTAAATAGTTTCTTTCCCATTTCAGACATGTTACACGATAGCGCAGTGGTTTCGTGGGTACCCTTCAAACCTGTAGGTCATGAGTTCGAATCCCGTTGAGAACCAAAAACATTTTAACTTTCCAAAATTTTCTAAAACGTATTTTTTATTTGAATACAGTGAAAGAAAATTCTAAACCGGTAAAAATATTGCAATTACAACATACTTTAATGCACATTAATATCGACACCTTTAGGGGATGGGAGCCGCTTATTTTAAAGATTGTTTTGAATTTCTCTCAGGTTGGGATACATAAATCCTATTAGCCTAGTCAATTTTCCCCTTTATTTATTTGACTTAGTTTTGCATTAAAGCGAATATATTAACTTATACAGGCCTATAATGAAGTATGTATGTATTTATCATTCCATCGTGATATTTAGGAAATTTTCTTCAACTCAGAAATGAAAAGTCCCCAAGGTGTTTGGGCCTTGGGACTTAGGAACGATAACCCTTACCTGAGGAACTTTCATACCAAATAAAATTTAAAATATTTTTTGTGTTTATTTGCAATGATTTTCATTCAATTTTTTATGTCACATTTATTAAAATACATTTTCTTATAACATTAAGCAACCTTTTTAGATGATTTGTCAACAGAGTAAGAAAATATGAAAAATTATGTTTTGGGGAAATAATAAAAAAAATGCAATTATAACATTTTTGAATGTTAAGAAGTGTTATAATTTTTTTATGTGTCCGAAGGAAATATCCATCATATGACAAAAAAAATTTCTCAATTTGTTAATAGCTGTCTTTTTAAAAATTATTTTACAAAATCACGAAAAAACATTAAAAAATTCTTTTAAAATACCTATAGTATCCCTATCATCATTTTAATATTTGATAGGTCTTCTATTGAAAATTGGAATAAACTGTGGGTGTATAGAGCCACCTTAAAGCAAAGCAACAAGGACCTTTAAAAAAGATAGAGGTAGGATCCGGTGAGGTAAAGCAAGCATTCCCTGTTGACCGGTCGCACCCGCCGTGTGCTCATTGTCACAGTGGGCATGTTATCATGATCAAGGTCAATGTCAATATCGGGAAAAACTTTAATATTTAAAATATTTCTTGTGTTCACTATTTTTGTAAAATTAAAGATTTGTTTCATTTATATTTAACAAAGTTAGTGTATATTAATGTTCTTAAAAATAGGAAAAAGTTCCAGATTAAGTGACCGTGTATAGTTTCTGGCGGTTCTGGGGATTTCGTTTGGAATTACATCCGTCGTGCGCTGAACGAACGGGGTCAAGGAGTGTTCGCGTCAAGCGTACGAGGTTTGGGATAGATATTCGTGTGGGCCATAGGTAAAACATATGGGTAGCGTGTCATATTTTTGACGGTTTACAAACATAAAATAAAGTCAAGTGATAAGTGAGTCCGTGTTTATTGGACTTGGCTTGACGATGGTAACAGTTAACATGAATCAACAGACAGACATTTACAAACGAATGTGGCGGATAATGACACTCGATCGCTTCTCACCGCTGCAACCCGGGTTCGACCCCCGTTATCAACAGTGGTTGTATGTGAGAGGGTATGGTGGTTCCCCGCTTGGACACGTGGGTTTTCTCCGGGTACTCCCACATCAATATCCCCCTCGCGAGTTAATTATCCCCTACGTGTTAACGAAAAATTTATACATTAGTTTAGTTTTTTAGTGGCCTCCAAAATCAGGTTCTGGATTCTGGGTTAGTTGGACGTGGCCAAAGCAGATAGTCGTATTGAAGTTAAAGAATAAAATCCAAAGTAAACTTTATACAGTTACGTGAATTGTTTCTCACCGCTCATGGAAAAACGCATCGTCCTGTTATAAATTGGGCAACGATTTTCTTTTTTTTTTGATTTTCTGGAAATTCTGTTGAACGGGCGAAATGGATGAAAGTTAAAAAAAAACGTATAGCTAGGTACAAAAAAGACGTTCTTCTTGCATCGGTCAACAGTCGAGAGATTTTTCTTTTTTAAATCATATTCCATATTTTTTTTTACTAAATGAAATTGAAAATAATTCAAATGAATCAAAAATCGAATCACGGCATTGAATTGCGATGCATTCTTATTGAGATGCATTATTTAACTTGTAGTTGAATATATAGCTAGTAAGTAATGAAATATAGCGAGGATGGAATCAGTTAACAATCTAGTATATATTTTATGGAGAAATTCCTTTCAATGTAAGTATATACATGTCCACATGCACAGACCTTGGTTAGCTAAACCAGCTATAAACATTTCCAACATATTCTGAAAAATGACTGTGTGCAGTGCATGCATGCTTTTAAAGCAATAAAATCTGAAGAAAAAAAATCATAAGGTAATAGGAGAACGTGCAACTTTACATAACATCAACTCTGCGTCTCTTGGGCGGTGACTTTGCTACACAATCAACATTTTAATCAGACGAGCTGCTCATGGAACATACATACAGTAGCAAGGCTTTCTCCATCAGTCCCTTCCTGACCGGGGTTCCTTCAAATATAATGGCAGCAAATCTATGCCAAACATTTTTATGTTCTACAAAATACATTGTACCAAGATAACGTACCGTTAAAAACTGCTTTACAGTTGTTTCTCTTGTTGACAACAGTATATTGCAGTACATATACAGACGTATGAGTAGTTTTGATTATTCATTTGTCTTTTATACTTGGTTAATAACTGAAATATGTGGAGTATTATCAAATATAATGTTGATATTGGCTCAGTGGTCATAATAGTGTTAGAACAGTGACCAAAATGTCGTTGGTTCGAACCCTGCTATAGGCACTTAGCCTTGTGCGTTGTGTTCTAGTGTAGACAGGGTATTTTTATCTACATTGTACATCAGCTAAAGCTCCTAATAACTAATGTCCTATACAGGGGGATTCAATAACTCTTATATGATTATCTCCATATGGGAATTTGGGATAAAAGCATCGGTCTTTTTGTTTCGTTCATATAATTTTTCCAGTCTATATAGTGTATTGAAATTCATACTATGAATATTTTCCCGTTTGAACATCCATTGTACAGTGCTCCATTGTGGCTGTGTTGACCCGTATTCAAAAGAAACACATAAATGTACTAATGTTTGACATTAGGAAAATTTCAACATGAAAATCCTGTACCTAAAACATATCTAATTTTTTTTAAACTTTATAAAGAAGATGGGTGGATAAGGCGTATAAAATGCCCATACGCGGTCGGACAGGCTACTGAAAAATTAAAGTATCAATAAATCTGATGGTTTGTTTTTAAACCATTGAAAACAATATATATTTAACGAATCATTGATTTTTAACCTAAAGGTATGTTCAATACTTGGAATATATTGACTCAAACAGGCGTATACGTATCAAAACCTGCAAATATTGTCATTTTTTAGAACTTCAGGGCATTTTCTTTTATAGAGTGGGTCTGTGCTCCATATTTTTCTCATAGTCTAATTAAGGTCTATTGGGAAACAAACCGATTTCAATCAACAAAAACGTGGAGAGATGACCCACTATACATTAAAAATATCATTTTTGTATCCCAACAATTGAACGTTTTGAAAAAATAATACAAGTCCGGTAGTTCGTGGCCTTAGTCACACATAATATTTAAATAGCCCACTTTGAACTGTCTGAAATGGCTCAGTGGTTAGAGCACCTGGCATAAGCTAACCTTATATATCTAGGGTTTTTATGTTACGGGTTCGATACCACCAAAATTTCCGACAATATTTTTTTTCTTATGTTTTGTTAGATATATTAAAACTGACTATTGTTAGAAATTTTGCTTTTGCAAAGTTTTATTATAATATATTTGAATATATTTAATTGGGGAAAAATAAATTCAAAATTGTATTTCACTACTAAACCGAATGGGCATTTGCGCCATCTTATTCCCCCATCTTCTAATTAATTAGGTCATTATAAGTAGGTTGGTAGGCATCTACAATCTAAAACTGTTATAATCCCTGGGGATGTGGATTTCTACCATGCATTCAACTTGAAAATGACAATCATTAAAAAGGTTTCAATTTTTAAAAAAAACTTTTAAAACTATTTATCGCTATAAACGCTATTCATCAATATTCATAACAATGAAAAATACCCCGCAGTGTATTCGAAATACAGGATATGCGTGTAAGTAAACACACATAGTATAATCATTTATTTAACTCGCTAACGCGGGTATGTATTTTTACCGCATTGTAGCAAAGAGTTTGTTGTAAATAAAACTAGCAATTATACTCATTGTAAAAGTTATAAAACCTTAGACAACAAACCTTGGTTTGACGAAAAATGTGTAAACCTTCGGAGAATCTATTTACGGAATTTGAAACTGTTCAATAGTGCAAAAACTCATTACAATAGAACTCTTCTGGTTTCAGCAAAAAGAACTTATAAAAAATACGAAGGAAAACTTAAGCGTGTTTACCTCCGATACCAAGGAGATCATATGGCATATTTAAAAAAGAAGAACCCCAAACAATTTTACCATTTCTTTCGTCAACATAATAAGAATCCTATACAAGGACCAACTATTATAAATTTTCATGATCATTTTAAAGAGCTGTCCTCCTCGGATAACAACACCTACTCCGATCAGGAAACATTCGCTGAAACGGACACTTCTTCGTACCCCGAACTTAACGGTCCAATAACAACAGAGGAGGTAACTCGCGTCATAAAACGTTTGAAAAAGGACAAGTCTCCAGGAGTGGACAATCTTTTGAATGAATATTTTATTGCGTTTGGTGACTATCTTACTACATACTTAGTTGACTTATTTAATATTGTTTTTTCTTCCGGTATCTTTCCCCAAATATGGTCGGAAGGTATTATAACTCCTATTTATAAAAAAGGAGACTCTGTGGACTGTAATAACTACAGAGGTATCACACTTGTAAGCTGTTTATCTAAAATATTTACATCTCTATTGAACGACAGATTATGTAATTGGTCCAAGGCATATAATGTAATCACTGATGCTCAATTTGGCTTTAGAGCTGGACATAGTACAACAGATGCAATTTTTATTTTACATTGGTTGATTAGTCGAAGTATTGCAAAGAGGAAAAAATTATTTTGCTGTTTTGTAGATTATCAAAAGGCTTTTGACAAAATTGATAGAAATCTAATGTTTTTTAAATTAGCAAGAAGTGGTGTTGATTGTCGTATGTTAAACATTATAAAGTCTATGTATAGTAACATAAAGTCATGTGTAAAATATCAAAATCATATATCCGAGTTTTTTGATTGTCTCGAGGGTTTGATGCAGGGTGAGTCTCTGTCTCCTTTCTTATTTTCCTTGTACGTAAATGATTTTTAAAATGGAATTCATAAAGGAGATGTGTCTACCTGTTGAAATTAGAGATATTGCTTTATTCTTAATTATGTATGCAGACGACACTGTACTTTTTTCAGAGACAGAGCAAGGTTTACAAAATATGCTGGATTGTTTACAGCAATATACATCCAAGTGGAAGTTAAAAGTTAATGTAGATAAAACAAAAATTGTTGTATTTAGAAAAGGTGGAAGGTTAAAAAATAATTATTGTTGGAATTATAACAATGAATGTATTGATATTGTTGAAAACTTCAATTATCTTGGTATAACTCTGAATTTTAATGGCAGTTTTCATAAAACGCAAAGCGTTTTAGCATCACAAAGTAGAAAAGCGATGTATTGTTTATTGTCCAAAATGAAGCCATTACAATTGAATGTTAATACAAAATTGTCACTGTTTGATACATATATTGGTAGCATAGTACATTATGGTTGTGAATTATGGGGACAGCACCCAGCAAGTGAATTAGAAAGTATACATTTAGATTTTTGTAAGAAGTTATTATGTGTTAAGAAAAGTGTTACATCAATGATGGTGTATTTTGAATTAGGTCGTAAACCACTGCAGTTGGATAGAAATTATAGAATGTTGAAATATTGGATAAAGTTAAAGAATAGTGATAATTGTATTTTAAGCAATATATACCAAGATATGTTAAATGAATGTGAAACACAGTTAGCCTCTAATTGTTGGCTCTCATACATAAAACAATTGATTAACAATTTAGGTTTTGGATATATATGGAACTGTAAAGAACAATTTAATGAACATGTATTCCTACATGAAGTGAAGCAGAGGTTGACCGACATGTTTATACAAGAAGGACATGGCTACTTTGAAAATTCTCCCAAATGTACAATGTATAAGCACTTATGTTATAATTTTGAAGTACAAGAATATTTAACAAAACCAATACCAACTGTATATGTTCAATTTATAAGTAAATACCGTTTATCCTCTCATCAACTCGAGATTGAGCGTGGCAGATTTTATAATATCCATAGAAATGAGAGAGTTTGTAAACTATGTTCACTATCACAGATTGAAGATGAGTTTCATTTTATTTTAATCTGTCCATTTTATAAGGAAATAAGAAAGTTGTATGTAAAAAAATATTATTATGAAAAGCCTTCTGTTTTTAAACTTATTCAATTACTTTCAACAAAGAATATCAAAGAGTTGTGCAATTTGGGAAAATACTTATATAAATGCTCAAAATTACGATAAAATTATAATTAGTTTTTGTTTTGATAATATACTCTTCATTATCCTGTTTACTTCTGTCATGTAAATTTTGCAGACTGTTGTGTGCACACGCAGTCTAATACAAGATTGTGATGGTCTTTCTTTTTTGTTTCTGTTTTTAAAAATTGTTTTCATATGTTTGTTCACTTATGTATATATGTTAAACCTATGAATCGTATGGTTCTTGGTAATAAACAATACAATAAAATACAATGTATTTTTCTGCAATGTCGCCGCCTTTATATCCCGCATAAATAACTAAAGAAAGCATTTTATTGTTTAGATATATGCTCACGTTTAAAGAAAATTGAAACGAACTCTGATTCAATCATAAACCACCATTTTAAAAGGAAGCCAAAGGGTCAGTTGAATAAGGCGCTCAGACTACTCTCAACAGTAAGATGGATTTTTTTAGAACCTCAGAAGAATTCTTTTTATATAACTAACCCGGAATTCATATATAAAATCCAAACAGGAATCAACACACGTGTAGATAGATTTTATTAACATGAAATACGTTTAATCTCATGTATTTAATGGCATATACCACCCGGGTTCCAAAGGAATAAGAGACACGCGAAGGCCGCTTCTCAATTTCGCCTGCAGTCCGACTTAAGGACATATTTCGATAATAATGTGGATTAAAGTACATTATAACTATATAAAATACTTTCACTGTTTTTATAATTTTCAAATTTCACAATTTTTAAACAAACATAAAAAATCGTCCCAGTGCTTAAGGTTTGAATTATTTTATAATAAAACATTTTTAGCACACTCCAATAGTTGTTCTGTTTTATAAATCAACCTCGAAATGATCAATGTACATAACCTTTTAAACTTTGCGCATTACTTCTCATGAAAAAAAACCAAAACCACGACATACTATACCGCACTTTAGCATGTGGTCTCATAAAAAAAGTCGATGACATTGCCATTTTTAAATGACATTAAGTCCAAATCGTTAAATAAGTATCATATTTTTATTTTCAACATGAAAAGAAAATCTATTGCAGAGATTTTCCCCATTATATTTAATTGAAAAAGAGACATAATACAAACATGTTTTGAAAAAGTCCCTTCTAAAAATCTAATTCGATCTTTTTTGATTGATTTTGATATTTCTATAGTTGTATCCCGGGGTATTTGGGTCGGTCTTAAGTCCGTTGTGGATATAAAGTTGAGATGTATTCAGTTTACTTCTTTATTTGATGTAATCAATTACAAAATAGCTATAAATAAACCCTGCAATGAAATAAATGCGAGTTAGGAAAGATAACTCTTACAAGCATGTAGTTTTGACAAAATATGAAAATATTCCTCTTTACAAACTAGACTCAAAAATATTTGTGTCTATATTTAAATTATCTGTTTATTACATAAATAAACAATAATAATCACATCTGTTTAAATAGAACTGTATGTTATCATGTCAAACTTATTTCACATGAGTTTATAATTAAATTGTAGAAATATTAATCAGTTTCATAATACTACTAATACTATGATATATATTTATATATAACTATACATGAACTAAGCTTAAACCATGTTTAAACAATGCTTACCTCACATGAGGTGTAAAGGTTGATTAGGAAAAATATTCAGGGTGTACAAATAATACTGTAGTTGATAATCTAAATTTAAGAAAAGAAAATAACACTTACAATGCTTTGTACTCACTGATCAGACTGAATTTTACCATTAAACAAACTTTCTGATATTAAGTCATTTCATTTCTAAGCCAATTATATAATATCTTAGATATCTTTATAAATAATCTCACAATAAAACTGTATTTAAATATAAGGTAGTATAAAAAAAAATTAACTGACCTGATAAAGAATGTAAATTTCAAGTAAACACAAGTAGACTTCCAAATAGGAACTGGTTTAACAAAGAAATTTCCCACTAAAATTGTCACATGACCAATAAAGTAACAGCTGACCAATTTTATCCAATAGAAATACAGGAATACAGGAAAAAGGGTATTCCTTCTAAATATAGATTTTGCATTGCTAGAGTTAAAAATAACAAATAATATACATTAAGGTTAGATAACTGTATTAAATATTTTTGTTAAATATTGCATTGACTAAATAATAATAATATAAAAATAAAACACTGTACCAATACTCAAATATTTTCATGTTAGAAAAAGATTTGAACATAATCTCCAAAATTATGCAATAATACATATAATATAATAAACATATTTAATTCATGAAATTTCGCTCTACCACATAGTAACTCTAACTAACATAAAATTTTCATGAAAGTGTTTTAAAAGTGATTCGGGTCCGTCGTCCTTAAATTCATTAAATTTAAGAATTTTGGACACATCGTACAATATCTCCATTTTAAGTCCCCCCCCCCACCCCACCCCGTCACCTTGATCTTATTCGCCGCCCCAAAAAGAAATGTCTTTCGATGCCCCTGCATGGTTTATTCAGTTTCTTTTCTTTTCTTTTTTCCTGTAAATATTCTTTTCTTTTATTCTATTAACTATTTAGTACTTGAAATAGATTAAATTTAGACTGGAAATATATTACTATAGATAATGAAACTACAATTATTTTCAAAATTTAAAAAGAAAAAAATCAATAATTAAAATCGTTTTTTTTTCCATAAAAAATATTTTTTTTTATTTCAATATTTATTTTGGATGAGTCCGTCCCTCCTCCAACTTTCATAAACGCTGCTACGTGCCTGACTTATGATTGAATTACTCTTCAACGCATGTTTACCGTTGTCTATCAGGCATTTAAGCACGGTGGAATCAATAAATGCCACATAGAACCTTATTTAATAAATATAAATTTACAAAATAATTCGTTTGAAATGTAGAAAAAAACCCATTAACAAATTGATTACGAAATAAAAATGTCACTGAGAAAACCTAAAACTATTTATTTTGCAAAATATGTCCCATCAAGTCATTAAAAAAGATCGGGTCATTATACTTTCCCACGCACCACTACATCCGGAATTTACTCGGTCCTTTCCGATAAAAATCATCAAAATCCCCGAGGCGTTCCATATCCGGTACTTCGTTAATTCGCCACCTGAAAAATTGGTTTTGATATTGGTTTAACATCATTTGAAAAATAAATATCTGTGTTATATTCTTTTTTGTTCTTTACTACGTAAACATGATTTAAAATTATAGATGTCGGATTATAATAAAAGATTGTAATATATATTTTTCATATACATGTATTTGGTTACAAATGTCCGGGAGTGAAACCTCCCAGTGCAATAATATATCTCTTGGGTGCGAAAGCATTTGATGCGAACCGTTCATTCACCGGAACGTTGTTTTTGTTTGTGTGTCAACATTGTCACGTTTTACGGTATATTTACCTATAACTGAGAGCGTCGGGAAAGGCAGTTCCCCAAAGATGGAGGTATGTTAATACTGGATTAAGTTGGATATACATGTACCTTGATGTATAAGCGATTTTTTTTATATTACATAACAAATCTCTGCTTATAATACACACCAATTTGTATCACAGGTGCTTGGGTTATACAGATATTTATAGTCCAATCCACACTTTGCAAAAGTTTATCCCCTTTGCGGGGTCAACCCAAAGGTCAAAAGGGAAAAAGCAACTTTTCCCTTCTTTAAGCAACCAAATATTTGGGCGTCCTCTGAAGAAATCTCTTGGAATTTGATTTATTCCTTCGATGTGTGGGTTGCCCCAACTTGGTGCGATTAAAATTCACAGCGGAAATGGATTTTTAATGTGAAATGACGAAGTTACAACCTTTTAAACTACAAAGGCTACTGTGAGAAATATATGGGTTTCCCCCCAAAGATGGCAGCCAAGGGACATAATTTTGTAAAGTGTGGATTGGTCTATAGTAGAGATCTTATTTGCATTATGTAGCCTTATTGTATTTCAGACTAAGATTTTGTATAAAGACCCAAGGCACGTCAAATATACCAATGAAAATAAACTAAACATAGTTTTACAGTCGATAAAATAGGTTTTTGACCGTTAACAATAGTTTACGAACCCCAAACGAATGCTGGTGAATCCGGCACCTGGTGAACTTGGCACCGAGAATAGTGAACTCGGCATCCGGTAAACTCAGCACCTGGTAAACTTGGCACCTGGTAAACTCGGCATCTGGTGAATTCGGCATTTGCATAGTATTCATTTATCTCTTTGTTTCTAGACACACATTTAAAAAAAAAAAATTGATTACACAATGTATACGACTGTATCTTTATCATGGAATTGTCTGTTTATGAAGAAAGGTGAGTTTTTCAATGTAACTTATTACTTACGACCACATTTATCAACAGATACGAAATAATTCACTAGCTACTGGCTTAACATATATTTAAAATTGATATAATTTATGTAAGAATTTATCTTTCTAAACATGAAAATTTTATGAACATTTGCACATTTGGTTGTTATATGACCAGTTTAGTTTCATCTTGGCGCGATGTTCTTCACATTCATCAATGAGAATATCAGAGGCTGCACCCAAGCTAATTACGGTCGGAGAAAATAGGCCTAGTTAAAAGATGAATTGAGACAATTAATCCATATAACCATATTATTGCTAAATGTAGTAAAAATACTTACAATAATTACTATTGGCAGAAATAATTAAAGGAGACAGATTGAATATCAGAAATGATTATTTTGTGGTTTTTTAAATCATTTACTTATCATGTCCTTAATTTCTTGCATTGTAGTATGTTTACTACATTTTTTTTTACCATTAAAGAGCAAATTTTTCACTTGCCACTGAAATTATTGATACTGTGTTAACTATAATATTGTTTGTAGTTGTATATTCAATTAACTCATTTTGCAATCAAGAACAACAACGATTATTATATTCTTAGCTACATCCATCTTTTTATTCATTATGAACATAGGCCCAACGAATAACAAAAACAGTTATAGCAATTTTGAGTGAAAAAAACTCAATAAAACAAAACAAGATATTTTATTTTATAAGTTAAAGACATTTTTACATTACAAGATGCACATTTCACGAAGGGGGGCACAGCTGTCGATATCACGATATCTGAACGAATCACATGTTCAAAGCTGGTGGTCCATAAATAGAAGCACAGCCTGTTAACAGTTCACTCGCATTGATCGATCTTTCACAGTAGTTGTTCCAAAGCTTGAAGACACGACCTTCCACCTGTAATGTCCTCTTCCTTTGGAACCTCTGCATCTTCCCTTCAGATACCATCTTCATCTGCACTGTGATGTTTGTCGCTTCCCGATGCAGAACAAGAAGAAGATGGTAAAAGGGACCGATCCCCTGGTGACAACACTGGTGTTAAGGCGGTTGTGCCATCCCCCCCACATCATTGTTCGTCCGGATGGACGTCATGAACACACTCCAGCGATGGATCTTGAAGATTGAAGAACGGATCCACGTCCTGTAGACATAGTCCATCACTGGAGCAAGAACCTCTGGTGCACGCCCATCCAGACGTAGGAAGGTCTCCTCAAACTACAATTGCATGAAAATAAATACTTTTTTTCTAATTTATATTCAAGATACTGGCAGATTTGAATAGTCACAAATCTAATTATTTTTGTTGAAAACATTTTGCTTATTTTTATTTATTTTATATATCTAGTTCATCCTTGCATTCATGTAATACTACATGTAATATTAGATAACATTAACTTTCTTAAAATTACTACATTTATCAAATATCTACATACTGGTGTAATTTTAGCCTGAATGTCACTACACTTGCTAAAATTCTATACATACAACTATATATATATACACTATAAATGTGATTATTTAGAAAGAAAGAAGCATTTGTACACTTGTTTTTAAGAAAGACACAAAAAAATTATATAAACTATACTTATGATATGAACTGCCAGTTTTTCTTTCAGGGAAAATATCCAATCATGGAAATCATTTGCAGGCAATTAAAGGATATGTTGTTTGGTACTTACGTTGGATAACTTGTAAAATGCTTTTTCAGGTGTAAACAGAATTCAATATGGTATCTTATTGTTACAGTACATTTTCAGGAATTTAAACAATAGCCTTTGTGAATTTACGTTTTAACTTAATGCCACATTCTATATGTGTTTTCATTTATAATTATCAGAGAGAGAGAGAGGGGGGTGGGGGGGGGGGGGGGGTGGGGAGAGAGCGAGAGTTCAAAGCAGTCTTGCACTAATCAGAGATAAAATACATTCTTAGAATTTATACTTTGACAAGTGTTTTTGTGTTGCAGCACAAGTATCAAGACAAAGGTTAACTTCCTAGATAGAAGATTGAGAATCAGTTGTTTTCAACATATTTTTATTGATTGTTGAATAGTTTTGAAATTTCATGTATTTTTCCAAAAGTGTAATTGATTGTAGAAAGTTAACGTATTACAAGACGTGTAAATTCAGTAGCATTGAAAGTTGGGTTATACAGTGTAAATTTATATATTTTCCTATTTTTAGTGATCTTAAACTAGTTATATTGCATAGTGCCTTGATCATATAATTAAAATATTTAAATATTTCATAAATACTCAATAAATAGTAAGAATCTATTGGTGATGTCTTAATAAGTCTCATATTAATCATACATGTAGATATGGGAATCAAGTATAAACTTTATATTTAAAATTGTATATATTTAAAGTATAGAAACTCTTTTTTATTTAATATACTCTATTTTAATAAATGTCATCTATTTAAAAATAATCAATTGATGTGGTGCCTTGATCATAAAATTAAAATATTTCATAAATATTCCATATATAGTCAGAGTCTAATGGTAATATCTTAATTAGTTTCATGATTATACATGTAGATATTATTTTATAGGGGATTCAAGTGAACTTTATAAATCTACAAACAATTAATATATGCATAGTTATTACATATTTACTTTCTTTTCAAATTTGTTATTTTAAATATATGTGTTTATAATGTAAAATATATATTTTACTTACCACCCGTTGCTGTTGTCTTCTTGAAGTCGCAAGAAAAGGTGACATTGGGAAGCCCATGTGTTGACAGTGTCTCTTCATTAACCTCCTCATAATTAGTATCTCACCCCTTCTATGTGTACGGGTAATACACCGTCTAATAGCACCTGGTAGCCCCTTCCATGTATACTAGAAATACCCCGCTGTCATCTTGTTGTTTTAACAATTTAAACAAGGTACACACTGGATAACACATGCTTAAGTACAGTACCTTTGATGTTGTGTATACGTAATTATATTACTGTTCTATATAGGAAATAAATTAATATGTTTACAAATCTACCTTAATTCTTCGTTTTTATATTTAATTATTATATTAATCATATATATCCTCTTTGTAGTTAGTTGTTTTTAACTGCTTTTATTCACGGAATACGTGAAATTTTTATTTGTCACAATTGCATCATGGTTTTGTGTTTCTTCGTTGTTGTTTTTTATATCTGAGTTATGATAACAAAAAAATAACGAGGTTTTGTATTTCTTCTATGTTTATTTAAAGTTATGATAAGAAAAAAATATCGAGGTGCCGAGTTCACCAGATTCCTGATGCCGAGTTTACCAGGTGCCGACTTCACTATTTACGCAGGTGCCAAATTCACCAGGTGCCGAGTTCACTTGTTACCCCCCAAACTATCGTAAACGACTCATTAACTACTCAGAATAGTTTTCATCTGTAAAACTATATTTAACGGTTATAAACTATTGTTAACGAATATAACGTTAACGATAGATTTTGCTGATAAATATAATTTCACATCTGTAAACTATGATTTATATTCGTTAACTATAGTTAAGCGTTTTTAATCATAGTTTAACACTCGTGAAACTGTATTTATCAGATAAAATATATTTTGCAATCGCAATGGTTGTTTTCAGTATTACATTCTAGTTTTACACTTCTGAACCATAGATGATCAGGTTAATTATGGTTTACAGATGTGAAATATAAATTGTCGTTGTTAACTATATATAGTTCTTTGCCTGTAAACTACTGTCGTGCAGCCAGTTCTCGCCAAGTACCATTTCTCGCCAGTACATTGTGACGTCATTTTTCGTCTTTAATTTTATGTGTTGATAAAATGACATCACAATGTACTGGCGAGAAATAGTACTCGGCGAGAACTGGTCACACGCCAGTATAGTTTACTACCACTAAACTGAGTTTATCGACTGTAAAGCTATGATTAGCTCATTTTTGTGAATTTGGCATGCATGTAGGTACACATATATATATGCAATTGCAAGTACATGACTGTTTTTATTGAATGTGCATGTATACATTGTATAGTTTAATGGGGTTGAGGGCAGCGTTGATTATATGAGCCTGCAGGTGCCGCCCCCCCCCACACACACACACACACATATACACTACACACACATGCTATAAATCCTGGGTCTCTATCGTTATATAAATTGTTCTGAGGAAAAAAAAAACTCAAAACAACTGTAGCACAGAGAGTTTATGGTAATTAAAATTTCTCCTTGCTCTTTTTAGGAGGCCAACTTTAGTTTTCATTGCGTATGTTTTTGCGCATTCTAGTATAATACAGTTGATTTATACTTCTCATGAAATTTTTCTTGTATTATATAAAATTGAACACAATAAATAAAATACAGATAAAAATATTTATATTTTTTAAGAAATTTTTATTTTTAAGCGATTTTTCTGTTGTGGGGTAGGGGAGCGTTGCCATTGCACTTTTATGACATTATGTTAAAATGAATCTTTATAGGAGTACGTTTTAAGAAATAACATAAAAGAAAAAGTAAAAATTGTATGCCCTTGAGTTTTTATATATACAGAATGATACTATCCTCGAGGACATTTTCCTTATTTTTTTTGAATGAATCCATTTTACCAATCTTCTTTCATAATGATCGATCCAAAATTTGGTGCATTTTAATATTTTGTGGTGGCCCCCACGAAAAACCAAACAGTGGAATTTAGTATTTTTCACATATAAGGTAGGAAATGATTTTAATAATCATATATATAACAAATTGAGAAAAAAAGCTATTGAGTATTTTTTAAATCTGCTTTAATGTCCGAAAATGACAGTTTCCAGTGGCGTAGCTTAGGGTAGGTGGATAATAGGAAGCAATGTGCCACAGCAGGGCAGGGAGTTGGGCCGCCCTGAGACCCCAAATGATCCAGGGTAGAAGCTGATGCATTTTTCACAATTAATATCGGGTGTTTTTAATTTCTTTTATACATTTTTCTTCAATTGTAAATATATTTTTTGTGCAAAATTCAAGCTTTTCATGCGATATTTTTCTTGATAATTTCTTTAGACTTAAGCCAATAAATGTTTTTTTTTTTTTCATTTCATGAAACCAAAAAAAATTGTACATGATAAAATTTATTGTTTCATTTAATTATCTTTATCAAAGAGGAGGCCCAGTCTTCGTGTTTTCTTTAACGCAAAAGAGTCAATGACTTTGTCTGTGTCTATAGACCACTGTTTGTACGCATACATGTGGTACCGAGAGACTTGAAAGTCTCGTAGAAAGCATTGTTGATCGACCTGACATGATTTTTCACTCATCTCATTACACTAAAACTGCGTTTTGAAATTATTCAAATTTACCAATTTTATTTACATTGTATGTTAATTTATTTGAGTTCAATTTATATTATTTTAAGTACGTATTTTTTTATTTGCCTTAAATTTTTTTGTACAAAACAATGTGGAAGCACATGCTTCCGTGCTTCAATGAAAGCTACGCCACTGGTTTCCTATTAAATAAATTCCTAAAGTAAATGTACCTCTACTTTGAGATGGTCCCTAAAAGAACCAGACATTCGATTTTCTTGACTTTTCGCAAATAAACTAGAGTTGGTTTAAAATACATATGGTTAAAAAATAAAGAGTTTTGCTGTTGAAGTTTTTCCGCAAATCGCTAGCAAAGATGTGAAATCTGGCTGGGACCTGGGGGGGGGGGGGGGGGGGGGGTCACTTGGGAATACATTTACATGTACTTCCATTGTCAGCCGATATGAGACGGAAGTTGATAATAAAAAGTTGAATGCCTAGTTGGTGGTTGTGGCCATTCTTTTAGGTTATATTTGCCTCCATTAGATGAAGAGCTCTGTACAGAGGTAGATAGTGTACACAATTACGGCAAAACCATAACTTTTTATCAATGTGCTATGTGCGTGATGAAGTTTTCTGGTATTTTTTTCCTTTGATCCGTTAATCAAAAGAAAATTTATTGCTTATAAGTAATCATCATTCTTAATTCGATAGAATGTACAAAATATAATTCCAATATGATATGTACATTTACAGTAATAATAATTTATGTCCCTGCAGATAAATTTTTAGGAGATGCTTAAATATGACATTTCAAACGCATACATTAAGTTTCAAAGTTCCAACTTGTAGGTAGTGTATGCATTATTTATTTTAGGAAGAAAAACAATTGCTAAATTTTTATTTTATTTTTAATTTAAAAAAAGAGCTCTCTGTATCTAAATAACACTGAAGGAATGAATATATTAATGCAGGGTTATTTTATTTTTCCACATGAACATGCACTAGTTGTATTACATCTTGTCATTTGTTCAATGTTCCTCTAGGTTTTTCAAATTTTTTTTTTTATTTTTTTATTTTACAGAAAATGGACAGAGGATTGATCTCTGATGAGCTGAGGAAACTGCTTCTGTCATTTAGTGTCGACATTCCAGATGATGCCTCAGGAAATTCATTTGTTCGTGATGTACTAGACGACTTCTTTGTACATAACTTTGTTTCGGACACAAGATCTCTTTCACATGGAGTTGTGCTAACCAGGGACTTGTTTCCAAAAGAAGAAGCTTTTAAAAGATTTCCACCAACCGTTCATGTGCTTGAAGTAAATATTGATAGTGATCCTGAAACATGGGAGGAGAAAAGGGTAATTTCTAATTAATATTTAATGACTAATTATTCAGCTATACTATCATTATATATTACTTGAATCATAGCTCATTATACAATGTTATACATCAAGACTTTATTTAAGCACTGAATCATTATTTTTTGAAAGATATAGTCTCATAACTGCAGGGTTGTATGCATAAAAGTTGAGTAACATGCCTTATATAATGATTCAGTACTTACTTTTACATTCATTAAACTTGTTGCCTTTTCTGCAAATGTGATTTATACGTTTAAAATCACATTAAAGGTTAAGTTCATATAAAAAGGAAGCCACTAAACAGCCACAAGCATCAATTTTGATTTTCGCTTGTGATGCTGCATTTTACAGCATTGAACATTTGTGAAATCTTAATTAAACTTGACATTTTAACCTTTCAGTACCCTGTATGTATTATGGTGTTATAACTCCAGTAGCTTTCCACACAATTTACATGCAACGAATATGTCAAATGTAAATATATTCTTTTTAGCTCACCTGAGCTGAAAGCTCAAGTGAGCTTTTCTGATCACCTTTTGTCTGTCGTCCGTCTGTCTGTCCGTCTGTAAACTTTTCACATTTTGAACTTCTTCTCTAAAACCACTTAAACAAATTCGACCAAATTTGGCTCAAATCATCCTTATGGGAGGGCGAATATAAATTGCAGAAATAAAAGTCCGATCTGTATTCAAAGCGGAGAAAACTTTGAAACTGTAGAAAAAGGGGGGTGCATTTTTAAGAATCTTCTTCTCCAGAACTACTGATTCCAATTCAACGTAGTTTAGCATAAATTATAGAAATATAAATTGCAAAATTTAAGGTCTATTTCTGTTTCAAATCTGAGTTATTACGAAAATAATAATAAAGGAAAGGCGTGTTTCAATCAGGTTCGGCATCCGGTAAAATGGGTAGACAAGACTTGGCCTGGGCAAAACAAAAAATTGGCAGTTATTAATCTGCCAATCTCATTAAAATTTCAGGATATTTGATGGACCAGTATATTAGGGTCATTATCAAAATATGCAGACTTTTGAAAAAAGTAAAACATGAGAAAATTATTGCTGAAAAAATTACTTTGATTGCAAAAAAACACATTTAACAAACAATGAAGTATAACATCTAAAAATTTGCAAACATTGGAATCTACCATTTAGTTGATAATTAGACTAAAATATAATGAACTGTGAAAATTTTGTCAGTGGTGTAACAGGCATATAGTATAGGAAAAAATTCTTAAATAAAATAAAATAATTCTTTTAAAATGATGGACATAAAGTTTATATCAACAAACTTCATTTAAAGTTATCAGAATTAGATAACAGAAAATATTTGACACATTTACATAGTGACCAACATAACATTTGAGACAAAGTCTTGATGTTACTCAACAAATTTTTAATTTGAGCATTAAAAAGAACACAACTGGATTTTTCTTTTAATGGAGCATAAAAAAGACATTACTATAAATGCACTGGTGTTTTCAAATATACATGTATCATTGCCAGTTAACTTTATTTGGAGAAAAATGTACATGTTACACCACTGATTATTATGTTTTACCACTGACTTAAAGTTACACCACTGACCTAGCGATAATAAATAAGAGATAAGTGTATTAAATTTTGTAAAATAAACTAATCTCTATTTCTGATTGCATTTAAAACATGATAAATTTGATCTTAAATAAAAGTTTTCGAACCTCATTCTTTCATAATCTGAAGATAGACACACTGTTACACCACTTATAATCAGTGTTACACCACTGACACAAAAATGGCATGTAGATGTTTTTTTACATGAATTCACTCATTCTTTGATGTTATATTTCATACTATTAGCATCCACACACTTTTATCCACCTTGTACCGAGTTCGAACTTTCTTTGGCTCATCAATCTCACAAACAACATCGTCAATACTATACCAGCTCATATCAATCATACATTTTGGATTATAAAATTGAAATTTCTCCAATTTTCTCCAAAATCTATGTATACAACTCATATACACTTCCTCTTTGTTTATATATGTTTTTTGAAGCTCAGCTAGCATTTGTTACCTTTTAGCATTTGAAAGATTTTAGTATAACATAATAGGGAACGTGAAATGTCAGTGGAATAACATATCTTATAATACACTATAAGTCAATAAAAAAATTGATTTTTTGATAAAATATAAAATACGGATTATTTCATTTCTTTATTAGAATAAATTTCTTTTTACTTCTATTTTTTAATCAAGTATTTAAATGGGTAAAACATAATTAGAGCATACAAAATGTCAATGGTGTTTCAAATAATGTCAATGGTGTAACAGGTCTCATTTTCCAGATTAAGAAAACACAATTGCAATTAAATAGTCAAGCTTTCTTTATTGTGACAGTGTCTTACTTGCAAAATTGATAAATAGCAATTGTTCAAAATGCTCAAAATATAAATGAAATGGAAGAAAAAGTAAAATAACTAGAGCAAAGCTCGTTGCAAAGCAACGAGTGGGTTTTCTGCTTATGTCGAAAGTAATGCTAGAAGTACCCCTAAGAAGCAGTGTTCTTAATCTAATGACAAAAGTAACTTAAGTACAGAAAGATTTTAAAAATCGAATGATTCTTGGTATGACTTAACAAAATCCGAATGGTTTTAAGTACAAATTAACAAAAAAACATAACCATTTCAAGACCGAGTTAACAAAAAAATCCGAATGTGTTTAAGTACGACTTAACAAATTTGACTTCTAAGGTAGCAAGGGACAGTTTCGAATAAAGTACCCGTCAATATTTTTGTAAATTTGAAAATTGCTGTACTTGAAGGCTTATGAGTGTTGCTAAAATTCATGAAATGATTTTTAATGATTATCATTAGTTAGAGGGGTGTCTCTTGTTGAAATTGATATGCAATATGTAGGCCCCTTATGTTAGGTACATGAGAATCAGAAGTAAAATGCGAAACCTGCGGCTATGACTGTTGTGCTGACTTTACACAGTGAAATTGCAAGTTACAGATGGGAGGTAAAATAACATGAAAAGTAGGTGGATGGGACATTGTAAACTATACACCGGTAAGTTTCTGACATGTGATAATGCAACATGCACGCGGTACGGAAGGTCAACCCTCTGCAGGGAATTAGCTGGGGGAGGTCTAAAAAGCTGAAAAATCATGAAAAATTAGCAAAATATGAAAGGGTCAAAATCTCATAAAAACCAGTATGTAGAGAATTTTACAGGTTTTGACTAGTAATTTTCTTCAGAAATTGGTGATTGGCCTTATGAAGTGTGAATTAAAGGTATTTGTGCTGAATGGGAACTGAGGAAATTCTAGTTACAGAGTTCCAAAGACATGCATCCCTTGGCTACAATGAACCGTATCAAAAAAACTGTCCCCTGCCACCTAATTTCTTAACCCAGAATGCAAAATTAAAAGAATGTGGGCGCTTAAGATGTAGATTCGGCAGGAATCTGGGCGCACAAGAAGAGTGAAAATTTCATCAATTAATTTTGAATATTTTTCGAATTATAACCGTTATTTGGTTTCTGTTGGATGTGGAATGAGTGGAAAAATATTTGAAATGCTAAAGGTTTTATTATAATATGGGTCTAAATATAGCAACACGATGCAATTCATGCAAAATCCTACTTATTTACAACTGTTTTTAAATGATTTTGTTGTCTCTGGGTCTTCTCTCCACAAATTTGAAACGTGTAAAGGTAACATATTTCAACATTAAAAATGTCGCATTTTAAAAAAAGATGGAGAGATGACCCAGAGATGACTAATTATGTACTTTTCAAATTATTTTTTGAAGGATAAAAAACAAAGTCCATTGATATGACAGTGGTGTTTCAAACAGTACTTTATAGAGCATATATTGACAAGTCTCCGTGGCTCAGTGGTTTCGTCCTGGATTTAGTGAATACATACATTCAGTGTTTTGGGTTCAAATCCAACTGGTGGTCTTTTTAAAAAAAATTAAACTTTTTTGTTTTAAATGTATGTTATTATAACATGATGTTGAATTATAATATACCGGTATATTTTAATTTGTTTTTATTGATTTCTAGATCTGCTGTATGAACACTATAAAAAAATTCTTTTCTTATTACTAGTTTTTTAGGATAACACAATATAACTTCATTAAATAATGTTTTCATTAACATTTCCAACTAGTTATCGGTTTACCTCTCATTGCCATTTTTTGAAAGCTTTGTGAGTTTTTTAATAAACGGAATAGCCATGTACTTCGACTCTCAACATAATATATTTTTGTTGAAACCTGTACATAGCCTTTCGAGGTTATAGACATTTAAATCCCAATTGATTCGTGTCGAGGATTCCTGCAAACTTACAATCTTGTGCGCTCACTTTCTTTCCGTAAAAAATCAATTTTGTTTAAAACATAAATCTGAGCAACATTTCCACTACACTGCTTTTCAAAGGGTTGACCTTTCGTACTATGTGCTTGTTGCATCATCAATTGTCAGAAACTTATCGATGTATAGTTTACTTAATTTTATTATTCCTCTGTGAATATTTTTATTTAAAATTACTATGAACCAGACAACATTGAAATGGTGAACATTTCAAAGGGCCCCGCTGATGTTATTTTAGAGAATTTTGTTTGACCTTGACCTATAACTTGAAATTTTTCCAGCTGGCATAGAACTTCTAATTCAATTTCATTGCCCCTAACATATAGGCATTTTTGTTCAATCTGACCAAGATTGAGCATATCCGGGAAATAATCTACTGTCTAAAACTAATTTTATTAAGATCTGCTATGACCTTCACATTGACACGGTTCAAGGTCACTGCACGCCATTAACCAATAAGCTCTGTTTAGGCAAAATATTAGCCAATTAGGGGCTAAAAGGAGAGTATATATATGCTCTTAAAATATGGATTTTTGTGTGATCTGATATGACCTTGACACTTGATCTACAAATATCATTCGAGGTCATTGCATATCCTTTGATCAAAGGCATCATGTGGGTGAAGTATGAGCCTGATTGGAGCAAATGGAGAGAAGATGTACTCCAGACAAGGATTTTTTTAATATAATTCTGCTATGACCTTCACAGTTTACCTTGAAAATAGGTTCAAGGTCACTACACACCCTTTACTCAAAAGCTCTGCTTATGTGAAGTCTGAGCCAAATAGGGGTTAGTAGAAAGTATATATGCTCTGAAAAAAGGATTTTTGCATGATCCGATATGATATTTCGCCCTTTACCTAGAAATATCATGCAAGGTCACTGCACATCGATTAACGATAGAGACAGTCTGTGAGTATTAGCCAGATTGGACCAAAGGGAGAGAAGATATGCCCCAGACAAGGATTTTATATATGTAATTCTACTATGACCTTAACCTTATACCTAACAACATGGTTCATGGTCACTGCACATCCTTAACCCAAAGGAACCCTGTGGATGAGGTATGAGCCAGATTGGGCCAAGGGGAGAGAAGCTATGCTCTGGTCAAGCGATCTCGGATGGACAGACGGACAAACTGATCACTAGAAGGCGCCCACACAAACTTGCTTTTCTATCTAATTTGAAATAGTATCCATGCTATCTGCCCATGGTGAATAGTCATCAAAACCATTCATCAGCAGAATTTGATTTCCCTCCTTTTTAAACTCGGAACACCTCTGACCTAATCAGATCACCGCATTAAATACAAAGTTTGATAACTCTAATTTGTTTATCATCAAGAAATCCTGCATCGCTGACAAATAAAGTTTTTTTCGGTATAATAATAACCAATTAACTGACTATCTGGACAATAGCAAGTTTATTGTCCCACCCCACAGCAACTATTTCCCTTGGCTTTGTGTCATGAAATAGTTGCTGTTTTGGGGGACAATAAACTTGCTATTGTCCTCATACCCAGTAGATACTAAATAGGCATATAATATCCCATCCACCTCCATTTCATGTTATATAACCTCCCATTTGTAACCTTCAATTTCACTGTGTAAAGTCAACACAACAGTCAAAGCCGCAAGTTTCGCAATTTATTACTGCTTCTCATGTACTTAAAATTAGGGGCCTTAATATTGCTTAGGCCTAAAAAAAAAAAGTTGTGAGTTTCGGGTAACCCGACCTAACCTACAAAAATGGCCCGATCCTACCATTTTTAGATGCCTGATTTTATCCGACTGTGAATTTTATCTTATTTCCAATAAAAAATACGTTTTTAAATATGAAACAAACACACATTCTTAGGATTCAGGCAAAAAAATAGATAAAATAAAAAAAAATCCCCACCTACCTAACCTAATTTTTTCATTAGTGTTACCCTAAACACACTATTTTTTTTTAGGCCTTACCAATTCCAACAAGAGACATCCCATTAACTATTGATAAACATTAAAATTCATTTCATGAATCTACGCAACACTGGTAAATCTTCAAGTACAGTCACTATCAATTTTACAAAAATATTGACGGTTCTTTATCCGAAACTGTTCCTTGTACCTTTAACTGCAATTAGTACACTAACATTTTATGAAAAGACGGTTTGTCTTAGAATGAGAAAGCTAATGCAATTCTGAGAAAAAGAATACCACATATTGCAAATTCCACTGAGGTTTAATAAAAATATGGCCATTTAAGTGAACCCCCCATTTCCAATTTCCATTAGTAAACACAGATTTACAGGGTTCTCCATAGTAAAACATCTTTACCTGACCTTTTAGAGGTCAATTGTTATTCAACCACCTTTGAAAAGAAACCTTATTCAATACAACATGCATCTACATTATATAATCATGATAAAAGCTTCACATCACTTAGATATATCCTTACATGTATACCCCCCCCCCCCCCCCATCTTTTGATTTTAATAAAAAGTCATGGTTAAAAATGTTTTTCCTAATTTTATGAAACTTATGGCAATTTCCTTGAGTCATTTCTCACACATTTGAAAACAATCATCAATGATTCTAAAATTTGATCCTAATTATTTGTTTATTTTATGATTTACATCATTTTAATTAACAAATAGACAGCTGTCCTGCTTGTGATTTCTTGTTTTTATGAAAAAAAAGTAAGCTAACAATCATATTTAGTGAATATCTAATCTATTTTGATTTCTAGTCTCCTTCTAACCATGCTAAAACAGTAAGATACAACCTACAAGTTAGACATCTGCCTTAAATTAAAATAAAATTCAAACACCCAAGTACCTGGGGACAGAGTTGATTTCCATGAAAAATGTTCAAAATTTGACATGTTTTTCTCCTTTTTTTATGCATATATACCTTAGAAAGGTAGAAATAGGTTGTTTCTTGTTCATTTCAAAAGTAATTATCATAGCAGATGTTATTTCAAAGTCAAATGTAGATTTACATATCCTACATGTAATCTTAATGCAGGCAATTGGATGGGGGGGGGGAGGGGGTTCAATTATGTAAACACATCTAAATACCTTTATAAAATAAAAAATAAAGGAAACATAATTGCATACTTTTATTGAAAAACAAATTTTCACAACAATTATGAATTTCTTTAAATAGCCTTAATTTTGTTTTTCATAATTTCTTATCAAACACAAACCACAACATGGGATGATGCTTTCATAAAGTTCCATTATTGTTCATGCATTATCCGATTTAATTTGAATTACCGGTAAAAAGTCTGTAGAACACAAGGAATATGCATGTGGATAGAGGTGACAGGTTAATCTCAAGAGCTGACCCACAAGAATCAACAGGTAAAAGCAATGTGGTGCCATGTCGGAACAAGAGTCCGTTTTGAGCTGAAATAAAAAAAAATAATTAGCTGTGTTTACATACATGTACTAGTAATAGCTGTGTTTACATTAACATGTGCATATTATTTCTGGAAAAAATACACTGACCATGCAGTGTAATAAGTATTACATATCCCAATACATGACATAACATTTAGGCAGTACAAGATCAAAAATTTGCATATCAAGTCATAATATCACATTAAAAAAATTTCTTAGGTATAGACACTTATCAGATTGAGAGAGAGTTTGAGAGAGAGAGAGAGCTAGAGTTTATTTCTTGTAGTGCAACAGTCAAAAATTTCAATTCGAAAATTACAAAGGAATATTACCCATCTGAACAGCGTCAAAGTACATGTATTTCCTTTTGGTATACCATGTTTTATCAATTCTACCGGGGTTTTTTTTTGCAAATAAATTTGGCGAGGGTTTTGGTTTCTTTTCTTTTAAATTACATGTTTTAAAAACAATACTATGTGTAATAAGCATAAAACATGTATGAGTAAACTTAATGAAGAATTTATAATAGATTATTTTTCACAGAATGTGTTACATTACATGTATGTCAATCTTTATAAAAGTAGCGTATATTTCGTGCGTCATAAATTGGAAGTTTTAGTAAATATCATTTACTTGCATGGTAGCTATATATGTCTAACCCAAATTTTCTTCAAAAAGCTACAGCTGTATGTACCACATAATTATATGTTTTGTCACAAGTATACATTTTTAAAAAATACCCAAATTCCAACAGTTGAAAGTAACTCGATGAATTTTTCATTCTCTGATAAGTTCATTGTGTTTTGTGCGTGCATATATTATAAGTCTGCTGCAACAGCAGCCAATCAGCGGTAAGCTGAATCCACTAATAAGAAAGTTTGTGGTTTAGGAGCGGGTAAAATTGTTTATGCATAATGTAGCTAACACTGACTTGAATGCGATGCTGTCAAGAACACCACACCAAATAATATCAAGAGACATAAATATTCACTTAAATGTATTGTGTTGTAAAGTAAAGGTTTTAATACAATTATTGCATCTTGCAAAACATGTGATGACTCTTATAATCATCTGTAATATATCTGATATATATGTACAAGATGGGAAAAATAATGACAGAACAGACTGGGATTCGAACCTTGCCCTCTGAATCTCTAGTCAAGTGCTCTACCAACTGAGCTACATGTATCTGGCACCGGTATTCAAACCAGTCTGACCGTCACATCCCCCCCCCCCTTAAATGATCTTCACCCTCAAAGATCACCCCTGGCTCTTCCCCTGGCAGGAGTAAACCTGTCAGTTCCAGGGGTTGGTTACAATACCAATATTGTATAGGAATGGAACGATTCACCGGTGCATCACGGTATTCATTTTGACGATATTTGGATCGTTACATTTACCATTAATACATTACGATACCTATGCGGACTTTGTTTTATTTTCCAAAAATATCTGAGCTTCATATATCGGCTATTTCTAGTCTGCGCGCCTAATATGAAAGTACAAAGATGGCGGAAAACCTCGTAAAGTTGTCAAACCTGTTAGGAAGCTAAATCTGGAGTGTGGACAACTTTTGGATTACTTGTTAATGAAAAAGTAGTGTATATGAGACTTAAGTAATTTGTAAATTGTGCAACGCTCATTTTAAATATATCAAAATAACTTTGGACATGCGGTAATACATCGACAGATTGAATAAATTGTTAACCCTTATTCATGTTTTCATTTACTAGTTGCAATGTATCGTGATAGGTATCGTATCGCATCTCATGTATCGTGATATGTACCGAATCGGCTAAGTACAGAATCGTCCAAGCCTTAATATTGTAACAGGATGGGAGAAATAATGAAGGACCAAACCAGGAATTAAACCTGGGCCCCCTGAATCTCTAGTCAGGTGCTCTACCAACTGAACACTGGTATTTAAACCGGTCTGACCGTCACATAAAATAAAAAATAACACTTGCAACCTTCAGTTTTTGTCTGTAATTAATCAATATTGGCGTGCGATCAGTTATCGTTGAGTACCATGTTTCATCAGTGCATTGTTACGTCGTTTTATCAACACATAAAATCATATACGAAAATATGATGTAACATTGCACCAGCGAGAAATGGTCCTCGACAAGAACTGCTGGCATGCCAGCACTGCCAGTAGTCAGATTAAAAAAAGAGAATATAAATGAAAAATTTCATTTAAAACATTAACAAGGACAATTCAAGTACACATCAAAACTGCTAAACAAGAAAAATTATGTGAACTGGTAGAGTGGTACGCATAGTTCTAACTTGTAACCTACATGTACAAGTACATGTATCGGGTACCCGTTGGTCTGCTAAACCTCTCTAATGATACATTGATCGGCATCATAAAAATATAAAAGACTTTTTAGTCATGTTTTAACTCTGAAGTCTGAAGTATACAATTTTATTTACTTGATGTTACATGTATGTCTACAGGGTATTTATGTCTACATTTGGAGTCTTCCGCACAAGAATATGATCATATGTTTCTAATTAGACCCTGCTTTGAATTTTGAGTTGAAAATTCACAATCTGATTTTTTTTAAAATAGATAAATTCGGTCATCCTTTCCAGTCACCCATGAACCTCGAGCAAGTCTAAACATCCAGTAAACAATGTAAAAATTACACGTTAGTAAACAAACACCCACACCCACACCATAACAAATACATCTAACTCTGTAATTCTTATAAAATTCTTAACCCAGCAGATGTTAAATCATCAAGATATATTTGTAAATTCATACGTGATGCACATAACATAAGAAAATCTATGTAGAGTACCAACTACCGGTACATGTATATTTGTATACTGTATGTATGACTTTTGCCACATGTGGATTTTGTCAATAAATTGAATTGTAATTTACACAAAATTCTGGTAAAAAGGAGAAAAAAACAAGTGAAAGGTAAAACATTTGGGATTCAATTTTGTTAAAAGGATTTATATTGTCTGGACTAGAAAAATAACATACATAAGTGACAGTGTGCACGTACTTACATGTACATCTATAGACTAAATGTTAACCAGTTAACATGCTGACATTTTAACCACTATACACAAGAAACTTTAAAAGGAATAAAAAGCCTCACCTTCTTCAGTAACATCCACATAGATCACACACTTTAATGTCCATCTTTTCCACTTTATTACTCGTAGCTTATCAACGGCTGATCAATGGAAACATAAACATCCGTCGACATGGTCGACAGAAGTGTGGCTGTCAGAATTTCCTCGTAAACGATTCACACGAGAATATATCCCTCCTTACACAAATATGTAGTATTGTTCCCTGTGCATGTTCATATGTTTCACAGTAACTTGAAAATGCATGTGTACACCGAAAAATGCACAACTTATCTTCTGCATAACGCTCTCTCTTTTCTACAATGCCGTTCGTTACTGTTTACATTCGCGGGTCCGCGACAAACATTACAAACATTTGTTCTGCGTGGCCGATTAGAACGTGTTAAATAAGTAGTTGAATTCATAAATGATATAGCCTAGATGAAAAAAAAATGAAATTGAATCACAACGGCATTTGTTCGCTTGTGTGTCTATGTAGACAAATTAACTCGTTCATGTAACGTTACGATTTACACATATTTGTTTTATGAAATTTAAAAAAAATAGGGCACAGAACTTTTTTAATTTGATACCAAATGACATTATTTAATATATTAACAATAACTGAATTAATTTTTTTTCATAAAATGATAACGATTTTTGCTATCAGAAAAATACGTGTATGAGCTGCTGACCCCTAATTACAGGGGCCAGCCCTTTTTTCTTAATTTTAAATGAAAGCTCTCGTTATTCTAAACAACTTTTGTTCTATATGTATTAACAAATTATTTTTAGTTTAAAGGTTATTATACAAAAAGCAGCAAAATTTCAGCCCCCCCCCCCAAAAAAAAACCTTAAACTTTACCGGCAAATAGCTTAAAAACTAAAAATCATTTTGCCAAAATTTTCATGCCAGCAAAACTATAAAATGTTACCAACAATTCTGCTAAATTTCATGCAACTATCTTTTGTAGTTCCCGAGATCAACTCTGGACAAAAGACCCCCCAATTTTCAATTAAAGGGCAATAACTCATAACCGGAAGTAAATTTTAAAAATTTGAAAAAAGCGTCTCGAGATATTAACATTGTCTACATACCCTGAAAGTTTCATAACAATCAGACAACAAATGTACGAGAAATGGCCTGCACAAAATTTGCGGATAAAAAAAAAATAATAAGAAGAAACAGTAGAATAACAGAAGGGTTTTCCGTTGAAAAACGGAAAACCCTAATTAAATAATGTCATGTGGTGTAACAGTTTTGTCAGTGGTGTAACAACAATTTTTGGTTACACCACTGACCGTTATACCACTGATGTATCCATAGTAAATGTAGCAGTATGACCCAAGAGAACAAATACTACATAAAGCTACATAGCCTATGTTATAATGTGATAAACATTCATCATTTAGGTAGCAAGGGACAGTTTCGAATAAAGTACCCGTCAATATTTTTGTAAAATTGGGAGTTGCTGTACTTGAAGGCTTATGAGTGTTGCTAAAATTCATGAAATGATTTTTAATGATTATCATTAGTTAGAGGGGTGTCTCTTGTTGAAATTGATATGCAATATGTAGGCCCCTTATGTTAGGTACACCGGAATCAGAAGTAAAATGCGAAACCTGCGGCTTTGACTGTTGTGCTGACTTTACACAGTGAAATTGCAAGTTACAGACGGGAGGTAAAATAACACGAAAAGTAGGTGGATGGGACATTGTAAACTATACACCGGTAAGTTTCTGACATGTGATAGTGCAGCATGCACGCGGTACGGAAGGTCAACCCTCTGCAGGGAATTAGCTGGGGGAGGTCTAAAAAGCTGAAAAATCATGAAAAATAAGCAAGATATGAAAGGGTCAAAATCTCATAAAAACCAGTATGTAGAGAATTTTACAGGTTTTGATTAGCAATTTTCTTCAGAAAATGGTGATTGGCATTATAAAGAGTGAATTAAAGGTATTTGTGCTGAATGGGAACTGAGGAAATTCTAGTTACAGAGTTCCGAAGACATGCATCCCTTGGCTACAATGAATTGGATAAAAAAAACTGTCCCCTGCCACCTTCATGTGAAAAACTTTTTTGTTCTTTCATAATAGAAAACCTTAAATAGCACGTTATCCCACTGACACAGTTTACATTGTATTTTTCTGAGCATACTAACATTTTCTGCCATATTTTTATTACAATGATGTCATTACTGATACATTTATCTTTTTAGTAGCAGGGAATGATGTCACTATGATCTGAGGAATTCCAATTGTAGTACAATATTATTTACTTGATGTATTTTAAGATATTTTTATTTAATTTGCCTTATTAATGACAACATAAATTCACTTAAATCTCATAACAAATAATATTTTTTTTATACTTTAAGCAGTAAAATTGTCAATTTCTTTGTTCAACGATATAGGTTTAAGTTTCTAAAATCCAATGGTACTGTATATATTCCCCAGAACATTATTTTTCCCCCTTGAAATTGACACTGACGCAAAAGGCTGCATATTTTGATAATGACCCATAATTTGTATTTGCTGTAAATATTGCTGCAAAATAATGCGTATTTGGAATTGACGATTGCCGATCTGCCCCGGCTTTCATTTTGCCAAGTCCCGGGTTTGCATGCCCATTTTACCAAAACTCGTATTCCATACTTCTAAAACGAGGTTCTTTGTTTAAAGCAGCCATGACATTATACGAAAAAGGGTCGATCTGACTATGATGAATTTGCTTGTTGTGCAGCAGTTCGCAAATGAAGGGAAATTTTTGAAACATGCAAAATATATTGGTGCCGATTTTGTGAAGTAAATTGAGGCTAAATATTTCAATGCGTTGACAGTTTTCATACATGACGTTGGTGTTAGCTTGTTCTGATTTTCGTTTCGTTTTCATTATTTATGCTTTGTACCCTGGGAACTATCGTCTGTATTTCGTGATTTTTACGTATCAAATCAAACAGAGACTTCGGTAAATCAAACAGTTAACTGCTTACCTGCGCAAATTAAGCAAAATCTGATGTATCAAAAAAGTACTGAAATACAATTCATTCTATTAGGAATTCGGCATTATCTTTTGCGTAATGGTAGATTAATGCAATAGGTTTTGTTGAGATGCTCGGCATTTTTTCGAGTTTATTCAGTTTAAATATAGTTTGATATCGCTGTCGGAAATATGTAGGTATATACATGTATATATATGATTCATTTCGAAAAAATAAATTGTGTTCTTTATTTGTTATAGTGCATGTTTCTTGTGTTTAATTGTTTACGATTTCTATTTACTAACCATATTTGAGTGTAAAGCTTCGAATTATAAGCAAGATACAGAGATTTGCTCACAATTCTATGTTTGTTCACAGATCTTAAAAACTAAAGATTAAAAAAGTAAAAAAAAATGTCAATATTTATTAAGAAAATTTTTAAAGTCTGCTCTTCCAGAAACCAACTTTAACAACTTATTGTTTTGTAAACTTAACCTTTTTTCGTCATTATTACTCCTACTGTACATGTGATCCTTGACTGGGTTTGTGTACATTTGTATAAACTGATTTTGAACCTCAAATACCAGTGAACTGGTCTTGAGTGAATAAAAAAATTGAAAATCTTAGGCCAATCTTTTTTCCCATTTTAAATGCTGAATAGGAAATACCAAGTTAAAAATCTTAAGCTGAATGTAATAAACTCATGTGAACAAAATATGACTCAAACCTAGGCGAACTGTGAGGTCTGTATCTTGCTTATAATTCTCTGATTGGGAAAAAAATATTGTTTGCCTCAGACTTTCATCGAAACACGCTACCAACCTCGGAAAATCAAGTATGTTGAATTTACATAGAGATCGAGAGTCGCCATTTTTACATGTAAACAAAGTGCACCACATGAATTTACGGGACTGGTGATGGTATTTAAAAGACTATCCGAGGCAAGTGAACAGACGATATCAGTAGTAAATTGCATGAAGAATTTAATGGTACTAATTGTTTTCACAGAATTTGGCAATGTGTATAAATAAGGCAAATCAGTCGAAAACTAGCGCACGTTTTTCTGCGCAATAAATATACAATTTTTTCAATGGGTGGCCCTGTAGCTCTCCGGTCTGTCAATATTTTTTTTCCCGGAGAGCTACAGTTCTGCAGCTACCGAGGGACCATACGGCACACTATCTTTTGAACACCCATTGTTGCTCAGGTGAGCGATGTGGCCCCATGGGCCTCTTGTTTTGACATGTCACAGGATGGCAATTATTTAGATGTTTTGAGAAACATTGTTTGTTTTGAATGATTTGACTGAACATCATTGTAGCTCAGATATTAAAACTTGATGCTTTTGAACCGAGTTCAAACCCACCTGAGGTTTTTTTGTTCATATTTACCAAATTCATTTCTTTTTAAATTAGATTTTTGGAAAGCATATAACTGCCTTATTGGTATGCCTATTTGACTTATATATACTAAGTATCATTCATCAGTCATGCTAAGTATTATGCATCAATCTTTCATAATCAAGTGTTTTCTGCTGATTTAAAAAACTATTTATTAATAAGATCAATTCTATATCAGAATCAAAATATGGTGGCTAAATAACGCAGTCACAGATTTCTTTATAAAAGGTCCTGTTACTATGATAACAGAGCGTAAAGATGTAAAAATGGCATTTTAATGCCTATTTGAGAACATTTTGTGAGTATATAATGGCAACAATTAAAGACGAAGGACCCAATTCATTTCCAGTACGATAGATTTTTTATTCAAATTTTTATATACATTTTAATGTTAATCAGTTAATGGCAAGTGAAATTTAGTAAATGAATTACATGATCATCAATTTCTTTATTTTACTAGGGGCGTTTCAAAATTTGGGTATGAATATCCTAAGATACAATAGATAGTACAGTAAAACTCGGTTATAAAGAATTCTGAGGGTCCAATGAAATTACTTCGTTATATCCATAATTCGTTATATCCGTATAGCGAATTCGTAATATTATCTATAGCCAATTCAATATATAACATGTTTTCTTTCACCAGACTATAAATTTCGCTAAATGATGCTTATATAAAAATTCATTACTCTGATACCTTTAATAATCGAATTATGAATTGAAAAAATTCTATGAAAATAAATTCTTTTAAAATATTTTATTAATTGATAGTGCTTACTTTTTTAAACTATAAAGACATTCGTTATAAAGGTGTTAAATTTCGTTATATTTCATCTCTACGGGACTCAAAATCAGTTTGCTATATCGAAATTCATTATAACCGTAAAATTTGCAAAGAATTGTTAAGATTTTTACCGGGAATTCCAAAAAAATTCGCTACGTCCGAAAATTCGTTATATTCGTGTTCGTACTAAACGAGTTTTACTGTAATTGGAATTTTATGGGGTGTGCTATAAAAATTGATATTTTAAAAATTCTGCAATAGATTTTCTACTCTAATATAATTCTAATATTAAGAAGACAATTACCTTACCGATGAACAGGCTAAGAATGTAGGTCATCAGCCTACACTGTTTGAGGGGTTGTGTCAAAGTTCACTGCATGGTTCATTTTCCTTAAGAAATATCATTGAAAAAGGACATTATATAAAAAGTGCCTGTTTGGGAGGGTAACAGTTGAAATTGACACCTCGAGAAAACCATTGTCAACCGACGCGAAGCGGAGGTTGACAACGGTTTTCGAGGGGTGTCAATTTCAACTGTTATCCTACCAAGCAGGCACTATTTATTTTGTTATACTGAATGTCTTAATTTTAAAGAAAACTTAACTGCTTTTACATAGGAATAACGTGAATTCTTATATTTTTCTTGAATTTTTATATGAAAAACATTTATGAAGAAACAAATATTATTTCCATGGAAGCAAAACAGAAATTTCAAAATATGATTTCTTCATTTTTATTTGAATTAAAAAGGCAAATCTTGATTTTTTTTGTACACAATATTATAATTGTGCAATTAAGAATTTAGAAATGAAAATTGAGAACTGTTGCCATGGTAACAATCTCAAATAAAAGGTAAATTCTAATATATTGAGGCATTTCTGAAAGGGTATTCTTTACATATAAAGGAAAAATGTTTGAAATCAATAAGGAAAAAAAATCAAGCATGTCCTGAATTCAAAAGCAACTTGAAAAAATCTAAAGTTTTCTAAAATCATGCATTGCTATAAACGTTTCAAAATGTTAGAATTTCTGTGTGATATTTTTGCAATTATAATTTCCATTGCAACAACACTTCTGTGTTGCATAGCAACGTTTTTGTGGTACACGGTAAATAATGAAGATATAGGCATATGATTACAAGTTCAATTACAAAAAATGCTAAAATAAATTTTAAAATCAGGATTTACAACCCCTTCAGTTTTTTTTCAATAATTCTTGGTCTTGTTACCATTGCAATGTCTGTAAATTTTCATGAAAAATGTATATTGCATAGACATTGGTAGCAATGTAAAAATTTGATAATTTCACATTTCAACTTTTAAGAAAAAAAAAAGAAAAAAACATATTTCAAACATCTTTAACGGTTTCCATGGTAACATTTTAAAAGTTTTGGTTTGTCCATCAATTTTCATCCATATAATTAGAATTGACAATAGGACAAAGGTTATTTTATGTCTTTGATAGTTTATATTAGTTGGCAATTTCCAAATAATGACTTCAAAGAAGGTAAGTTTGTTATTTTCCCATTTTTGCAACAGTTACCATGGCAACGGTTATCCCCTGTAACCAACATTTTGTATCTTTTTCAATCTAATTAAAATTAGATGTTTGATCCGCTCGCTTACTCGCTACACAAACATCTAACAACATCCCATAGAGGGTCACGTCAGGGGTCAAATTTGCGTAAAAATAGTGACCAATCGTTTTGGAGACGGAAATGCCTTCTTAACCAATGAGAAACGTCTTTCTTCTAATGTTCGGTTGTGCAAGCAAAATGGCGGCGAAAGAGACAATGAACGAAGCAATTGAAAAGGTGTTGAAGAAATTTAATATTCCGAGTTTGAAACGAGAACAGAGACAGATATTGCAGTGTCTAGTGAACTTGGAAGACTGTTTGGCGGTCCTTCCTACAGGATTTGGAAAATCTCTGCCATTCCAGATGGCAATTCCTGTCCGGAGAGAGATGGGCATGAACGTTGGCAAAATTTTAGTATGTTGCCCGTTGATTTCTCTTATGCAGGACCAGGTGGCATATTTACGAAGTATTTCCAACTTGACTGCAGCATATAAAGGTTGGTTTATGAAAAGTTATAATGCATATTTTGTTCTGCTTTATTAAATCGGCTTTGAATAAAATACATTGAAAGCAATGTGCTTTTTGACAGATTATAAAAGAAAAATAAATCGGCACATAGAGTTAACCGAAATGCCCGTGATTTACCGAAATGTCCGTTGGAAACACCGAAGTGCCCCTCAAAATTACCGAAATGCCCATTATAACATTGTATAACATCGTAATATTTTGAATGAATTTACAAGAACATTTACCGGGTATTCAGAATCTATTGAAATATTTATTTATAGGGTCCAGTGATGAGGATGATAGAAATATTCTTGACGGAAGAGTAGATATTGTGTATGGCTCCCCAGAGGCATTGGTTGGCAACCCAGAATGGAGAGAATCAATGCGTAGTAGTCTTGAAGTCTCAACAATTGTTATTGACGAGTTTCATACAATAGCAACATGGTAAGTGCACATATTTTCAAGTTGCATATTGATACATAATATAGCAAGTGTCCAGTTAGTTGGCCTGTGGTGTACATGCAAATGACTGATAGTGAAACATTCTAATCTATATGTTGGATTCAATTAAAATTTCTTTAGAAGAATGATTATAGAGTTCATGGTTAATATTGAATAAATGAAGTTATCATGAAATAAATATTAAAGCTGTTTAAAGCAAGCAGATCTATATAACACCAAATTTTAATGAGATATAATACCGGTAAATACTTTTAGACAATAACATGTAATATGTTTTATAGGGGACAGAGTGAGGATGGCAAAGAGGCATTTAGGAAATGGTTTGGACATGTTGGAGAGCTACGATCATTATTTCCAAATGCCAATGTGTTGGCTCTGAGTGCAACATGCACGAAGAAAACAGCCAAACGTGTAAAGAAGTGCCTCAATCTTAGTGACAAATCCTTAGAAATCATTGTTTCACCTGATAAACCTAACATTAAATTAGTTGTAAAAAAGGTGTCAAAAAATATAGAAACTGCCATGTTTTGGCTGATCGACCCTCTC
The DNA here is from genome assembly GCF_902806645.1 of Magallana gigas. Classification (NCBI taxonomy): domain Eukaryota; kingdom Metazoa; phylum Mollusca; class Bivalvia; order Ostreida; family Ostreidae; genus Magallana; species Magallana gigas. The sequence continues at coordinate 11,980,481 of NC_047560.1, read as the reverse complement.
CAAGATTTATGTGAAAATTTCCCAAGGGTTATAATTTATTGTACTTCAATTAATGATGCGTCAAAAGTGTATAATTTTTTAATTGAAGAGGTGCCATCTTGTGTCCATCATATTGACTTATATCATTCAGAAACTGAAGACATTAAGAAAGATTTCATAATTAATGAACTGAAAGAGTCGGACAGTAAACTTCGTATACTAGTTTCAACAAGTGCACTAGGTATGGGTATAGATGCCAAAGGTTTTAACAGTGTTATTTTATATGGTGCACAGTCAAATGTCTCAGATTTTGTGCAAGAAATTGGAAGAGTAGGGAGGGACAACATGCCATCTATTGCTTTAGTAATGTTTAATTCGTATCATCAACGATTGGCTGATCAAGCCATTAAGAAAATACTTCTTACGAATGATTGTAGACGTCTTTGTCTTTTGGACAATTTTTTGGATGACCACGAACTGATTAAAGTAAAAGAAAGTTTAGTGGGACAGCATGCATGCTGTGATAATTGTGCCCTCAAATGTATGTGTAAAGAATGTATATTATTGCCAATTGAAAAAATGTATGATTTTAATGTGAACACAGAGGAAAGTGATGATAGTGACAGTGATAAAACAGAGGAATATGAATCTGATTAAGACTTATATGAACCATTATAACTCTATCCATCAATGTTAATTTCTTATTGATATTTGAAATTCATTGTTATGTGCTGTCTTATTTACTGAAAACAATGTGTATATGTCTGAATTTGGAATTTATCTTGAAATCACTGTAAAGAATTTACAGTCTTTTGATAGAGAGTGTTACTAGAGAAACATGTACTTCATTTCATACCAAAACATGTTCAACAATGATTATATATGCATAAATTTGTTGAAGTTAAAATTAGTTTCTGTTTCATTATTTAGACAGAATTGTGTCGATACCAGATCAGTTGGTAAAAAATTATTCTTCACATCGTTTTTAAAATTTTAGGTATGATTTTAGACATAAGCTAGGTATTTTGGCTTTTTAAAATTTTTCATAGATCTCTTCTTCTGAGGGAGATTAAAAAGAGTCTTAAAATGATCGGACAATCTAGTCTCTTAATAAACATTTACAGCCTATGTAATCAATGTAATTAGAATTTGCTACCAAATAAAATTATAGAGAAAATGTAAACCAAGTGTATCATAATTGAAATAACATTTACAGTGAAACATCAAATAAGGTGGCTATAAAATATTTATTAAAGATGCAATGCATATTTTTGATATCGTGATACAATCACAATGTTGCTCATTTATAACTACCCGTATGTCTGATTGACTTGATATAATGCACCAAAGTTAGGTTGTACATGTAACAATACATGTTAAACATGTTAAACAGTAAAAAAAAAACACCATAGAAACAGTGTGTAATACATTATGCATGATAAATCATGTACAACAGTACCTACCATTTCAAAAACTAGTAGCAGTCATTATGTACTGATATATGTGAAAGTTGCAGTCATAAGGAAGAAATGGCTAGAAAAGTTTAAGCATAACACAGTTATACCCGTGGATCTCTTAGGCGAATAAAAGGTTGGCTTGGTTTATGTCTATGTATCATAGTAGATAATCCAACAAATGCATTGTCAAATGGGTTTTTGTCCACTGAAATATCTTGAGACTTGAATTTTCGATTTGGAACAATAGAAAGCATATTAGTATTTTGTAAATCTTTTAAGACCTTTAAAACATCTTCCTTGTAACTAGGGATGTGATGGAAGCCCTTTCTGCTATGGATTTCAGTAATGACATCAAAGTGACTAACTAAATTTATTAAGTGGGGATATTCCTTTGAATGGGCAAGGATGCTTTCTTTTGTTTTATGGCCAGAGCAAGCAATCTTGCTGTCCCTATTTAACATTTCAAGGTATTCGTCCAATGACACATTGTTGTTTTTTCCACCTTGTAAATTTACGAAGCGGTTGGCTACTAGGCGTTCCTTTTGGTCATCAGGGAGAATGCCAGATGTTAACGATATCAAATGAATCGAGCCAATAGAATACTTTACTTTGTTTGTCAGATGGTAGACAGGAAGTTCATATTTTGCTGATTTTACAGCCCTCTCACCGTCACCCATATCAACAGCAGTGTCTAAATTCTTGTGCAAAATAACAAGCTTAAACAGCATGACAAGGTAATCGTGCATTTGGTCTTGAGTTTTATTCTTCGGTTTTTTTTATGGCTTTGCAATGTGAATGTCATGAACCTTCTCTTCATGGGTTTGTAAAGAGAGAACACGTGCATATGTTTTGTCACAATGATGACATTTAAATCTTCCTTCCTCTAGTGTTGATGTCCAATAGTTTTCTGGGTGTTGTGGGTCACACACAATGTTACGTAAATTCTGAAAAATGTCATCTGTACTGTCAAAAAAATACTTCCTCAGAATGTTTGCACTAACAGAGTCAATGTACTCTATTTTTTCTTCATCTGACATAGCTGCAAAGTTTCTTGGCAGTTCAATTGCATGTTCAATGTCTGGAACGTCAAAGAAATTCAGGAAAAGTAGCAAACAGATGGCATCCAGGATCACATAGTACAGCATCTTGTATGCTCTGTAGGCATTATACACTTGCCCTTTCACATTTCTCATGTTCAGGAGGTTCCTACAATCAATTAAATAAAAAATAATTCAAAGCCAGTAACATGTATTTTCACAATAAATCTGTTATTATACACACATTAAATGTATGACATACGAGTCAAATAAACTTGCTTTATCATACCGATAGTAATATACTGTGCCTTGGTCCACAGCACTCTTGGTTGAATATGTCAGTTTGTGTATAGCCTAAAAAGAAATGGTACCATGAATTTCAAAGCATTTTAGTCTTCTTTAAATTTTACTTGAAACAAACAATTCTTCTATACACTACTGTCAATCAAGAAACATACTACATGTATCATGTATCAAATACATACCTCTAAGAAATTCATGAGTCTGTGGAAGTCCTCAATTTTGGACACAAAGCCTTGTAATTTTTGCAGCGGTGTTTCAGCATTAGCCATAGCTTTCTGAGCTGCTTGCACTCGTTCATCTGTTAACCTGTCACCTAATTAAAACATTGATTTGATTATATATGTATATTAGTCTATCATTTAAACCTTTATTTTAGAAACACAAAGCAACATGAATTATTGCATTTTTTGCTTAATATTTAACACAACCATTACAAGAAAAATCATGTAAGGATCTTTCTGTAGTATACATGTACTATAATATTGTTATCTTAGATGAACTAAAAAAATAACTGCAAGTCTCATTATTATATAAAACAAACCTCCAAAAAAGACAGATTCCACTACTTCTCCATCCTTGCATGGGACATAAACAAATAATGTTTTCAAAAGCCGAATCAACTCAGGTGTTTTATTCTCGTTGCAATCAAAAAGTCCAAGTGGGTACTTTAAAAAATAGAGAGAAAAAATGTAACCTTGTATATCTTCCATTAAAAGCTAAATGGGTTTATATTATTTACTGATAAAATTAAAATGTTTCATAAAGTATATATTTCAATACTGAATCTGTTTCTTTAATAATATCAATTTACATTTAAACAACAATTAATACACTGAATTCTTCTGATTTTCAATGTAAGGAAAAATTATAATTACATGTATAACAAAATTACTTGTTTTGTTTTATTTCCAACACAGTGAGAATATTTATGTTCCAAATGCTTTGGGTAGATCTTTCCATATATTTTCTGCAATTCAGGATGATTTTCGATGACTGATGTAGAGAAAATAAATGTTAGCTCTTTCATCAAGTTCTTTTGGTCGTCTATGGATGGAATGAAGGTTCCAACTTCAATGTCATGTGGTGCGGAAGCATGACAGCCACGTTCAGTTGGGATAACTCTATCCACGATGGCGTACACATGAAACAGATGAAGAGAAATAGTTTTCCGATCCGATGTTCTATATGATGGAAGTATGTTCTTGTCCCAATTGTCTCCAATTATTTGATATTTGACACTTCCTCCTTCAGCCCAAGAATCCCGAATCTTTAAAATTTCTTTGTCCAACACATCCTGCCAGTCAAGTAGCTTTCTCTTTATAGTGAGTGGATGTACTGTTAACCCAACATGAGATAGTCTTTCTATGTCCTAAAATAAACATAACATATCATATAAGAATGCCTTTATACTTAAGGGTTAATTGTACCATGAAACTATAAATTTACTTCCATTTTAATAATAACGGTACAGGTTAACTAAACAAGAGGCATCAAAGATTTTAAAAATGTAAAAAAAAAATTCTCTTTTTTAAGGAAATATTTTACACAAAGTACATGTATACCCGCTGTGTGCATCCACCATGATATAAAAGAAAACCATTTATGTACTGCATAACAGCCATCTCCTGACTTCTTCCATGAAGTGCTATGCCTACAGTTTGCAAAGCATGAAGAAATGGTTTGCTTCCAACAACAGGTGGAATGTCAGACACAGTAGCTGTTATTATAGATAAAAGTGCTGGACACATCATCTGCAGTTGTTGGTAGATATTCTCCCATCGGAAGTTGAAAAAATCTGCATGGGTTTTCTGTTGGAGTAGTGTTCCTGAACCTCTTTTTGAAACTGCTTTACATTCTTCTTGCACAATCTTCTGGGAGCCTTGCACTAATACCATTGGGTTATGTTTACGCAAAATGTCAACTATGGTACTGTCTGCATTTCCACCTCTTGCTATAGCTTTGCAGATCTGTTGGTGGGCATCCTCTTTGATAGTCGCAGATTTTCTCCCACTTGGATAGTGCACCACAACCTGGTAGTTTAAAAAGCTATCAAAATTAAAATCAAATCATGCAAATATGATGAAATACATTTAAATGCTTTTTATCAAATTAGACATAAATATACACCTTTTCAAACAATATGATCTTTATGACTAATTATTTAATAATTTTCAATTACATGTATACATGTACGTTTTTTAAAATATTTCTCATACTGATTTAAAGTCATTGTATAAGCTAATTAGTGGAATATTGGAAACTTTATCTCTCATTCTTTCTCTCTCTTCCTTTCTTTGGTTAGTGTACAAGTTTTTTCAAAAATTCTTTTGTAACATAATGTTAGAATGAACATAAAACAGAAACTCAACAAATTACTAACTAAATTCTAATTCATCACATGCACTAATCATGCATTGAGAGACCAATAGTTTGGAATAAAAAGGCTAATTCTTTAGGGTTTGAAGAATCTTCAGAATTCAGAATTAAAACAGTCAACTATAGTGGAACAACCTACAATAATGATGTCTCAAAAATCAAAAAAGCAGGATTCTACTTCTGGGTGGGTTCTTTTGTCAGATATAGTAACCTTTGCAGATTTGTTTTCTTTTTAATTACATAATTATGTATACCCACACTAAAACAAAGGTAACAAAGTTAAATCTAAAAGTCAACAAAAATATTCATTACAACTACGTGTAGTATTCTGCTTTTCTACAATAACTCAAAATAAATAAAACAAGAACAAATGTAATCTTAAAATAAGCCAAACAGATAACATGAAAAATAACAATTTTTTTGAAAATTTTAACATTGCACCTCTACTCTCCCATCAAGGGAACATTGGTCAGATTTGTTCTCTTTGACAGAGAAAAGGGCTCTCTTTGTTTTTGGAACAGGTTCTGTCACAATTACATTCATTATACATTATTACATGTGTTAAAGTAGGAATCAGTAGAATAACCCTAACCTAACAATACCTTTAACGATTTTAAGCCGTAAAGACATGTGACGGTAAATCAATGATTTGTCAATTATGTTACCATAAACTTACCTGACAATTTTGTGTTTGAGTACTGAGTGAGCAAGCACATCTAACATAATTTTATTTTGATTGCTCCTATAACAACAGTTGTGCAATACATATTTGATTTGAAAAATACATTTTAAAATTCAATCACTGTGACCAGGGACATATATACTAATATACATCCCTGCTGTGACAGATACTTTAATCCGAAATATTAAAATCTATGTCTCAATTCTTATAAAATCTATTTTAAGCAACACACACACAACAAAGACAGTTTTTAAACATCTTATAAAATCTATATGTACTCCTTAACTTACCAAAGTCTTGTTCTTTTTCACTGACTTTGCTCAGGATCTGTAAACATAAAAATACAAATAATAAAACTTCAATTCCTTAGTTTAAAACTATAAATCTTTCAAGAGAGACATTGAATGAAGATTTTTTTTTTTACCTCAGTTTGTGGTGCAATTTTTCTGTACTTCGTTAATTCACGGAATGGGGACAGTTTCACAGGTGAAACAAACGAAACTTTGGCGAGGGGGTTTGCCGATCCACTGCAAGTACCACTCGTGTCAGGGGGGTTCGGATCAGGACGTAACATTCTCTTAGTAACAGACGTCCGTCTGGGAGAGGGGAGGGATATAATTTGTGTTCTATATACAAAATCTATGCTTTCCCTGATCTTTTGTTTTGCAGCTTGGTTTTTTTCATCTGTTTTAATGACAGACTCAACTGATCTGAAGCATTTTCTGCATATACCCCCGTCACATTCTTGGATGTCGGATCTTTCACTCACTTTCTTAATGTATTCGATCCTTTCCGAGTTCAATTTAAGCTTTGACTGATAGAATTTATGAATTATGTCTTTACCGTCTGCAGTCCTTTCATGCTGTACGAAAGAAAACCCGCAAACAATGCACGAATCTCCCAAAACACACGTTTTCCTAGGTGTCATAGACTGCGCCATATTTGTTTTCTTTCGTTTAGAACACCTCGGGTATCTACGTACGCTGATGATAAAGCCGAGAAGTTCGAAGTCTCACCCAACGAATCGGAACAAGTTATTTCATTGGTTAGCTAAAAGGTCACACTGACGTGACCCTCTATGGGATGTTGTTAGATGTTTGTGTAGCGAGTAAGCGAGCGGATCAAACATCTAATTTTAATTAGATTGGTATCTTTTTGTGTTTTACAACTAGGTGTGTCCATATATGAAATATAAAAAAAAAACTGGTGACAATGCATGCCCTTACCCTTAAATAAATCTTTGTTTTTAGCTCACCTGAGCTGAAAGCTCAAGTGGGCTTTTCTGATCACATTTTGTCTATCATCCGTCTGTCCTTCAGTCTGTCCATAAGCTTTTCACATTTTCAACATCTTATCAAGAACTACTAAGCCAATTTTAAGCAAACTTGGCTCAAATTATCCATAGGCAAAGGGGGTTCAAAGTAGTGAAAATTAGGGGTCACACCCTTTTTCAAGGGGGAATAATTAGAAAGAATAATTTGAGAAATTTTCAAAAATCTTCTTCTCAAGAACCATTAAGCCAGAAAAGCTAAAACTTGTGTGGAAGCATCCTCAGGTAGTGAAGATTCAAAGTTGTGAAAATGATGACCCCCAGGGGTAGGGTGGGGCCACAATGGGGGGGGGGGTCAAAGTTTTTCATAGGAATATATAGAGTGAATCTTTAAAAATCTTCTTCCCAAAAACTAATCAGCAGGAAAGCTGAAACTTGTGTTGAAGCATCCTCAGGTAGTGTAGATTCATTGTTGTGAAAATCATGACCCCCAGGGGGTAGGGTGGGGCCACAATGGGGGGGGGTCGAAGTTTTACATAGAAATATATAGAGTAAATCTTTAAAAATCTTCTTCTTAGAAACTGATCAGCCAGGAAAGCTGAAACTTGTGTAGACGTATCCTCAGGTAGTGTAGATTCAAAATTGTGAAAATCATGATCCCTGGGGGTAGAGTGGGGCCACAATGGGGGGGGGGGGTGTTTAAGTTTTACATAGGAATACATAAAGTAAATCTTTAAAAATCTTCTCAGAAACTAATCTGCCAGATGATTCTTTATAATTGTTAAGACTTTGGCTCTAGGACAATTCTTCGGCCTCACAAGAAGGTTCAGAGTTTGATGTAGCTTTATATCTCATATATAAACAATTATTAAGGATCTTTTTGATAACTGCAATACTCAACATGTGATATGACTATAAAACCATCCTGTTAGAAAAGGGACTAATGATTATAAACATAAGAATATCCAGGGGGGAAATGGATTTCATTTTTACAGGATCTACATGTATTATTGTACATTGTCCAGATAGTTTGTATTATGACTCCATTAAGCTGATTTAATCATACCTATTGTTCCTCAGGTGAGCGATGTGGCCCATGGGCCTCTTGTTTACATAAAAGATGCATAATTAACTTTCATATGGTATTTTATAATTTTGAAATAAGAAGTCAGTGTTGAATGTCAATTGCTGTCTACACAATTTTGTAAACCATACTTTTTCATTGAATTTTTTGTATAATAGAATACAATCATTATGCTAAGTTTGATTTTTTGAATTTTGAATATTAAATTGTGGTCAGGAGGTTATTCAACATATCAAATAAAATTATTTAGCATTAATTGAGTGAAAGAGAATTCTGAAGACTTAAAAGCTAGGGTTTGGGGTCTACTGAGAACTGTTCAATTTACATTTGTCTTAACAATATATAACATTTTATTGCAGGATAGTTTGAAACTATTTCTCCTTTTGTTGGAAAAAGAAAACCTGGTAAAATTGATTTTGGTACATAGCGATTCCATGGGAATTATTGATGCGAAGCTGAGAGTGTACCAAAAATACCGCGGCTATATCGAAGCCTACAATATTTATTTACAACATGTCTATGAAGAATTCGATGAAATTGTCCAGTCAATTGCCTATAAAAATGTGTCATATTTTGAAGAATTTGTTGGAGCAATGATTGAAGCTTTTTCTAAAGAAAGTCTTGAAGCAGTCATAATTGAAGCAATTGACATGTCACTGATAGAAGATAATATTGCAAAACTGTGTTATGAAGTATCTATTGAATATAAGAACGACATTGTGGGAACTGTGAAAACTGGATCATATAATTGCTATTCTGCATTTACTGTTCGGGCAATCAAACAGATTTTGGTGAAGGAAACTTTAAAGAAAACGGCAAAATCATTAGCAGCTGCAATACGCCCTGGAATCGTACATCACATTGAAAGTGTTGTCCAGAAAACACTTGTCCAGAAACTAGGAGATGTTGTATGTGACATGTCTGGTATTGGTTTGGTATATAATCGAATGCAATTTCCATTTACAACCACCTTCAGATTTCTCTTAAACATTCTTTCTGGTTGGATTGAGAATATCGTAATATTCGTTATTAGAATTTTTCACCCTGTGGACATTAATTCAAAAGAATGGAGAGGTAAAGTTGCTGAGGAAATTTACCAGAAAATATTGGAGAGGAGACAAAAAATCTTAGCTCTTGCATTGGAAGAAATTTTGAATATCTGTTGGCAAACAACAGAAGATTTAAAAGATATTCAACATAGACTAAAAGAATTCAAAAGAAAGGTGTTACCAAGTGATCAAAAACAAAGTAAGTATATATTTATTTTACTAGGATAATATTTAATTTTAGAGAATATGGCACATTATAACACATTACATTGTTTGAGTAATAATTTAATTGGAATAGTCTTAATTATTATGTTCTCAGTTTGACACATTAATAATGAACACATTGTTTTGGGAAGTAGACTAGATGGGTATTAACTATTAAGATAATAATCAATGCGAAATTTTCATAAACCAACTGGAAGTTAGTTTTTTAAATTGATTTTTAGGCATTTTCCTGTATCAATAATTAAACTTTGGTTTGGTTATAATATAAATGTTGGAAAATTAAATTATTTTCCTTACTGTTTATAAATTAAAAGCATATAAGGCCACATAGAATTAATTTGTAGATTCTCATCCCTGCCTGCCCCTCTGAAAAAAACCTGCCCCGATGTATTTTATTTTATTTTTAAATAAGTGTGGAAACAAGTATACTTTTAAAAAGTATGATCAGCATGTAATATACTAATATTATTGGTCAGCTCTGTTTATGTAAATACGAAAGCTGTATGATTACACTACATGCAAATGAATATATTTAGCACCCTTTTGTTAATTTTTGAAATAGAAAGTCATGAAATAATTAGTTTTACTTTTAATTACTAGGCGAATTATACTTCCGAAAAATATTCTTAGTACGCATATGTGAAGAAATCGTGATTGAATCATTACGTATGTAACACTATAAATGTTTTGTATCAAGGCAAACGCATTAGAGTAACATTTTTAGTAATCTACGTGTAATTAAAGATTTAATTGAGTTTGTCATTGCAAAGTAAATAAAGTAGTGCAAGGCACAATGCATGTGCAAACAGTTAATTTGCCAAATGCCTCATATGGACACAACTGTTATCGGCTGAAGCCAATCACAAAAACAAAAAAAAATTTGGGAAAGAAATCAGGCTTGGTAAACAAAAAATTCAAAAAATTTTAATGGTTGCTTAACGTGTCATCATGCATTAACAGTTTAGTTGATATTATATCGAATTAAAAGATTACAAATGTCGGATTGTGTACTTATATTAGCATTAACAATTTAAAAGAATAAAACAGTTGTTATTATACTCCCGCTCCGAAGGAGAAGGGGGTATACAGTTTTACCCTTGTGTGTCTGTCTGTCTGTAACAAATATTTCTGTCACGTTTTTCTCAGCAACTACTCATTGCAGGTGCTTGAAAGGACTAAAGCCAGAAACTATGAAAATCGGCCCTGTTCCCAAACTTAGTCATATTTTGTGAGATTAATGGTCACAATATTTCCTTCCTAGAATAATTTACTTTTTGTCGATATCTCTATTTGTTTCATAATTACAAGCCTCTAAACATACCATGAAATTCTGCGCTCTGACGTCGTTACGTCATGGCGACTGTCATGAATATTAACTTGGTTTGGAAGTGGATAAAAACATAAAAGGTTGATTAAATTAGAAAAATCTTTCAAAATAATTTTGTTGAAATTAGATTTGATTTTATTCATAAATACAACAATAACATTGAAAAATAATATTCATGTACATATCAATAATTATATCTTGTGTGTCATTGGATGTATTATAAATGACGATTATTTACAGATTCTTGTACAGCATATACACCCATTAATATCATTATATAAGTTAATTACAATTTTAAAAAAAATGAAATACACAAGAAAACAAATCTAAATCCAATTATCATAAGATAAATATTTTCGATTCAATTAATAAATATATCAAGAATAATTTTTCTAAAGAAAAGACATATGAGTAGTAAAACAGTCAGATAAATGTAATTCTAAGTAAATAAGTTATGTATTTAAAAGTTATGTACTTGATAAAAATTTAAAACTCTTAAATCTAATGAAAAAGAGAGCAGGAACAATTTCAATTAATAATAAATACATACATCTAGACAAAAAATACAGTACTTTTTTTGTCATTGGATTCAGTTCATTGCCTCTCTCTCTCTCTCTCTCTCTCTCTCTCTCTCAAATTCATCACACTACTACATGTACAGCATTTCAATACAATGGAATTCTAAACATTATATAATTAATATCCTCAAAACAACAACAACAAAAACTCACACAAACAAGAACAAGTAATTAAAAGATCAAAATACGAACTGTCGGTAACTTAACAGTTTCATCTTATATATACAGAGCAATGGTAATATGGCTAAGACAATTATGATATTAACTACCACAACCAGTAACTGTTCATTCCTCGGGTACACTGTCACAACTGCTCGCATCACTGTCAGACTCATCAACGGGAGGTGGAATGTCTGCTGCATCAAGAACATGCTCACCCCAATCACGCACACCGTACTTCCCTCCCTCATGTCTTCCTTTTGACAGGTACCAAATGATGGCCGCTATATGGGAGCACATACCCACTACTCTGGCACCTGCCCTGCATGTACAGTACCATGCATCTACCGAACAGTCAGAGAACTCAATACAGACCAAGTACTGTTTTGATGATGTGTGGCGACTCTGAATCTTTACCCGCAGTAGCCTGTCATTATCCTTATGGAACCAAATGTCACAGTCCCCATCAATATGCTCTTGGATATAGCTGCGAGAAAGCTTCAGTTGATAGGTCCCGCAAGTCAAGTTCCGTAACTGCTCCTCGTCCAGGGTGGGGAAGTTCTCTATTCCACACTCGGGGACTGGCTGCCACTGAGTTGGCCTTCTGTTTAGACCATTATCTTCAACCAATCGTTGGAGATTATTTACCTGTTAAAAACACAATTAAGCAATCCATTAAATTTTACATTTCATATTAAATTCACATATCTTATTTTATTTACTTATGTGGGATAAGCTCGGTAAAATGTTAAATGATTTATAAAATATGTCTCCTTTTTCAGTGTTGATTAAGTACCCGGATTAGTCGTACCTGTTTAGACAGATAAAGCATTTTAGCTGCGTCTGCCTCGTCTTCCTCTATACTGTGACTTTTGCTCAGAGGTGGGAAGAACTTATTTGACAGGGCGCATACAATTCTGACATAATCTCCAACGAAAGGGATCTGATTTGTAGGGAGGGTACGGTCCAAATATCGCCACCTTTTGATTCTGGCATTGGATGACTCAACTACCCATCTTATCTGTTCAAGGATAAAATCAGAGATACAATTTTTGTCAGTAGTTGTATATAAAACATGGTGCAATGATAATATTTCTTTTTTTTTTTCAGATTTCTTACCTTTGTAACAAGTCTGCTCTTATTGGCATCACTAGTGCTCATCTGTTTTTGTCCCTTCTCTAAAAATCGAGGCATTTCTGCTTGAATGCCTAAATCTTCAAGCAGGGGCAAAGCATCTCTAAATCCTCTGTCAACGATGAAAATGTCGTCTTCACTTAGCCAATTCTTGATGTCCTCTGCATTTGTTTTCATGATATGTTCAAGGATTGACGCATCGTTGTTTTTATGGTCTGCTAGGTATGGTCCTTGAATCGAGACAAAATAGCCTGTGGTTGTCACGATTACCATGGGTTTGATGAGCGACCTTCCTTTGTGGATGCTGTAAGAGCGGCGTTGGTATCTGAAGTTGTTGCTCTTGGCGGTGTATATATAGGTTCCATCTAAAACCAGTATGGCCTGACTCTTGTCTATGTCGCCGAACAATGTTTGGGCTAGATGGCGAGTGTGGTCGTTGATTACATCTTCTCTTGTGATGTGTTCAAATCCAAGATTATATGGGACAAAACAAGTCATCATCGCATTTCTAGCAGCACTGATTGCTCTTCTTAAACTGGATTTTGAAGTACGAAATAAAGTTGACAGTATTTGATTTGATAATCCAGATTTCAACTTGCATAAAAATATGGCTGTAGATTTTCGTAAACTTCTAGATGGTGTCTGTTTAACATGATCTTTCAAACAGTCACAAAGAGTTTGGAAATTGTCCATACTAAGTCCAAGCAGAGATAGACAATCAGAATCTGTAAGAGTTTGTAGATCATCAAAGTGAAGATGGGTTTGTTCATTTCTTTGGCATAGAACGCGCATGTGCTGCAGTAAACTAAGGATGGCGGTTCTGTTGACAAATGCATGATCTGTTGTTGGAAGTTGTTCTATGGCTGCACTTGTTAAAAGTCCATCTTTCACATGTGCGGGACAGCATCTATTTCCAGATGGAATCAAAACATTGTGTTGAATAAACACGGCTGTGCGACACTCTGGGGATATAACAACAAGTTTTGGTCCAGGCTTTTTACAAACGATGCAATATGCATGAGTCTTTGCTGTGGAAAGAAGTTGCAAGGATACTGAAGGTGGACTAGATAACTGTCTGCTGTCACTTGTTTGAGAAGATGAACTCACAGATTGTTGAGTTTCAGTGGGTTTATGGCATGACTTTTCTCTGTAATATATGTTCCTACACTTACTGCAGATGACTGAATTTTCTTTTCCTTCCAACAGAAATTTTTTCTTCAGATATTTTCTTATGCTTTTGTCGATGTGGCGTCTTTCCTTGGGTTTTGTTCGTTTTGAACACAAAACACAATTGAAGTACTCCGTTTTGTGTCCTGGCATTATCTGTAAAATAATAACAAAATGGGTACCAGTAACTCATTTATAAGTTATATTTCATAATATTTTCTACAGTAATGTTGCGTTTATAAATTGGCTTTAGATCATGTGCATTTAACATTAGAATTATTCTGGAGCTAAATAGTTATAATTGTTCTTCAGTATGTCGTATAGACAATTTAAATCACATCAAACTGAACTAAAAAAAAATTATCTTTTATAATTTCAGTTAACGTTACAGTAAGTATAATGCGAATTGCACATATTCATTGGGGAAATCTGAATTCAATCATTAATTCATATTCAATCTTAAACATTTATTTGTGATGATCTCACAAAGCATTATTTACTTATCAGTTGATGACTTACATTTCCTCTTATATATCTAATCTGTTATTGTTCTCTAGTGTAATAGTTAAATGTACATGTAATATACATATATATACCTTGTGTGCATAAAATACATTAGCTTTAAACCAGGATCTTCATCTGAATGAACTTTGAATTGTTTACAAGCAGGACATTTCGATTTTGATATCACTGCTTAATTTTGCTTTATAACACCACTTTGGATCCACCTCTGGATATTTATAATTTGTTTGATTAGAAAAATACTAACTTGAAAATATTATAATATGCAATTTAGATATAAACCTTATTCAGATTTCCCCATTCTTAATTATGTTATAATGTATATAAATAACAAATTATTGTGTTAATTTGTTTTATTGATTATCATTTTTTGGAAGGTGATAAGAAATGCTGAAAATATATTACAAAAAATCATCGCAAAAAAAGTTTATTTCCAAGAAAGGTAACTCTCAAAATTAGGGGCTGTCAACATTCCACAACAATAATATTATGTAATTTCCCATATCTATAAAACAATTAATTTGTTAGCCTTGAAGGCACTTATTATGCAGATTCATATTATCTGAACTTTTAAAATATGTTACATGCTATCCATGATACTGTCCTTGTGAGAAAGGCTTCATACAATAGCAAATCCGGGTGCTGATGGGCTCAGTAAAAAACAAAAGCAATAACTTTGATTAAATAAGTCAATATTAACTAGGTACTAGTTTGATTCGATCTTCTAAATTGTGTATTGCATTTGACGCTTCGTGATATAGTTCAGACACAAGCCGAAAATGGCGACATGCAGAAGAAACCGCGCCGCAGACGACAGCAGCAGTATTCATTTCACCTTAAATATCGCTGTCAATAGTTTTCCTCTACGTTTAATAAAAAGAAACAAATACTTACCACGCCAATATCTCATAATTTCACATCTTGTTTTCAGGGGGTAATAGGTTGTTGGTTTGACAGATCCATCGTTGTGTTGACAAGTGAATATCTATTTTTAGCATACTGGAAAATCCCTTTTTAAGGTGGTAACTCGTTCGTCGGAATCAATGCGAATAAGAGATTCGAATTTTTATTTTTACGTTAAAACACAAGAATTCTACGATATCCAAGAGTTTAACTATTTGAAATGGGGGATAAATTCAATTAATATTGTCATAACAAGTATAAAACGCAAATCCGGATTGCGTCAATGTATTAAAAAATAGTTAAATAAAGTATGGCGCCACACTTAAACCAACACAAAACCGATTAATTATTATTCGATTTTCATCAATGTATCTCTATGTAAAATTTTATTTTGGTTTAAGGTTGGCGCCTATATGAAATCAATAAAAATAACTGAGCGTATCTGTAAAAATTGGCCGATTTTACCATACCGTGTCCGGTTTTAGCTCATATAAAAGCGTCCGTGGTGTTTCCCAAAAAATTTTCGAGGCGGAAATGTAAAGACAAATGTGTCATGAGTAACTGACAACAAATTGGCTTCAAAGTAATGAAGTTTGATTTTTACGGATATACAGGGCCAAAATCATACATATTTGGCTTTAGTTCTTTGGACACATTATTTGTTTAGGCATGCCATATCATGGGATTTTTTTTGGTACCAATCGGATGTCAACTTCCTGTTAAATGAGGACTTTGTTTATTCTTAGCCTAAATTTTTTAAACAAATTTTCGTCAAAGATTTCTCAGCAACTAATTATGCTTAAAATGAATTTAACACACTATTTGATTAGGCATGCCATATCGTGGAATATATTTTGTACCAATCAGATGCCAACTTCCTGTTAAATGTCGACTTTGCTTATTTTGTATATTCACATCAGAGCGTGGGTATTAAAAGTGACCATTTGCTCACAGATTGTTTTCTGGGTATAGAACATGAACATTGAAAAAAATGTTCAGATTGTCATATTTTAAGGAGTTTTTTTCATTACAGTCATTAAAGAATGGTTGAAAAGGGACGTCTTACAAGACAAAAAAGCTTTGGAGAATCATCCATCTATAATGCAGTATATAGCAGGACATAGGTTGGATGGACAGCCAGTTGTGAAAGTTTTTCTTCGTGATAATGACAAAGATGCACAAATCGATTTTAAAAATGCATGCTATGACTTGGAGGACACAGAATTAGAATTTGTGAACGTTGCAGAAAAATCAATGGAAATACAGAGGCAAGCTGAGAAAATGAAACTATGTGAAAGAAATGCACCTGCTATTGACAAAAAGACCAGAAACGAAATAAAACAAGTCATTCAAGAACATGGAGGAAAGATTTATGCAACATACTCAAATTTAGTTGGTATGCGAATAGGTAAGGTCAGAAGTGTTGGAGATGAAATAGAGGATAACCCCTGCATTGTTTTGTATTGCCTTGACAAAAATCTTATTCCATTTGGGGAAAAACCTTTACCAAAGACCATTGCAGGATGTCCATGTGATATAAGGGAAGACTATGTAATGTTTGGACATTGTCCTAATAGATGTCCCGCCTCTAGACAAAACCTTCCAGAGCCTGGCTGTAGCATTGGTATACCGTCAGTCGATTCATCAGGGAGTGTTGGATTCTTAGTTGAACCAAAGAACCCAACTGAACAATTTCGATGTGGTTTTCTCACGGCATCACATGTTGCAGTCAAACGTTTCAAAGAACTAAACCACCATAAATCTCTACTGTCTATGAGCCATCTGTCACTGGAAGAACATCCTATAGTGCATCCTTCATGGCAAGATAATGGTCACATGGATAACGCAGTAGGACAAGTTGTTGAATCTTTCTGTGGAAACTACGGACTTTGTCAAACGGGCCTGGATTTCGCTCTAGTAAGAATCCATGGATGTCGTGAAGAAGGTATTTAGTATATTTCATGTTTTACTTAATTTTGTCCAACTTTTAAACAAAAAGAAATATTTATAAGCAACGGATGTGGGGAAGAGATTATGTTTTTTTGCAGTTGCATGAATTATAACTGATGAAGCAGTTTTATGTTAGGAGTGTTTACCTCACCGTGAAATATTTTCTCAAATCAGCAGAAGAATTACTTGATGATAGACTGCATGATGCATAAGAAGTATATACTGTAGATTCCTAATTAAACGCGAGGAATTAATATCCGCGTAAAATCGCGAGAAGCACCCTTCGCGGAATGAAAAATCTCGCCATTATTTTTCTTGGAGTTGAGAACTATAAGAAATAAGGATAAAAGTACCGCGTTCGCTATTTTATATTCTCGCGGTTTGATACAAAACAGCGGGATCGCGGAATTAAGTACTCGTGAAATATAAGGAATTTACAGTAGTCAAATAGTCATAAAAATAAAGTTTTTGATTAAAAAATACAATGATTTTCAAAATCAATTTAGTTAATGCGAACAATAGCTCCAGTGGTTAAAAAAGTGGTTTTTAAATTGGTAATCTGCAGTTCTCAAGCCCAATAAGTTGACAAAGAAGAAACAAGTATAATTTAGCTATTTCATTATGTAACCTAATTGATTGATGTTAAAAATTTAGATATCCATCTTGTGATAGAGTGTCTTAAACATTATACTGGTAAGTCTTGATGAAGTGAGGTTCCTTAATGTTTCAGTTTTTTTTAATTGAATAAAAAACCTTTCTGTTTTTTTAGCTCACCTGAACTGAAGGTTCAAGTGAGCTTTTCTGATCACCTGTTGTCCATTTGTCAGTCTGTAAACTTTTCACTTTTTTGACGTCTTCTCAAAAACCACTTGGCCAATTTGAACCATACTTGATAGAAAGCATCCTTATGGAAATGGAATTCGAAATTTTTAGAGTAAAGGGCTAAACCCTTTTTAAAAGGAAGATAATTGCGAAAAGTGAGAATAATGTGTGTGTCTTTAAAAATCTGAATCTCAGGAACCATTGCACCAGAAATGACAATATTTACACCAAAGTCAGCATATATAGTTAGGATTCTAAATGGTAAAAATCTTGACCCCCTGATTAAAACTCGGGCCCCAGGCGGGGTTCAAAGTTTTACACAGAAATACATAGGAAACATGTTTTAAAATCTTCCACTCAAGAACAAACTGCACCAGAAACGCCATTATTTACACAAAAGCTTGTAAATATAGTGATATTTCTAAATTTTTAAAATTGTGATCCCAGACAAAAACTGGGGCCCCAGGCAAGGTTCAAAGTTTAACAAAGAAATGCATAGGGAAGATGTTTAAAAATCTGCTTCTCAAGAACCACTGCACCAGAAATGACAATATTTACACCAAAGCCATCATATATAGTTAGGAATCTAAATGGTAAAAATCATGACCCCCTGACCAAAACTCGGCCCCAGGAGGGGTTCAAAGTTTTACATAGAAATACATAGGAAAAATGTTTTAAAATCTGCTTCTCAAGAACTACTGCGCCAGAAATGCCAATATTTACAAAAGTGCTTGTATATGTAGTGGAAATTTTAATTTAAAAAATCGTGACCCGGACCAAAACTGGGGCCCCAGGCAAGGTTCAAAGTTTAATATAGAAACATATGAGAAACATGTTTAAAAATTTTCTTCTCGAGAACTACAATGTTACAGTTTGTGAGATTACTCTGCAAGGATCCTCAAATAACGAAAATTCTTAATTGTAAATGCCATGACCCCAGACCAACACGGGGGCCTCAGAATGGGGTCAAAGGTTAACCTAGAAGTACATCGTAGAAATGTTAAAAAATCTTCTTCTGAAGAACTACATTGCTACAACTCTAGCGATGATTAAAAACGTCTTTTTGGTATTTAAAAAATAGGATTGGTTGTTTGAAAGCCCAGAAAATGAAACAAATTGTCATTCTAGATACAATAACTCTTTAAATTAAACAGATAATTATCATCAAAACAATTATAATCGCTCGCGGCATTTGCGATGTTAGGAAGCCATGTTAAATACATAATTATTCAAGATAATTGAATAATTTAGCATGAAAAAGATTAAAATGAGACTATACTTTTAACAAACAATGAGAAATAAACATATCCAAGCGTTAAATTTATTTCAAAACAGTTATAGTTGTTCGTGATTGAAGTTTTGGGTGAATTTTTCATTTTAAAAATTAATCTTACGTAATACAAGTAAACGGTTATTAACATATGACATTAATATAACACATACACGTTCAGGAATGTTCTTGCAAGTTTAGAATTAATTTTTCTCGTGTTTTTGGCCAATTTTAGAGATTTATTTAGAAATAAGGGGCATAACTCGCACGTTGTTTACATTAGAAACGCCATTTTACCGCAATGCATGATGGAGCCAAAGACTCCGTTTTGGGAGTTAACTCCGTTTTGGGAGTCCCGTCTAGACTGTACAGTTTGTGAGATTACTACGCAAACATCCACAAATAGTGTAGATTCTAAATTGTTAAAGCCAACCCCCGGACCAATACTGGGGCCCTAGAAATGGGTCAAAGTTTAAAATAGAAATAGCATATGCTATGAAATAGAATTTACAAGGAACTGTTGTTCAGTGAGCGTATGGCCCATGGGCCTCTTGTTACATTCTACTGCTACCTGTTGAAAATATGTATGACTCAATTGGAGAGTTTTCATTTTATTTTTATTAACCACTACTTGTTTTCATACATGATATGTATATTGTTGTATGTTTATAATTTTATGCATATCAACATATCCACTGATTATGACATACGTAGTGTCACATATTTATATTAATTACGATTTTTTTTTTACATTTCAAGCATCTTCTTAATCAAATTAAATTTTAAATAGATTGACTAGGGTTACTGAAAATTTGTATAAATCTGTTAAAACATGTTTCTAAATATACAGGAAATGGGTTCATTTTTTGAATTCCTTCATGTAATATACATATAGTAATAATTTCATACGTTATGGGCTCTCAATTATGATGTTTTGTTGTGTTCTGTCGTAACTTTAAAAGAACTGAATGCTACACAAAGAGAAAGCATGTTTACCTGTATATGGTTTATTGAAAAAAATATGGTTTATTGAAAAGAATACGGTTTATTGAAGAAAAAAAATGGTTTATTGGGAAAAATTATGGTTTGTTAGACAAAAATATGGCTTATTTGGGAAAAAATAAAGATGTATCTTTTGGATTTTTTGCAGAGAAAGAGGCATTACCAATTCTCAATGACGAAGAGTTGAACTTTGATGGAGAAACAAAGGTAACGAAGTCAGGAAGAACCACAGGGACAACAATCGGTGACCTGACGGACGACAGCCTGACTGTTAGAGTGGACACGTCTTTCTTGTCCAGGGGGTACATTGCTTTCTTCAACTGCTATGCTGTCGAAAACATAACAGAACAGAATGCCTTCTTCAGGCAGGGTGACTCTGGCTCAGGTGTTTTTGTAATAGAGAAGGACGAAACATTAAAACCCTTGGGGATCGCCTTTGCTTCTCTGTTTTCTCAAACGGCTGTTTGTAAAATTGACTCAATCATCCAAAAGCTGGATCTGAAAATAGTCAGATATCTTGAAAACAAGCAGACACGATTGCGTGTATCTCGGACAGTTACATGTACCGAGGAAAAATTTCCGGAGCAAGAGCCAATGGACTGTGTCTAAAATGTATCTCTTACATGCATCTTCTCAAAGTTTAACACAACTGAAACTGGATTGTCATTAAAACTTTTATTGTTCATTCAATTGCTAAAAAATCAAATCTGATCTTCAATTACTAATATAATATTCTATTGAAAACAAAGACTCTATAATAAAATTATTTATACATGTATATGTTAAAATTGTTTGTACTGACTTTATTCCATTCTGCTATTTAAAATATTCATATAGTTTGCTAAAACATAGTATTCAGAAATTCAGAAAAATTCATATTCGTTTAATTCGGTTATTTATGGACTGTTAAAGTAATTAAACACGTGTAACAAAGCAATTAATGTGTTTATTAATTACTCATTTTAAGAATAGTAATTTTCAGTTCTGTTTAAGGTACAATAAATTTCAATGATTAATTTATTTCATCAATAAAATGCTTTCTTCGGTGATTCATGTGGGGTCTGAGGGTAGCGACATTGCAGAAATTAATTATTATATGTAATATGTGTATGTCAAAGAAAGCATTTTAAAGTTTATATTTTAAGTACGTTAGCTAAAAGAAACAGCGGAATTGTCTTTTATGGGAACTTAAGTCCGACACCTTCATGAATATTTCATGCAGTCCATGGTACTTAGGTCGCTGTAGGTTTTGACCAATAGATAAAAGGGACGTGTAAATTTTAGTCTGTCAGTTTCTTTAGAGCTATGGATTACAATCAGTTTCCATAAGAAATAAAGGGAATCATACTTAGTGGATGTAAATATAAGTACTGTAGCCTTTTTTAAAATGTATTTAATAAACTAAAAGGAGACAGATTACAGAGCAATGTTTCATTGGCCAGTTTTTTTTCCTCCCATGTGCACTGACTTAATTGTAAATATCATTGTGAAGGATTAATAAAATGCAGTTTAGGCGAAGAGACAATTTGTTTTTTTTATGATAACTGATAACAGAATTTTCATAATGTCACATAGCTATTTGTAATCATATTTTTACAAAACTTTCCGGTATTGGGAGCAAAACAATATTTCAACATATAGTTGACAACTGGCGACGTTAAAAACGTAAGACTATAAAATGAAATGAAATACATCAAAAATTATGTTACAAGTAAATACACTACAAAACGTTCTTTGCTCTCTTTTCCAACATCTTGCATCAACAGGAAGGTACAAATTAGGTAGCGTTCACATTCAAATCTTTTTCAAATCTTTCTCTGTAAAACCCCAGATATCACAGTTATGTACTAGAAAGCTCGATCAAAATGGAAAATTGTGTGTGTTCCCGGGGTTGGGGTTTTGACTCTTTTTTAAACTGTAAAAAAAATCGTTATAAAGGTGTTACATTATACAAATATTGTTGTGTAGCCGAAAAACTACAAAACATATAGTTCAAATATCTGGTGTCTTACCTGACAATATGCGGCAGACAACAGACAATGGTAAAAATATATAAGGAAAAACAGGGTAACAGGTGTAGTGCGGTATACGGCAGGATCAGAACTGGAGCTCCAGTAGGTTGGACCAGGTAAGGTTGGGGTGGACCAGGGTCAGAGGTCATGCATAACAATACACATACAATAATACAATGCGTTTACACTACACTCCTCCCCGTTTTATAATAAAAAGATGAATGTATATAGACTACAGTAGGTAATCTCTTTTTTAAAAAGGTTGACAATACAAGATACTGAAAAATATGCTAAAATTTCTCTAAACAAGTTTTGGAGGAATTATTTCAGAAAACTACCATATGAAAATACAACGAGATTAAGTACAAATCCCACTTGAATTGGGCAGAACAATATCTAGCCCTAAATTTAGCAGGAACATTACAATGTGATGGCGCTGTGGACATCAGCGTCCTAAGGCACCTATTATCAAAGATATGAATTTTGAGTACTGGAGTTGGCTCATCGCATGCAGTCTCGTCAATTAAGTAAACGGGACGTATATTTCTAAATATCTTGAGGATGTGCTGGTGCTGAAGGTGATCCTCCCTCCTTTCACAGTTAGGGTACAGACAATGCTGAGCAAGGTAAGGCCTCTATGTAATGGAGTGATCAGAGTCCACTAACAAACACTTGTACGGTATGTACAATTATATACCAACAAATTATTGTCTAAATGCAGCTTTATTCTGGTGAAGTGAAGGTAGGTATATACCAAGATAAACAATAACTAATGTGGGCCTATGTGGAAAAAGGCTCTGATCCATATGGTAAAATCTACAGCTGAGTTTAAGATGCAACATTCTTAGTCCGCCGTCTCATGATCCGTAGAACATTCTGCTCCGTCATGAACTTCGGAAAAGTCCTGTTGATCTAGCTGACCATTCTGTAACTTGGAAATGGTCTTCTGTTGCATTATGTCAGAATCCATAATTGTTTGTATGTATGTCTATAGAAGCCTTTGAGGAGGTTGAAGCAGTAGCTGATGTTTCCTATATATATCGGTAGATTAACTAACTTAACAGCAACGGAGAGCTATCAAATACCAATTGTTCAATTGAAAGCACAAAATGGATTACTAAGTAAATCTAATTATGACAAATCCAATCATCCTTTCTTGACTAACAAATTATTTCTTGTATAATAAATAACAAAACAAACTAGTTTTACATGAAAAGGAATGCTTCTTTCAACTACACACTGTATCGAAATATGAACAACCAAAAATATGAAAACATGGACGGGGAATATATTAACTATAAAAAGTTACATGACACATATTGACTAAGTATACTGTTATTGGTAATAATAAACTATAAATTTGACGTGACCCTGGTTTTGGAACTCAACTTCTTCATCCACTGAAATACAAGGTCCATGAATAACATACTAATAATATGATAATTTAAGTATATTGAACTTCAGTAGAGCAAATGACGAACATATAACATTCTACTGACTTGTTCAGAACACGATGTGTATCTTACTTATTGAAACAAATGCATATTGTACCAGTATTTTGTTTATACTAATCAAGAAAACTACTAGCAAATACTACATAACTAATAATTACAAGTTCTAATACGAAAACTGGTTTTGAAACAAATGTTTACTAAAATAGTGATAGTCAGGCAGTATTTGAGTTACTTTCACAACTGTATAGCATTTAATTGTTGTTCATACTGGTTTGTCAATAACATAAATTTATCGGCAGCTGCAAAAGTCTTGATACATGTAACATTCTGCTTAATGAATCATAACAAGTTATTAACAAATTTACAGTTATTTCTCACTAGCAGTCATATTTCAGATGATTCTGCTCAAGATCAATTGCTTCCATTCCCTTTGTGATGGTCTGCATGTCTGTGACCAAAGAGTCGACATGATTCTTCAGGGTGGGCAGCCGTTTATAGACCTCAATATAGTGTCTCTTGACTGTCCGCAGCAAAGCGTCTTCTTTAGGTGTATCAAACACCTCTGGCTGCTCTCTTCCATCAGTCAGTGCCTCAGCAAAATCTGACATTTCATGTTCATTCCAAACATCTCGCCTATCATCTTCACCACAATCATTGTGTATGTTACCACTTTTTGTGTTAGCGTGATCTGGGGATGATGGCAGGGTTGACAAGTGTTGCTTTAGAAGCATTGTTGCAGGTTGCTGCTCGATAGTAGTCAGTGTCATCTGCTGCTCTTGTGGACATTCTACAAACTGTTGGTGTGGTGAGAGCGACATGATTGGCTGATGTTGAGGTTGTGCCATGTATTGTTCAGGAGGCAACTGAAGTGCTAGGAGTGGCGCAAGTACACCTTGCAAATGTGGTTGTTGGCACTGCTGCAAAAACATGAGTGTTTGCTTAGATCCATAGGGCTGTGTGATCCGTGCATGGTCAGAACAAATGCTTGCTTTGACTGTTTCAATGATATTGCCAGACACTGAAGAACCCTGGTCAGATACCTCAACAGTTATCGGTTTTAAAGCGCCCACTGTCTGGACCGACTCAGAATTGTAGCAAGGCATCTGCATCTTTGAAATCTTCTCCACATTACCAGGAATAGATTCAGTACTAGCTGAAGCCATTAGTGGTACATAACCACCATGTAACTTTGCCGGATTAACTTGGTACTGAATGCTACCCCTAACTGTCAAACCTGCTCCAGGGGGAGGTATTTCACTGCCATTTAACAGAGTCGGACTGACTTGATCCGTTAGGCCTGGGGTCAGATCCAGCATCAGAGCTGGTGCCATACATGTATTTTGGCATGGTACATTTTGCAGTATTTGACATGGTACATTTCGCATTTGAGTTTGTTGATGTACTTGACCAAGATGACTTGCATTTTGCAATTGTTGAATGGTGTACTGCTGTGTTGGAGTGGTCTTCGGATTGAGTAGTGTCTGTAAGTTGTGTTGTTGTTGCTGCTGAATGCTGACTGGTGTTGGTAATGCTTGAGTGTAAACCTGTTGTGTCAGCTGATTTTGTGTTGTCAATGTCGGAGCATATCTCTGTTGTGAAACCTGTTGTGACTGTAGTTGTTGGAATCCTGGTGGTGGTTGAATATGATTGTGTGTCAGTACCTGTTGTTTAGTGCTGTTTAGCATAGCCTGGTTTGGTGTACATGGCACATACTGGTTGGAAGTATTTGAGTTCTGTGTTGATTGAACTGGTGGGTACAATGTTTGTGACATAACCTTGAGATCAACACCTTGACCAGTACATGGAATGTAACCCGCTTGTGGTGTAGTGGCTGTTACCAGGTTTGAGTTTGTACCTTGACCACTGAATGGTATGACACCGCCATGTGGTACAGGTGCAATGTTGGTAAGTGGTACGATGTTGACATTTGTACCCTGACCACTAATCGGTAAGTAACCGCCCTGTGGTATTGGAGTACTGTTGGTATATGTACCTGGTACCATGTTGAGATTCGTACTATGACTACTCATCGGTATATAGTACATGGAATGTAACCCGCTTGTGGTGTAGTGGCTGTTACCAGGTTTGAGTTTGTACCTTGACCACTGAATGGTATGACACCGCCATGTGGTATGGATGCATTGTTTGTAGGTGGTACATTATTGACGTTTGTACCCTGACCACTAATCGGTAAGTAACCGCCCTGTGGTATTGGAGTACTGTTGGTATATGTACCTGGTACCATGTTGAGATTCGTACTATGACTACTCATCGGTATATAGATGCCCTGTGGTATTGGAACGCCGTTGGTAAATGGTACATTATTGACACTTGTATCTTGACCACTTATTGGTACGTAACCACCCTGTGGTATGGATGCATTGTTTGTAGGTGGTACATTATTGACATTGGTTTCCAGACCATTAAATGGTACATAACTACCCTGTTGTATGCGTACATTGGTAGTAGATGGTACTATATTGACATTGGTTTCCAGACCATTAAATGGTACATAACTACCCTTTTGTATAGGTATATTGGTGGTAGATGGTACTATGTTGACAATAGTACCCTGACCATTGAATGGTATATTGCCGCTTTGTGGTATTGGTACACTGGTGGTCGGTAGTACTGATGCCTGAGAAACCGATGACTGGAAACTGCTTGCTGCATGGGAAGGAAATCCACTTAGACTTGATGTTGTTTGGTATGGCATCATTAACCCCTGAACACTTGGCGGTATGGAACCAGTCGAACCACCCTGTGCCTGGGAAAATGTACCAGTGTAACTTGTTCCAGTGGCCCTTGAAACGGTATATCCAGTTGGCATCATTCCATTGACATTTGACGGTAAATAACCTCCCTGTGTCATGGAAGAACTTCCAACTAACATATTTGTGTTATTTTCTGGTCCCATTGAAACACCTGACATTACCCCCCATGGATTTAGAATAGCACTTTGTGGAGGGTATTGAGCTGAATATGGTGTTCCATATGGTGCAGGGATTCCACTGTAATGTTGGTTGAATCCTGGAGGGGCATTATGACCATGTAGCACTGTACCTGTCTGCAGGGAAAGTTGGCCTATAGACACTGGACCTACTAATGGTTGCTGAAATGCACTCTGTGCACTCACCCCCTCACTAATATATCCAATGTTGATTGGATTATAATACATATTGTTGATCATATTGATGGTAGGTCAATGATTTGTCCATTATTGACTGCATAGTTGACTGCATGCTGGTGATCACAATTAATCAGTTCTAACTTTAGTAATTTCAAAGCCTGAACTAATTTTGACAAATAAATGAATTAAATATCTCTAATTCAAAAACTTGTTTTAAAACAGAGACTGAACAATAATAACCTAGTTCAGTAAAAAAAAAAAACAATTTGAAAAATTCTCTCTTTTTTTTAAACAATTTTTTTCTAAAGTGTAATTTTAAAAATTCTGAAAAATTTACAAATATAATAGCCCAAACTACTTGAACTTATGTTCAACTAATTTAATACAATATAATTGTCAATAGATATGTAAAGACCTTATGATATCATGAACTTATCAAATAATTCTGCCCACAACTGATAGTGTACACTACAGCAGCAAAAAGAGTTCTAGAAAATATTTCAAAATATTACTTCTCCTAATGAATTAAGTAAATGTTCATGAAAACAATATAATATCTTACTTAAAACTACTAACTAAAGCTTGAAAATATATTTCATAAACTACTAACTAGTCTAATGTAAACAAACACGTTTTCAGAAAAGTGAAATCGAAAGTGAAAGTTACTTTCACTTTAAAATGTCACAGTCGATTTGGCGCTAAAAATGGCGACAGACAAGACGACCGAAACAGTAAACAAAACGTCAAAAATAAGAAAAACCTTTTCTAGGCAATAATAACCACAAGCATGACTCTCAAAGTCAGATAAACACTTGAGTGTGACAATATAGTACATAAATACAAAAAATAATTGAAAAACTACGAAAATTTTATATTCTTGAACACGTATTTACAATTCACGCTTATCATGCATGAGAAACGGTCACCCACGTGTTTACAGAAACACGAGTGATAAAAATACAAGACGAATTTTACTAAATTTCGCTCTAAGTACGCTTATGAAAATGCAAGTAAACGACAATACACAACAGAAAAAAATAATGACAATATTGAGTTCCGATATGAAAATATCACGACGCCGCACGTGCTAACTGTCAGCACGCCGTGACAAAAAACACACTATGAAAACATGAAATTACCGGTCAAATTTCAGGAATAACGCACCTGACGCTTATAATAAATGTCCAATGCAAAATAAAAAACAATATATGGCTCAAAAACGAATTTTACCGAGAAAATCCAATCGGCGATATGTGTATCGCCGTGTGGACAAAAATATCCAAAAATACACAAAAATACGATAAAAGTTTACCAGCGACGCCAATGTTGTGTAGCCGAGAAACTACAAAACATATCCTACCGGCGACGCCAATGTTGTGTAGCCGAAAAACTACAAAACATATAGTTCAAATATCTGGTGTCTTACCTGACAATATGCGGCAGACAACAGACAATGGTAAAAATATATAAGGAAAAACAGGGTAACAGGTGTAGTGCGGTATACGGCAGGATCAGAACTGGAGCTCCAGTAGGTTGGACCAGGTAAGGTTGGGGTGGACCAGGGTCAGAGGTCATGCATAACAATACACATACAATAATACAATGCGTTTACACTACAATATTGACTGGGGTTGAGGGCAACATTGATTATATTAGCCCCCGAGGGATGAAATATTGCCCGACGCGAAGCGGAGGGCAATATTTTCGTCCCAAGGGGGCTAATATAATCAATGTTGCCCGAAAACACAGTCAACATTTGTTTTGTTATATGAAGAAACAAACCAAAATTTAAGAAAGTATTGAAAACAGATCGTCGTAATTTTCTCAGCTCAACAAAGAATTCACGAATTCAATTTTGTGCAAAGTTCATTTCCAAAATATCCTCAGCATCAAACGGTCACTGGTGATATTCCGCCGACCGTAAGAATTAACATACAGATGTTCTACCTGATTTTACTTCACAGTAATTCGCAAATCCTTATATCCGTTATGATAGCAAACCGTCGCATTGCGCGTCTGTGGTTTACTTGCCTTGACTGTCTATTATGATGTCACCTTGTTTTGGAGTCGCGAAGAGTAATTTACGTCATCATTTACGAATCAACAAATCATAGGCGATTATTTGAAATAGAGGGAATGTTCTCTAGATATTATTCCTAGTCGGTCAAAATCAAAAAAATATTGACCGGTCAATATTTTTCGGACGAGCTGATATTACAATTATTGACTATTCGTCTATATAGAGTTATATAGTGAGAATATACTACTGAATATAACAATTCATTATATTTTATCTCTACGGGACTCAAAATCAGTTCTCTATATCCGTAAATTCGTTATAGCCGAATTCGTTATAACTAAAATTTTGCAAGGATTTGTTAAGATTTTTACCGGGGATTACAAAAAAGGTCGGTGTATCCGACAATTCGATATATTCGTGTTCGTACTAAACGAGTATTAATGTATTTCTGGTGTGATTCACCAATTTTCAGGCCATAGTAACAAAAATATCTCATTTGTGACATAACGAGAAAACTTATTCAAAAATGTTCTATAACCAGTTATTTCATCGGATGAAAATGTTGTATTATAGGGGGTGCAACACCAAGCTATATGGGAAGATAGCGCCACCGCATCACCGAGGTTTTGTAATAAAATTTGCCAATGGAGTGGACCAAGCGAAGTTGTTGAGTATTGGACTATTGCTCGACTAAATCACCGATTAATGTACTAGTATCTTAGAGTCAATTTGACGTCCCTAAAATATACCATGATAAATCACGAGATCTTATATAAAATTAAATGTGAGGTGGTTTACATATAATATTTCCTTTAAAGGACAAATATATACGACAAAAACTGAACTATTCTACATTTACCTGTGCATTTTATATGCATCAGTGACAATAACGTGGTTTTTAAAAAAGGTACTTTCGTTTTGCGGTTTTCTGAAAATTAAATGGAAAATTCACATTTTTCGCAAGAAAAACGCAATTAGCAGCTTTCAAAACGGTGATCTTAGTGTGCTCACTCCATGTACGATAACTTGCCGTAAACAAACCTGTTGATGGTGATAAATTTAGTGCTTTTCTTCGATCTTGGAAGTCTGTCATCTTGGTCAAAGACTTTACATCGTTAAGATCAAATATTTAGCAATGGTAAGACTATATTTTTAGCTTTCATTTAATTACTATTGTTTGTCTCAAGATATTTATGCAACACATTTGGTCGATTTTAAATATATATATATATATATATATATATACATACCTGTGAAAGAAAAGCAATTAAATTCGATGAAAGGGAAAATGTTCAAGATATTTTCATTGACACATCATTTTTCACTCCAAAAAAATCACACGATCGAAAATAAAGTCACTCGGAATACCTCGAGCAATTTTTCAATTTTATCATCCGGGCTTACCGCAATACAAAATCCAAATAGACATCACATTTTTTAGCCTTGTGTTGAAACCTGATAAGCTTACTGGGCATTTAAACTGAGACATCTTGGACATTTTTCATACTTTTGAATAAACATCATTTGAACCCTGAGCTTTTAATAAATAATAAGAAATCGCGTCGGAACGGGGGGGGGGGGGGCTAGCCCCCCTTTTTTTACAAAGTTAGACCTTAACCCCCCCCCCCCCCCCAACACACACACACACACACTTTCTATTTGCCCTCAACGCCACTGGTAATTAAGCAAGATATAAATCGAGGATATCTTGGGACTGAGTATTTATAGTATTCGTCAACAGATGCAGTAACACTCCGGTATCTCGAAGTGATTAAAAATAAATCGTTCTGTAGACCAACGAACCTCGAATACCCTGATTAAAGTTTACATGTACATTTATTGCATACCATTGCAAAATGTATTTCTATGATACACTTAGAAAGACTGTTATTTCTGAAAAAAAAAAATAAGAAACACGCTACAAATTGTGAATTACGGTCATAAGACTTTTTTTCTTCTAAAAGATACCTTTATGATTTTTTTAAAATGCAGAATTCAGGTAAAAGAATATATGTATATTTTCCTACTAGGATATCTCCTTTTGATTATCATTCTACCAATGGACTTCGACAGCCTTTTTAGACAAATATACAAAATAAATGAGGAGTCAATACCTCCATAATTGCTATATTGTTTCAAAAGAGAAATTATACAATTTCTTTCTTAAGGAAATTTAAATCAAATTCATTCCTTAAGTATACATGAATATACTGTATATGATTATTTAAAGAATTCGTAAGCTGTTCGAACTTGTTTCTTATTCTTTTGTATACATGTATGTTGTATACAATAATAATGTTCGATTCAATTCATATAAACACATTTATTACATATTTAGTCAATATATGTTGGATATCACTCATGTAATAAATCTTTGATAATACACTGTGTATTCTAACAACGAATCTGTGACTTAATAAAAAGTTAATTTTATCGTTAAGGTCACTTGGGCGCGTAGGTTTATACATATATATGAACTTGCTGCTTTGAATAAACAAGCAAAACCGTACCTCCAGTTTGAATTTACTTTTTGCAACTGAAATACTGAAATTTGTTGCATTGTGAAATACCTTTGGCACAATATGGATTGTTTTATGGATACTTTGGCACAATATGAATGGTTTTATGGATACTTTGGCACAATATGGATGGTTTTATGGATACTTTGGCACAATATGGATGGTTTTATGGATACTTTGGCACAATATGGATTGTTTTATGGATACTTTGGCACAATATGGATGGTTTTATGGATACTTTGGCACAATATGGATTGTTTTATGGATACTTTGGCACAATATGGATGGTTTTATGGATACTTTGGCACAATATGGATGGTTTTATGGATACTTTGGCACAATATGGATGGTTTTATGGATACTTTGGCACAATATGGATTGTTTTATGGATACTTTGGCACAATATGGATGGTTTTATGGATACTTTGGCACAATATGGATTGTTTTATGGATACTTTGGCACAATATGGATGGTTTTATGGATACTTTGGCACAATATGAATGGTTTTATGGATACTTTGGCACAATATGGATTGTTTTATGGATACTTTGGCACAATATGAATGGTTTTATGGATACTTTGGCACAATATGGATTGTTTTATGGATACTTTGGCACAATATGAATGGTTTTATGGATACTTTGGCACAATATGGATTGTTTTATGGATACTTTGGCACAATATGGATGGTTTTATGGATACTTTGGCACAATATGGATTGTTTTATGGATACTTTGGCACAATATGGATTGTTTTATGGATACTTTGGCACAATATGAATGGTTTTATGGATACTTTGGCACAATATGGATTGTTTTATGGATACTTTGGCACAATATGGATGGTTTTATGGATACTTTGGCACAATATGGATTGTTTTATGGATACTTTGGCACAATATGGATGGTTTTATGGATACTTTGGCACAATATGAATGGTTTTATGGATACCCAATGGAGTTGTATTTATAACTTATAAGAGAGACAATTAAGCAGCTGTAGTCTGTACATTGAATACTTAATCTAATCATATTAATGTAAATTAATTAAGATATAACTCGTGTAAATTTTTTGTTTGTTTTAATTTTATTGCCCTCCCTCATAGGTTTAGTATTTTTAAGGTTATGTTAATCGTAAATCGGATAATAAACCTTGGTGAGCCTTACAGTGAACAATGTAACAAAATTATACTGCTCAAATGTTAAGATTTAAAGTTGTAAATCGTTTAAATTTTAATAGTTTGTTTGTTTTTTTTTTCATATATATTAATGTTTTTGGAAAGAATTAATAAATGACGTAGTAAAATATGTACAAAAAAACAACAATATATCATGGTTTGCAATGGTATTTGATTGACTTAGATCGAAAAGGTAACAAAAACAATTTTCAAACATGTAGTGTTATAATTGTGAAACAATTAACAATGTTCTAAAGTATTGATACATGTACGTTTCCCACATGTTAATGTATGTCTTCATTCTATCCTAGAATTCCCTTTTTGTTTTCATTATGTTAATTAATTTTATTGCATGCACAATTCTGTTGCACTTTGAGGGCACCTAATTGGTCTATAAATTGAATTGAATGGATCTAAAAATGGTGATGATAAATGCTATTCAACTGTAATGTTAAAGTTTGTATTTTAACACAGCACAATATAAATATTTCTTTATTTCCAGGCGTTAACTCAAGCTCAATCTTTATCGTCGGAAGTTTACAGAATCGTAGAACCATTTCTTTGGGTCAGCGACGTTACATTTTTGATATGATTACCCATTCACCAGGGCACGTGAGTTTATCAATGATTAACCCAGATTTATACGACGATAGAAATCCCTCTGATAAACAGAAAAGTGTGCTTGTTGCATTACCAATAGAATGCTTTATCTCATACGTGTGGTGTATATTACCCGTGTGATAAACCTTTGCTATATCACACGGGTGATGCTATATCAAATACTTCCGGTCGGAACTACTTTTAACACAGCCCCTCGCTTCAACGCTTCAGTGACCTATTTTCGAAGATTTGCTAGTACTTTCAACATAACTATATCTACTATAAAAATTAATATAAAATTGATTTTGTCAAAGATTTAAATTACAAATATGAAGAAAAACACATAACTGCGTAGCACAGGCGTCGGAACCGGGGGGCTATTGTGAGTGGGGGGGGGGGGGGGGGGAGGTTAGCCCCCCCAACCTTTTTTGCAAAGTTATTCATAACCGTAACCACAAGACCCTTTTTTCTTGTTTGTCAAGATTTTTGATAAATTTATCCCAGTTCCAACTTTCAATTTGCTTTGTGAAGTTTATAAAACTACAAATTACGTTAACTATCAAGGAGGTATCCTGACGTCGCGATGAAAACAGAGCGCTATGGTTGTGTTTATATATAAGAACTTACCGAAATAATGTTTCATGAGACTTTTATTCCACCACCAGTAAGCATCCTTATTCACTATTTTCAATTTTGAATCATAAGGCTAGCATAGTGTTTGTTTTATTAAACACCATGCATCAACAACTGTTCCTCGTTCGAGTCAATTCAAACTAACGAGCATTCGCAACTTTGTGTATGTCAACAAAACTGATTATTCAAGTCTTCTAATCGGAATTTCCATTTAATCAAGTGAATAAGCTCTAAGAAAAATTATCTAGAGCTAAAAATTATTTTAAGGTTTATTTCAGTGAAACTTTATATTATAACAGTTAGATTTATCTTAGGAATGACGTACTAAATTGTATTGCGCAAGGTCACAATAGCCGCATAACACAACGTTGCATCATCGTTTTTAATCTTTGAAAAAAAAAACCAATTTGGGGCACACAAGGGACTGTCTCAAAAGCTTCATAATATAAATCAAATTGTATGAGATAAATAGAACATCTATAATTGTGTGATTTTATATTTGCTTTATCCAACTCGTTGAAATGGTTATATTCGCTCGGCAAGCCTCGCGAATATATACACCATTTCAACTCGTTGGATAAAGCAAATATAAAATCACACAATATAGATATCCTCTATATATAGCACAGGCACCATATTCAGTATTATTTTACGGGATCGAAAATATGATCGCTATTTGTGGTTCTAATTTTGAATTCAAAAGTGAAATAACTGTGAAAAATATGTTTTGGACACAAAACACACCAGAATCAAACACATATTCATGGAAACCACACGGAATAGCTTTTAGCAAATATCATCTGCTAGTTTGCCTATGGAACCAGAAATTCAGACAACAAAGCATTGGAAAAGTTATGAAAATAAGAACAGAGAAAAATGGAGTGCCAAATAATCGTACATGCATTGAAATACAGTCGGATAAGAACACCCCCCTGTACGTTTGTCCGACCTACATTGTAGAGAACGGTAATGGAGACATCTGTGTCTCTGACGTCAGAGCTGTGGTTGTCACGGACGCCGGCGGTATGTTGAGATTCCGTTACGAAGGAAACTCTTGTAAAAGCAATTTTGATCCGTATGGCATATGTTGCGATTCGTCGTGCAACATTATCGTTGCTGATATGAAGAACGACAAAATTCACATGGTTGACAAAGACGGTGAATTTCTTCACCATGTGACCTACGAAGGGATCAGAATGCCTCGGGCTCTTTCCATCGACAGTAATGACCATGTGTACGTAGGAGAATGGGACTCAGATTCCATCAAAATCATTTCACGTTAAATGGGATATGTTTTATTAACATTTTTTGTGAAGATTAGTAGTTTAGTTATGATTCTCTGTATTTCATAGTAGTTTGTTGACTTTAACAGCATGATATTTTTGAAAAGTCTTCTATTCTTTATCTATATAATGTATCAAACTTATCAAAATTCGATCTGTTCCCCGTTTTTGACTCGTCGCTCGACAGGTACACGTATCGATAATAGGGGAGCTGGTGAGAGTTTTAATTCTAAAAGATTGGCATAATATCAATTTAATATAGATAACTGTTTTGTTTTTTATTCGTAAAAGAACGATTTGACTTTGATCCTAAACACGTAATTTTTAAATATCGGCCTGTCAAAAATCTTTCTATTTTAACCTAAACAGTAGATAAACACCATATTTTCAATTTATTTAGTACATAGAAAAGTAACCAAAATATACAACATGTTGCAACATTGACTCATCAACTATTTTCACACAATACCAAACAAAAATTTAGTACCAGTACTTCATAAAATTTAGACAAAGTGTGATTCATGTAGGTTCTCCGTTTATTATGATATTTTACGCACTATAGTTTTTTATGGTGTATGTAAAATTAAAATTAAATTTATGAAAGGTTACTATAGAAAACAGTTACAGATAATCTGTTTTAGGATACGTATTTCTTTAGATACGTAATAATATATACACAATAAGTTTATAGTTTTTAATGAAATATTGATCACTTGATGTAAACATGCAGCTCTTCACTGTATGCTTGTGTTTTAACATGGGCAAACCTATGGTTTTGTTTTTTTAACCCAGCGATATGTTCACATGAACCACTTACTGTTAACTGATGAATTATATTCCTGTACAGTCAACATGCATGGTGACACCCTCTCTGTGTCCGATTGGTTGGGTGTGTGAACTGACAGTTTTTATCAATCTGTTGTTATATTTTCCCCTAGCACCCATTGGCATGATACATGTCATTTACATGTCAAAAAATTAAAAAAATGTCAAAAAAATCACATAGCTGTTGTACACGGAATATGGAATACACTGTTATATATATGAAAGTTAAAGTAATCTTTGGAAGAGTAAACAAATAGTTAATTATAATTGGATAATTAAAAGTTTTAATTAAATAACCCCTTCTCCACAAACTACTGTAGATTGGCAAATAATCACGATGGTTTTAATTTCACTATGTTCGCGATTTAATATTTCCCCGCGAAATTAAACCCATTGTAAATACCATCATTAGTTTTCAAAAACGTTTCAATGCTAATAATCTAATCAATTGATTTTTAAGCAGCGTGAAATTAAAACCATCGCGATTGGTACTTTAATAGTAATCGTGAAATTTCAACTCCGTAGAATTAAAACGATTTACATTATCTGAGCTTATTGAGCAAACTATGGCTTCAATTTTTCTATAGTCAACTTTTCATACATGTGTAGCAATATACCTTTTTTACCTGCATATGGAGTTTTTTTTCTTAATTAATTTCACGCAAGGGCATGCTCTACGTTTGAACAGTTTATAAGGCGAGACAAGCTACTGCCAACAAGTTAATAAAAAAATCTATCAACGACTATCAACTGTTTCGAATGAAATCATCTTTTCGTAGGTTCTGTGGTGGACCTTGTCAGCAAATACAATCTACACGACGCGGTTTCACACTTCTTGTTAGACAATAATTAATCAGCCAATTGTCTTCTGGTTTTTCCGTCTTTCCCAATTAGGACAGAGTACACGTTCTCTCTCTCTCTCTCTCTCTCTCTCTCTCTCTCTCTCTCTCTCTCTCTCTCTCTCTAAGAATATCGTAATGTTAAAGACTAGTATGTATACAATATTTAAAACATTTCATATTTACAATCAAAATAATACCACCAAGTTTTAGAAATCGGCCATGAAAGGTTTTTTGATAACCAAAGGATTGAAGAAGGTCTATGAATTGGAAAATAGATTAAACAATTATTTGTAATGGTTTTACTACAAAAAATTAACACCGCTAAATTTAAGTATACATTATTTAGTCCACTACTAAAAATCAAGCATAGTAATGAACTTATCTGGTCAGCAACAATCTCCGCCCGTCCCCATCAAGCGACAGTGGTCAATTGAGCCTTACGTATAGAAGTCGCACGTGTAGTATCACGTTTTAGGGTCTGTATAATGTGTCGTCGGTATATAGAGTTATAGAGTCATTAGACAGCTCGTCTTACAAACTCTTGCCTCCTCTTGGGACAATAACATCTTCTCGTTCTCAAAAGTCCGTAGTAAAGTTCAGTAAATTTATAATTAAAAAAAACGAGAAAATTTTATGATTCATGATCGGTTTCTTTTCAATTTTGTGATGGACATCTGACCAGTCAAGTTATTGTTTCAATTTTGGATCTAAAATATATCACACGTATTAACAAAGTAGGTTTTTCTAATTTTCAAACTAAAAATAT
Organism: Magallana gigas; assembly: GCF_902806645.1. NCBI lineage: Eukaryota > Metazoa > Mollusca > Bivalvia > Ostreida > Ostreidae > Magallana > Magallana gigas. The sequence continues at coordinate 11,942,924 of NC_047560.1, read as the reverse complement.
TTTATTTATTGCATTGTGAATGAGGTATTGAATTCTTCATGAACATGTTTTGATCTACTGCACTTTAATACATGTTTTACTGTTGGTATGTTCCCAACGATACCTTAAATAGTTATTGGTTATATAAATTGTAAACGCACAGAAACAATTCATTAAGTTAAAACATATCTTATTTCTAATCAATTTGGCACACGCTTCTAAAACTATAGTCGCCTCTTTCCTACTTATATTGATGATAAAAAGAATGTCGCATGCAAAATGGCGTGCCGGAGATATAATAAAATACATTTTATGTTCATGTAACAAAATATATAGTTTCAAGTAACATAAAACGAGTTGAAAAAATTATATCAATTTTTAAAAAAGTACGCAATGTTTAAGCGTCATTTTAACGATTGCGCTTAATGTCAATATTCTATATTATTCAGACATGGCTGGTATCTTTTTGTCATATTAAAACTTTTGTTATATTTTATGTAAAACTTTGCAACATTTGGCATCAACATCTGCAGGGGGAAACAATTGAAGTATCTTTGTGCAATGGTATATGTTACCGTTCTTTGCTGAATTGGTGTAGTGAAGTTGTAAGTCCTCACCGGATAACAATGATGAAAACTTTTGGGTAAGTACATGTATGATTGTTGAGTGCTTCCTGCTATATAATGTTAAAAAGATGTTGAGTAAATGTATATGTTGGGAACCACGTGTTATTGTAATTTTGTTTTTTTTTATCCTTTTTTTGGTAAGTAAAGTATCAGCAATTGTTATACTATATACTATTATAATAATCCACTTACCTTTATTTGGTTTTTTTTTTATAATAAATGTTTTTTTGCGATTTGTGAGAAATCCTTTTTTATTTTAAGTTTTGGATTTTTTTTATTAACCAACTATTGAAAAACATTAACGGGGTTTAAACTGATTATTTTTTTTTCAGAAGAATCGTTACCATTTTCTGCTTTGCTTGTGTGGTGTGTATGGTATCAGGTAACCACGGAGGGAGATCAGATGAAACTAAGGTATTGATTTCAAACTTGACCGACTAAACTTGCTATCATAAGATATATCTTTAAGATTTCAAAACAAAAAAATCTGAAAGTTAAGTTCATGAATGATTTTTTCTTCTAGGTTGTACAACGCAAAAGACGTGATTATGACTATGACTATCATCTGCTTCATATGATGACAAACCTCCAAAGACAAATTAGAGCTGTTGAAAAAGAGATGAAAAAGAGACATAGTAAGATAAATTGACACTGCCAGTTTGTTTTTGTTTTTTCTTGGTATTGTGTGTGGTTTTTTTGGAGGGGGTCGTTCTGTTTTGGGTTTTTTTTTTGTTATTGGTTTTGTTTTGCAAAAATTGTTTTTTTTTGTTTTTTTTTTTTTGTCTTTTTTCGTTTGGTTTTGTCTTGGTTTTTTGTTTTGTTTTGCTTTGTTTTGTTTGTTTGTTTTTAGCTCACCTGAGCCAAAGGCTCAAGTGAGCTTTTCTGGTCACAATTTGTCCGTTGTCTGTCGTTGTCGGCGTTGTCGTCGTCGTCGTCGTTGTAAACTTTTCACATTTTCAACTTCTTCTCAAGAACCACTGGGCAGATTTCAACCAAATTTGGCACAAAGCACCACTAGGTGAAGGGGATTCAAGTTTGTCAAATGAAGGGCCACGCCCTCTTTAAAGGGGAGATGATTGAGAATTATTGAAAATTTGTTGGTACGTTTCAAAAATCTTCTTCCCAAAAACTATTCGGCCTGAAAAGCTTAAACTTGTGTGGAGGCATCCTCAGGTAGTGTAGATTCAAGTTTGTTCAAATCATGGTCCCCGGGGGTAGAGAGGGGCCACAATGGGGGATCAAGTTAAAACTCTTCTTCTTAAAAACTATTAGGCCAGAAAGGTCATTAAAGTGGATGCATCCTCAGGTAGTGTAGATTCAAGTTTGTTCAAATCATAGTCCCTGGTGGTATGGTGAGGCCACAATGAAGGAATGGATTTTTACATTGGAATATATAAAGAAAATCTTTAAAAATCTTCTTCTTAAAAACTATTTGGCCAGGAAAGCTCAAATTAAAATGGAAGCATCCTCAGGTAGTGTAGAAACAAGTTTGTTCAAATCATGGTCCCTGTGGGTAGGGTGGGGCCACAAGAGGGGGATCAAGTTTTACAAAGGAATATATAGAGACAATCTTTAAAAATCTTCTTCTCAAAAACTATTAGGCCAGAAAAGCTAAAAAAAAAATGGAAGCATCCTCAGGTAATGTAGATTCAAGTTTGTTCAAATCATGGTCCCTGGGGGTAGGGTGGGGCCACAATAGGGGGATCATGTTTTACATAGTAATATATAGAGAAAATGTTTAAAAATCTTCTTCTCAAAAACTATTAGGCCAGAAAAGCTCAAATTAAAATGGAAGCATCCTCAGGTAGTGTAGATTCAAGTTTGTTCAAATCGTGGTCTCCAGGGTTAGGGTGGGGCCAGAATTGGGGGATCAAGTTTTACATAGGAATATACAGAGAAAATCTTTTTCTCAAAAACTATTAGGCCAGAAAAGCTCAAATTAAGATGGAAGCATCCTCAGATAGTGTTGATTCAAGTTTGTTCAAATCATGGTCCCTGGGGGAAGGGTGGGGCCACAATAGGGGGATCAAGTTTTACATAGGAATATATAGAGACAATCTTTAAAAATCTTCTTCGCAAAAACTATGAGGCCAGGAAAGCTCAAATTTGAGTGGAAGCATCCTCAGATAGTGTAGATTCAAGTTTGTTCAAATCATGGTCCCCGGGGTAGGGTGGGGCCACAATTAGGGGATAAATTTTTATACAGGAATATATAGAGAAATTTAAAAAAAAATTCTTTAAAAAACTATTTGGCCAAGAAAGCTCAAATTGGCATGTAACCATCCTCAAATAATGTAGATTCAAGTTTGTTCAAATCATGGTCCCTGGGAGTAGGCGGGGCCACAATGGGGAATAAATTTTTATATGTAGAGAAAATCTTTAAAAATTTTCTTCTCAATACTATTAGGCCAGGAAAGACCAAATTTGAGTGGAAGCATCCCCAGATCGTATAGATTCAAGTTTGTTTAAACAATAGTCCAGGGGTATGATGAGGCCACAATGGGGGATGGATTTTTACATAGAGAAAATCTTTAAAAATCTTCTTTTTAAAGACTGTTTAGCCAGAAAAAGCTTAAACTTGTGTAAAGGCATCTTTGGGTAGTGTAAATTCAAGTTTGCAAAATCACAGTCGCTAGAGATAGGGCGGGGCCATGATGGCGGTTTGAATTTTTACGTAGGAATATATAGAGAAAATATTTAAAAATATTCTGGGAAAGTTTTCGGTCCAAAACTCAGTACTTAGTGTGAAAGCACAGGTTATACAGATTTAAGTTTGATGAAACCATGATTCCCAAGAGAAAAGTTGGGCCACGAAATGGGGGGGGGGGTATATAGGAATAAAGAAAAATCTTCTTACAGGTACAACAACAAAAAGGGCTTGGTATTTACCAAAAAAAGAGATGGATAAAAATTGGCAGATTTTCAATTTTTTTTTAGCAAGATCTATTGTACTTAGTTGTCAAGATATTTTGATACTGTTATGCTAATTTGATCAGAATTAAGGCAATTGCTGCTCAGGTGAGCGATGTGGCCCCTGGGCCTCTTGTTTTTTTGTTGTTGTTTTTTTTTGCTTTTGTTTGCACTTGAATGTACTTATATACTGAATCGAAACGGTACATTCCATGTACTAAAATTCGGGATTTTCATAACCTGGAGTTAGCGTTCGTAACACGAGTTATCTCTCCATTAGAATAGGTATAGTGCTTTGTAACCAGCATAAACAAATGGTTGAAACGAACCATTTTCGTCTTGTTTAATCGGTTATTGGTGTAAACTGTCAATGTAGAAAGACGATTGTGCAATTAAAGGATGCTGTTATACTAAAATACTAATTAAAAAATCAGTAGGAAATTTGACCAGTGCGATTAATTGTACCATATCCAGACACATACCATGGCCCGGTTTTTGGATTGGGAGGGTAGGACTCATGTAAAGAACTTGACAAACCCCCAAAAAAGAGAAAGTTACAACTCCTCAAATCGTGAAAATCCTAATCCGTGTGTGTGTGTGTGTGTGGGGGGGGGGGGGGGGGGGTTAGTGTACTTTTCTGTACTGCATACCTTAAATCAAAACATCATTTCCTTCATTTCACAGATTCACAGTATATTTACTTGCTCCGAAAAGGTAAAGGGGGGGGGGGGGCAAATTCATGCTTATTCACTTTTTTTATATGTCAATTCATGAAAAATATCTGCTGCAAGAAGTTGGGAGGGTAGTCCCCCCCCCCATTGATGCCACGCGCCTGCCATCTACCAATTAATAAAGTAGTTGCTGGCGGTGAAGTGCGTGGTTTCAGGAGAGCGCTGTTGATACATGTACATTGTATTATACAGAGAAGTGGACATGCAAAGCAATCCTAAAGACATGGATGGTTTTGTCTGTCTACCTATCAAAAGTGAATGTTTCAATTTATCAGTAGGTCGAAGTACAAAGATAGGCACTGATCATTGGCGGACCTTATACTATACTTCGTCTTGATGGATTTCTTTAGATAAATGAATGACTAATTTCAATTTCATCATCATGGTAATTTAAGAGATAATGGATAAAAACATATGCAACTTAGCTTTTGAGCAATCTTTCGCATACACCGCTTGCAATCATGTTTTCATTTAAAATTGCGTTCCGATTTTGATCGACAACATTCACATTTTTATATATATATATATATATATATATATATATATATATATATATATATATATATATATATATATATATATATATCAATGATTATTCCCTAAAATGGTGTTTGCTATAGATGGTACGTGAATAAAGTACAATTCAATTATATAAATGGCACTGAGATAAATGATAAAATGAATAATTGTACTAAAAGTAAAACAAACAAACTACAAAAAATGTGTTTAAGCTGTCTCCTCAAAGACTAAAAACAAAACAGATCTCTTAAATTAAACCAAAGAGAAATTTTAATTTCGATGAAATCTATATTTTAAAGCACTGAGCCCTATTTTCAACGCTGTCATTTCTCTTAACCCTATAATACCGGTAGTTATGTCATACAACGAATCTGTTTTGTTGAGAAATTCAAATGATTGTCATTGATTAAACACCCTGCATGACAGGTACAACTGCCTGCTCGAATTGATGACCATCCGTGCCTGGTAAGATACCAATACCCGCTGCATGCGTGTATACATGTACATTTTTTTTTCATGAAAGCTTGGCATTTCGAACGAATGCATCTCAACAGGCGAGCGCAAACATCGTATTTTGAAAGAGTGCGCGGGGGGGGGGGGGTTGGAAGAGCAGACCGACCGAAAATCAAGACGAAAAACAATTAATAAATTAAATTAATCACTTCACAAATTACCAAAATCCCAGTCTGTGAAGTTGGTGGTGGTGGTGGTGGTGGGGGGGGGGGGGGGGGCGGTCGTATGTATGTATCTATGAATTAAATCAGAATGTTAAATATATATAAATATATATATATATATATATATATATATATATATATATATATATATATATATATATATATATATATATATATATATATATATATATATATATATATACTCTCCCTTAGGCCCATATTGTTTTTGCGCTGTCCTCAGAAGAAAAAAAATTAGGGACAGTTCATTAAGAATTTTTATTTCTATATTTGATTTTAAACTCCAGCACTCTCTAACGTTAATATTTACATGTATAACATTTTTCATTTCTGCGTAACAGGTGGGTTCATCTTATCAGAGAAACCACTATACCACCAACCATCCGTTAGCTCACAAAAGGAGTAATTGTCCCAGAAATAAGAATCCAAATGTATTTCACTCGCAATGTTTGCCGTTAAAAGCATAACTATGTACATCACGTTATACATTGTAATCAAACACATTTTTTGCATTCATTTTAATTTTTTTTAGATAACTTTTGATGTTTTTCTGTTTGGTAATTTAAATATTATCAAATGTTTTTGCTGTAAGAAAGTCGTAATTAATTAACGTCGTATATGTAAACTCCCGCACTGCTTTCTCATCTTTGAATAACCTAAGTACTGCATACCTGAGGGGAATATAACTCTTTCAGTAACGATAACTCTAGTTTATGAGAAGACCGAATAGTGTTTTAAAGAAGACAACACCTAGGATGATTTTGATTTAGTTGATATACAAATGTATACGATGATTCATTTTTTGGGAGTTGATTTTAATCAACTCTCCTATGCAGTTTCTCAGGCAAACCGAAAGTGAAACAGTGTTTGGACCTATGCACAAATCAACACCGCTGATAACATTTAGTTCTAATCAATAAATTCGATGTAATGAGTTCTTAAGCATTGTTATTCAAGGAAACCCATTTATATATACCTTGTAAATGGTCAGATTTTAAATGGTACGATCAATTTAGATATTTTTTGAAGTCGTACATTTTATGTATTCCTACGCCAGAGTGCAATATAGTCTCGTTCAACCAGACGCTCGGCTGTCTCCGTAAATCTTCGACAAGCATAGAGACTCTCTTGCTTGTCGGAGATTAACGGATACAGCTGAGAGTCTGGTTGAACGAGAGTAGAGCTCAATTTTGCTTGGATCCATACAATTTCTCATAACTATTTCGATTACTAATACGTAGTTTAATGGAATAATTCTTTGAATATTACACAACATGATTGATATTGGATTTTCACGAAATTCCTGTAGGATTCATATTATAAAAATTTGCGTAATTCAAATACCTATAGGAATTTACTTGCCATGCAAAATATCATATCGTTGATTTTAAAATAAATAACAATCGATAAAATCAACTCCCGTCAGTACTTCAGTACTTTGATTATGATTTTTTGCTAAATTTATTGTTGAATTGAAATGACCATATTTTATTATTGAATCTAAATATGTTTAAAGTTCTTATAACTCCTCTCCTGAATACATTTAGTATATATACTGCCAAACAAATTAACATTTTGTTGACAGTACAAACAAGCACACAATTTGATTGTTATACATGTATTTCATGATCCAGGCTATTTTATGTGCTCACCTCCAGACTCCCTGTATTTACAGAAGAGGTAGCGTTCACTGTTGTACACGATGGAACCGGTCAACGAATAACACACCAATCACAGGTCGTGAAATACACCCAGGTCAAAATTAACATAGGCGGTGTGTACCACAAGTACAGCGGCCGTTTTGTTGCCCCTGTCAAAGGAACATACGTGTTCTTTGTTTCATTGGAACCAACTCCAGGCACCAAAGCTTCATTTGTGATCACTGTTAACGACCGGGAAATGGTAGAAGGAGTTTCAGGAGCAATCCATAATGAGTATAACATGAGTAGTAATATGGTTGTTGTATCCCTCCGCAAAGGAGACCACGTGAATGTCATGACTCACCCTACCTGGAGTGTCGATCCACGACAACGTTTAAAGGCCGAACATTTTACAAAAGCCCCCGTTTTTACCTGTACAAACTTCAAAATGATGCCGCTTGTCAATCAAGTTTGAAACAATAGCACCCAGTTTGATTGACGTGATCGTCCGAGCGTGATCTTGCCAGGTCCGCGGATTTCTGTTTACTAGCAATTAACAACGTTATCTTTGATATCTTCCGTCATGTATGAAAAAGGGGGAATTGAAAATTGATTTTAAACATTACCAGTATTAAAATGGATTATGAAAAATAATTATTCAGTGATTGAAAATACGCACAACTTATATTTAAATTATGTTGCATGTGTGTGACCTAATAAATTCCACAAAAATGCATGGACAGCTCCAAAACATATAAAATTTTCTTTTTACAACAAACGTACACTATGCTACTAAAGCTATATTTACTGGCAATTCACTCAGTTGGAAGTTGGTGCATGTAAACGTCACTCCATGGAAAAACGAACTCCATTAATTGTCGACGTATAATGGCTGTCTTTACATTCCACATTCTTGCTGATCGTATAGTTTTCTTATACTATTATAATTGTTAAAATTAACTTCTTAAACAATGTCAAGTGCTAAACACAATGTACTGAGCTATACTTTTATAGCAGAATTAATTTACTGCATTTTTTCAATTGTGCTTTACACACGTGTGCTTAGAGAAAATTCGGACGACACATACCATTTCCGTATATAATCGCTTTGTATGGTCATTAGAACAATAAGATATTTAAACTAAGACCAGTTCTGACTAATTCTTTATTTCCTGTGTATTAATTTGCCTCCTGTGTATAGCGATTAGCAGCGTTCACGACCACAGGTAGACTGCAAGCCCCGGAGGCTTTCACACCTCTAATAATTAAGCCTCGCCCTCACCTGAGATTTACCACCCGGTAAAAATGTTCGGCCTTTATGGAAACAGCTTCTCGGGATTTCTTCTCTATCCGAGATAATTTTAAAGCCCGAGAATATCTTCTCTATGTCAGAGTTAATTTCATTGCTAAAAATTATGTATAATTAAAGATTTTAGCAATTACCATTGATTGGTTGAATTTTATTTTTCATTACATATTTCGGCTAAGCATTGATTAAGGACAACACGACTCAGTGGAAGTACTGTTCAAAGTACTTACGTCGGGGAAATCTATTTTGATGTGTAACTATGCATAGTTTTAAGACAGGCAAACATATCTCTCTCTCTCTCTCTCTCTCTCTCTCTCTCTCTCTCTCTCTCTCTCTCTCTCTCTCTCTCTCTCTCTCTCCATTGTACACATGTTAATGCAATTCTAATACATTATTGTTTAGGTGTGAATTTGTAGTCGGTAAAACATTAAAATGTGATTAATTTTTGAGCGACTATCAAAACGACGTCTGTCCAGTGGAAAGATTCATTAGTATATTGAATTTTGAAATAAGATACATAAAGTCAATCTCCAATTTCATCGATATGCCGCCGTTAACCACAAACTAGTGTCTTTTACTAATTAACAATTTTTTATTGTCAATGATTCCTGGACTCATTGAAAATAAAAAATTGTTAATTAGTCAAAGACACATCATGCCCTTGGTGTGTATAGTCTTGTCTTTAAAACATATATCGAATTAGAATACGAAAACAAAAATATTTGCAAATCAATTCGCTAACAAAATCTTAATTACTTTGACTAATTATGTCAATGCCTATTTGTTATAGCGAAAGCTTTTTCTTTGACGCCATTCGATTAATGCTTTACTTACCTCTTGCCCTTTATTTATTGTGTTGGTTTAACTCTTTTACAAACTTCCTTTTAAGCAATTTTTTTATCATCATTAATACTTTCTAGATCATGCCATGTGTCTCAATTAAATAATATATAGAAGTAACTCCATCACACAGGATGAATGACCATCTTTAAGTCCTCCTTAAAGATAGCTTAAAGGTGTTTAAAGGTAGCTTAAAGACGATCTTTAAGCCACCTTTAAGCTACCTTTAAGCTATATGTATTGCTTAAAGGTGGCTTAAAGGCAGCTTAAAGACTATCTTTAAGCCACCTTTAAGCCACCTTTAAGGACAACTTATAGGTCCTTAATGTCCAAACTTCTTTAAGCCACCTTTAAGCCACCTTTAAGCTACCTTTAAGCCACCTTTAAGCCATTAAAAAAAATTAATTCAATATTGTGCTTAATTTCCAACAAAATGTATTAACCTTATGAAAGAAAAGGTATTAAAATGGTTTTTGTTCTAGAAAGAAAAATGAAAAAAAAAAACACAAAAAAAACCGGCCCCGGCGAGAATTGAACCCGGGACCCTTAGTTTAGTAGCATCACCACACATCCTCTGCGCCACGGCATCTTACATATATAAAAGTGTTTTTATATCCTATATATCAGTGGATATTGAATCACTGTATTGAATGTGTTTACTTGAAAAGATTTTGACAAACCATTCAGTTTGTAACAATCAATTATATCTAATTTATAAATTACATGCATGCATGTATTTAGAATGAAATACGGAACTTGGTCTTCAGTGAACAAAAATATATTATACCTCAATGGAAACCTTTAGGTTCACTATAGTAGGCTTTCTTACATGTAGTTAATAAATTTAAACAGAGTAGATATACGTTCATCTTATTTATAGCTATAACAATGTAAGAAAGAAAATGAAATCATTTCTTTTATTAAATGCATTGATACTATTAAGGTATTTGTTCAATTTCCCGCAATTTCCCGGTTTTCATGATCGCGGCGCCGTTCCAATATGTTTAAATATTTACATGTAATTGTATGTACATGATTTATAAACTATCAATTCTATAACAAACAAAATTACCAATTACCGGTGACGTATTTACTGCATGTGGCAATTGCAAATGACTTGAACATACAATTGTATGATGTGCCAGGACGGGTATATTTGACATATTTACCCTTATACATATATTTAAATAATCAACCCCTATTTATGATCACCGGTACATTAATTAATGAGCCTCAAGATTTTACTCTTACATACATGTATCGTTAATTTGTAGACGTAACATCTTTGAAACCCAGAGCTAGGAAATAATACTTTGAAAATGAATTACAAATGTAAATTAACTTTTATTCACTAGACTTATCGTATACTCGTACATACTAAGATTCAACGCCTTTAGAAACCTGACGTGCACCTGGGCACACGACACACCTGTTGTGTATATCTTGTATATTCTGTGTTAGTTCCAGGGGTTTTCTTAAGTTGGACAAACAATAGACTTTAACTAGAGCAGAGCTCGTGGCAAAGCCACGAGTAGGTCTTCCGTTGTTGCTGCGGGTTGAAAATATATGTGATATGGTGTCAAACGATCATAATGACTAAACTTTCAGTTCTGCTTTTGTTATAAAAACGTGTTGTGATTGAAAGCCTGTTTATAAAACATGTTTAGAAAAAAAAAGGAAGAAAATATTTTAGGAAAACTATTTGTCGAACACAGTTTGTATAATCGTTTCAAAAATTCTTTAAAAAATGAGATGTTAAATGGCGAGTTAAAATTTTCAAAGGGTAGCAAGCATTGTTATAAACAGTATGTACTCATGATTCATGTCAGGAATTGTATTTTTTTTTAAACCGAACACGCCTACAAAACACGTAACCTTTTCTCTAAGATAACTTCTTTAAATCTATTATTTAAATCTTTCTAAATTTTTGAAGACTATGTGCAAGTTTAGAATTGTTACGTGCTGACAAAATTTAGTAATTAGTCAAAATTGATGGCATCTCTGAACTTTTCTATAGGGAAATATGTGTCGTCTGATATTATTTAATGAAACGAGTAGACTTGGACATTCAAAAAAATAAATAATCAGCTAAAAAAAAAGATCAGCGGGAGAATTTATGCAAAAGCGAGCATCTAAATTTTACACCAGATGGTGCTGTTTCATAGAGACACCGCTATGTAACGTGAATTAAATAACCTTATTTACAGAAATAAATATCACATCTCTAAACGATGTAATAATATACAAAATCCTTATTTTTATGTCAGTGGGTTGATTTATAAAATTGAAAAAAAAAACTTCAATTGCGCTTGCGTAAATTGGAATTCTGGGAAGGAATAAGACAGTCCGTGTTAGAGAAATTCGAAGAATTTATGAAACTGGTCAGTTTCTAGATCAAACTGCGCATTGATGTATTAAAATACTATCATATGTATCGTCTGTAGCCACGGTCCGGAATCCGTATGTGCTGTCATACATTGTATGTACATCGATACACCTTTACCTCCTCACCTACAGCCATACAAATGAGGGTGCAACCTTCATTTACACATGCATAGTATTATAGTTCTGGAAACTATTTATCTTGTATTTTAATATATTGGGTATTCATTGTTCATCTAAAATTAGTATTCCACTAGCTGGCTGTAGCTAACCTTGTAAGTAAATTAAGTTGCATTACAACCTCATAATACACAACTTCAATTAAAAGGTTGTAACATTTTCTCCTCAATGTGTCAAAGTTTGACTTCCAACTTTCAATTATAATATATTATGAATTATTCTGTTCATACAGAAGTTTAGCGTGGTCAACAGGTTGATTTATTAGGCACATTCTCAGGTAAGAATTTCACATCTTTAATGTGAAGATGATTGACTTCGAATAATAGTCTTATTGTTAATAAAAGCACCGTCCAACTGTTACTCAATTACATATGTTTTTTCGGTACGTGGCGATTGAATTAACACAGACTGACCGAATAAACAAACGCGTGGGAAAGTGAAACACGTTGAGGAGAAAATGTTACACATAAGAAGAAGTCGCTAAAAATGATTTTCGACATATCTGGATATCTTTTCGACAATTTAAAAAAAAATACAGCGCGAGCACTTGTCAGCGGGGCGGGAGGAGGGGGGGGGGGGGCGCAGCAATGGGTTCGCTTCCACACTCAAACGAACAACCATGTATTAGAAAAACTACAGAGTTATTAATATGTGACCGATAGAATCTAATCTTAAGTTGTTTAAAACTCAATTGAATATTCTTTCAAATAATCATCAAATGCCTCAATTTAGGACAATTCAGGACAATTCAGGACATTCTTTTATCGTGCTCACCTACCGCAAACATGTAACATGGAACTTTGATTATAATTTGAGTACCTTGTATTCTATCGTATAATTAAATCAATGCTTAATCAGCTGTACAAGTAAAATAAATTTATCTTTTCATCTTAAACCTAAATAATAGTCAAAACATAATAAATATAGTTCTGTCCGTGCAAAATATGAAACATGAATGCGTGATAAGGTACATGTAGAAGAACACGAGCCGACCGCGGATCACTCGTCCACTCGCGCTATATATCCTCGGCCATGTGCGAGGGATGATCATCATTTGATATTTCGGGGGGGGGGGGGGGTTAAAATTTTTTAGATATACAAACCAACTATTAATTTATTTCTGATGATGTTTCCGATTTGGAGTAATATCGTTCATTAATATTTATTTTCAATCAAATGTTTAATTAAATGAATACAAGATGGACAAACTTTTATAACATAAAATTAAAACAGTTCTTGTATTTACGACTATTTAAACTCAAACACGTTCATATTCATCTAAGTGTGCGTCGCGGTGTGCGAATCTTGTATATGAGATAACCGCTTACCGCTAGGTAGTGCAACCGTGGCTGATCTCCTCAGCCGTGGACGAAGGATAGATTACGTAAAGGTACAACGCGCAGACACGCACAGTTCGGAACCCAGGACGATTTGTAAAGTTTGCAGTATAACGACTATATTCTATCAAATAAAAGTTCTTTATTTTAAACTTAAACCCCACAATTGATCTATGTCTGATATTGCTTTAGATGAGAATGACATTGCTTTTATTAATTAACTGAACAATTTCTTAATTGACACCGAATCGTTTAGCCCATAAACTTTTACGTGTAATCAAAACTAAAACAATTCTTGAGTTCGCGGCTAAATAAACTCGTATAAGAGAGACGCAACTATCGTGTATTAGATAACCGCTGACCGCTAGGTAGCCCAGCCGGGACCATGGTGACCGATTTTCTCGGCCGCGGGTGATAGAGTTTCGTTAACTTGGCCAAATTGCCGCGAGTACTGGTCTACACGTATTACTTTTTCCCTCACATTATGCAATACCCGAACTCAAAAACAGTTTAATGAGATCAATAAAGTCACAAACTACATTTTTTGCAGCGACGCCCATATCGAAAATTTTACCGTTTTAGAGTTATGAAGCAAAGACTTTTAAGGGCTGTAGACCCCTCATTTTAGTGGCTAGCCCCTTTTTTATGGTATCAAATGAAAGCTCTTAATATTCTGCACAACTTTTGTTCTATATATGTCTAGACAAAATTTACAACTAAAAAGTTATGGAGCAAAGATATAAGCAAAATTTAACATTTCTTGAAACATAAATTTCGATGTAATTTTTTAAGGATTATACGTGGGTAAATCAAACATATAAAACTAGGAGGACAACGTTCAAGATGTCTACATTAAAGATTTGTAAATTAAAACTACTTGCTACGGATCAACTCGGAGCCTTTGCAGGTACACGAGACCCACTAAAAAAATATTCAAAGGGGAATAACTCAAAACCGCAAGCAGCGATTTCACAATTTTTTGTGCTATAGTAAGCTATTATCATTTCCAATAAACCCTGAAAATTTGAATAAAATCTAATGACAAACAAGCGAGATATTACAGTTTAAAGAAACGTCTAGAAGAAAAAGAAGAAGAAAAATAATAATGAAGAATTTCCAACAGAATCAGTACAAGGTCTTCCGTTGGAAACGGAAGACCTTAATTAGATATACACAAACATGCACCTGGGCAAACGAACAAAACTATGTCTAGACAAACAAAGCAGTAATATCCTGCCCGATATAACAAAGGCAGTTGAGAGTCTTTTCATCTTTAACATGTATCTAGCAGATCTAGAGTTAGAAATAATGAAAATTGAAAAAAAAAATACAAACCTTAAACCGATTAACAAATTAAATCATGCATTTTTGGTTCATTATCTTTATTTTGTTTAATAACCGGATGAACTGAGAGAGAGAGAGAGAGAGAGAGAGAGAGAGAGAGAGAGAGAGAGAGAGAGAGAGAGAGATTTATAATTAATTTATAATAGAAAACAAACATACTTTAATTAGTTTTATGCACATATTAAGATACAGAGACTGCGCTCATCCCTACAATAATTTTGAAACCCCCAAAAAATTATAAAGAATTTTATAACGGCAATCTGTGTCCATCGGAGCGGTGCTGATGATAGCGATCTGCGTTTAATGGAGCGACGATTAAAACCGCCTGGAACACCCCCCCCCCCTTCCTTGGAAATTATATTATCACTCGGATGACCCCCTCCCATCTCTATAAAAAAGCTTTTGCATTTAATATATGTTTTTATTGTTTAGCTTGATCAATATTGACTTAAAGGCCACTTAAAGACAGTGTAAAGGCAGTGTAAAGAGAGCGTAAATGCCACTTAAAGATGCTTAAAGGTGGCTTAAAGGTGGCTTAAAGAAGTTTGGACATTAAGGACCTATAAGCACTTGCTTAAAGGTGACTTAAAGGCGGCTTAAAGGTTGTATAGCCTTTAAGCTCCTTTAAGTCACCTTTGAGCCACCTTTAAGGACTTGCTTAAAGATGGTTTTTCGCCCTGTGTCACACAGTCAAAATCCGATGAACATCGGGCTTTCAAATAATGACAAACGTAATGGATGAGAATTCAAAAAGGATATTTCATAGTGTAAATCTTAAATAGCAAGTTTTAGGAATAGTATAAAAGCAAGGCAACTGGCCTTTATAGTTTGAATCATTATTTAATTATGATTTCAATACAGTAATTGGTTTAACATCTGTAGTGACTATAACAGTAATATTTAAGTCAAAGTTTAAAAAACCTTGCTTTACTAATGGCTTTAATTAAATGCCAGTACATAATGAACACAACAGAAGATTTTAAGGTTGTTACAAAATGTTGGAGTAATCGAATTATAACGCAAATAAAAACAAGAGGCCCATGGGCCACATCGCTCACCTGAGGAACAATAGGTATGATAAAATCAGCTTAATGGAGTCATAATACAAACAATCTGGACAATGTACAATAATACATGTAGATCCTGTATAAATAAAATCCATTTTCCCCCCTGGATATTCTTATGTTTATAATCATTAGTCCCTTTTCTAACAGGATGATTTTATAGTCATATCACATGTTGAGTATTGCATCCTCAAAAAGATCCCTTACAATTGTTTATATATGGGATATTAAGCTACAACAAACTCTGAACCTTCTTTTGAGGCCAAAGAATTGTCCTGGAGCCAAAGTCTTAACAATTATAAAGAATCATCTGGCTGATTAGTTTCTGAGAAGAAGATTTTAAAAGATTTACTCTATATATTCCTATGTAAAACTTTAACACCCCCCCCCCCCCCCAATGTGGGCTCACCCTGCCCCCAGGGATCATGTTTTCACAACTTTGAATCTACACTACCTGAGAATACTTCCACACAAGTTTCAGCTTTCCTGGCTGATTAGTTTCTGAGAAGAAGATTTTTAAATATTTACTCTACATATTCCTATGTAAAACTTCGACCCCCGATTGTGCCCCACCCTACCCCCAGGGATCATGATTTTCACAACTTTGAATCTACACTGCCTGAGGATGCTTCCACACGAGTTTCAGCTTTCCTGGCTGATTAGTTTCTGAGAAGAAGAATTTTAAAGATTTACTCTATATATTCCTATGTAAAACTTCGACCCTCCATTGTGCCCCACCCTACCCCCAGGGATCATGATTTTCACAACTTTGAATCTGCACTACCTGAGGATGCTTCCACATAAGTTTCAGCTTTCCTGGCTGATTAGTTTCTGAGAAGAAGATTTTAAAGATTTACTCTATATATATATATAAATTCCTATGTAAAACTTAGACCCCCCATTGTGGCCCCACCCTACCCCTGGGGGTCATGATATTCGCAACTTTGAATCTACACTACCTGAGGATGCTTCCACATAAGTTTCAGATTTCCTTGCTGATTAGTTTCTGAGAAGAAGGTTTTTAAAGATTTACTCTATATATTCCTATGTAAAACTTCGACCACCCCATTGTGGCCCCACCCTACCCCCAGGGATCAAGATTTTCACAACTTTGAATCTACACTACCTGAGGATGCTTCCACACAAGTTTCAGCTTTCCTGGCTGATTAGTTTCTGAGAAGAAGATTTTTAAAGATTTACTCTATATATTCCTATGTAAAACTTCGACCCCCCCCCCATTGTGGCCCCATCCTACCCCCAGGGATCATGAATTTCACAACTTTGAATCTACACTACCTGAGGATGCTTCCACACAAGTTTCAGCTTTCCTGGCTGATTAGTTTCTGAGAAGAAGATTTTTAAAGATTTACTCTATATATTCCTATGTAAAACTTCGACCCCCCCATTGTGGCCCCACCCTACCCCCAGGGATCATGAATTTCACAAATTTGAATCTGCACTATCTGAGGATGCTTCCACACAAGTTTCAGCTTTCCTGGCTTATTAGTTTCTGAGAAGAAGATTTTTAAAGATTTACTCTATATATTCCTATGTAAAACTTTGACCCCCCATTGTGGCCCCACCCTACCCCTGGGGGTCATGATATTCGCAACTTTGAATCTACACAACCTGAGGATGCTTCCACATAAGTTTCAGATTTCCTTGCTGATTAGTTTCTGAGAAGAAGGTTTTTAAAGATTTACTCTATATATTCCTATGTAAAACTTCGACCACCCCATTGTGGCCCCACCCTTCCCCCAGGGATCAAGATTTTCACAACTTTGAATCTGCACTACCTGAGGATGCTTCCACATAAGATTCAGCTTTCCTGGCTGATTAGTTTCTGAGAAGAAGATTTTAAAGATTTACTCTATATATATATATAAATTCCTATGTAAAACTTCGACCCCCCATTGTGGCCCCACCCTACCCCTGGGGGTCATGATATTCGCAACTTTGAATCTACACAACCTGAGGATGCTTCCACATAAGTTTCAGATTTCCTTGCTGATTAGTTTCTGAGAAGAAGGTTTTTAAAGATTTACTCTATATATTCCTATGTAAAACTTCGACCACCCCATTGTGGCCCCACCCTACCCCCAGGGATCAAGATTTTCACAACTTTGAATCTGCACTACCTGAGGATGCTTCCACACAAGTTTCAGCTTTCCTGGCTGATTAGTTTCTGAGAAGAAGATTTTTAAAGATTTACTCTATATATTCCTATGTAAAACTTCGACCCCCCCCCCCATTGTGGCCCCACCCTACCCCCAGGGATCATGAATTTCACAACTTTGAATCTACACTACCTGAGGATGCTTCCACACAAGTTTCAGCTTTCCTGGCTGATTAGTTTCTGAGAAGATTTTTAAAGATTTACTCTATATATTCCTATGTAAAACTTCGACCCCCCATTGTGGCCCCACCCTACCCCCAGGGATCATGAATTTCACAACTTTGAATCTACACTACCTGAGAATACTTCCACACAAGTTTCAGCTTTCCTGGCTGATTAGTTTCTGAGAAGAAGATTTTTAAATATTTACTCTACATATTCCTATGTAAAACTTCGACCCCCGATTGTGCCCCACCCTACCCCCAGGGATCATGATTTTCACAACTTTGAATCTACACTGCCTGAGGATGCTTCCACACGAGTTTCAGCTTTCCTGGCTGAATAGTTTCTGAGAAGAAGAATTTTAAAGATTTACTCTATATATTCCTATGTAAAACTTCGACCCTCCATTGTGCCCCACCCTACCCCCAGGGATCATGATTTTCACAACTTTGAATCTGCACTACCTGAGGATGCTTCCACATAAGTTTCAGCTTTCCTGGCTGATTAGTTTCTGAGAAGAAGATTTTAAAGATTTACTCTATATATATATATATAAATTCCTATGTAAAACTTCGACCCCCCATTGTGGCCCCACCCTACCCCTGGGGGTCATGATATTCGCAACTTTGAATCTACACAACCTGAGGATGCTTCCACATAAGTTTCAGATTTCCTTGCTGATTAGTTTCTGAGAAGAAGGTTTTTAAAGATTTACTCTATATATTCCTATGTAAAACTTCGACCACCCCATTGTGGCCCCACCCTACCCCCAGGGATCAAGATTTTCACAACTTTGAATCTACACTACCTGAGGATGCTTCCACACAAGTTTCAGCTTTCCTGGCTGATTAGTTTCTGAGAAGAAGATTTTTAAAGATTTACTCTATATATTCCTATGTAAAACTTCGACCCCCCCCCCATTGTGGCCCCATCCTACCCCCAGGGATCATGAATTTCACAACTTTGAATCTACACTACCTGAGGATGCTTCCACACAAGTTTCAGCTTTCCTGGCTGATTAGTTTCTGAGAAGAAGATTTTTAAAGATTTACTCTATATATTCCTATGTAAAACTTCGACCCCCCCATTGTGGCCCCACCCTACCCCCAGGGATCATGAATTTCACAAATTTGAATCTGCACTATCTGAGGATGCTTCCACACAAGTTTCAGCTTTCCTGGCTTATTAGTTTCTGAGAAGAAGATTTTTAAAGATTTACTCTATATATTCCTATGTAAAACTTTGACCCCCCATTGTGGCCCCACCCTACCCCTGGGGGTCATGATATTCGCAACTTTGAATCTACACAACCTGAGGATGCTTCCACACGAGTTTCAGATTTCCTTGCTGATTAGTTTCTGAGAAGAAGGTTTTTAAAGATTTACTCTATATATTCCTATGTAAAACTTCGACCACCCCATTGTGGCCCCACCCTACCCCCAGGGATCAAGATTTTCACAACTTTGAATCTGCACTACCTGAGGATGCTTCCACATAAGATTCAGCTTTCCTGGCTGATTAGTTTCTGAGAAGAAGATTTTAAAGATTTACTCTATATATATATATAAATTCCTATGTAAAACTTCGACCCCCCATTGTGGCCCCACCCTACCCCTGGGGGTCATGATATTCGCAACTTTGAATCTACACAACCTGAGGATGCTTCCACATAAGTTTCAGATTTCCTTGCTGATTAGTTTCTGAGAAGAAGGTTTTTAAAGATTTACTCTATATATTCCTATGTAAAACTTCGACCACCCCATTGTGGCCCCACCCTACCCCCAGGGATCAAGATTTTCACAACTTTGAATCTGCACTACCTGAGGATGCTTCCACACAAGTTTCAGCTTTCCTGGCTGATTAGTTTCTGAGAAGAAGATTTTTAAAGATTTACTCTATATATTCCTATGTAAAACTTCGACCCCCCCCCCCCATTGTGGCCCCACCCTACCCCCAGGGATCATGAATTTCACAACTTTGAATCTACACTACCTGAGGATGCTTCCACACAAGTTTCAGCTTTCCTGGCTGATTAGTTTCTGAGAAGATTTTTAAAGATTTACTCTATATATTCCTATGTAAAACTTCGACCCCCCATTGTGGCCCCACCCTACCCCCAGGGATCATGAATTTCACAAATTTGAATCTGCACTATCTGAGGATGCTTCCACACAAGTTTCAGCTTTCCTGGCTTATTAGTTTCTGAGAAGAAGATTTTTAAAGATTTACTCTATATATTCCTATGTAAAACTTCGACCACCCCATTGTGGCCCCACCCTACCCCCAGGGATCATGAATTTCACAACTTTGAATCTACAGTACCTGAGGATGCTTCCACACAAGTTTCAGCTTTCCTGGCTGATAAGTTTCTGAGAAGAAGATTTTTAAAGATTTACTCTATATATTCCTATGTAAAACTTTGACCCCCCATTGTGGCCCCACCCTACCCCCAGGGATCATGAATTTCACAAATTTGAATCTGCACTACCTGAGGATGCTTCCACACAAGTTTCAGCTTTCCTGGCTGATTAGTTTCTGAGAAGAAGATTTTTAAAGATTTACTCTATATATTCCTATGTAAAACTTTGACCCCCCATTGTGGCCCCACCCTACCCCCAGGGATCATGAATTTCACAACTTTGAATCTTCACTACCTGAGGATGCTTCCACACAAGTTTCAGCTTTCCTGGCTGATTAGTTTCTGAGAAGAAGATTTTTAAAGATTTACTCTATATATTCCTATGTAAAACTTCGACCACCCCATTGTGGCCCCACCCTACCCCCAGGGATCATGAATTTCACAAATTTGCATGTGCACTATCTGAGGATGCTTCCACACAAGTTTCAGCTTTCCTGGCTTATTAGTTTCTGAGAAGAAGATTTTTAAAGATTTACTCTATATATTCCTATGTAAAACTTCGACCACCCCATTGTGGCCCCACCCTACCCCCAGGGATCATGAATTTCACAACTTTGAATCTACACTACCTGAGGATGCTTCCACACAAGTTTCAGCTTTCCTGGCTGATAAGTTTCTGAGAAGAAGAATTTTAAAGATTTACTCTATATATTCCTATGTAAAACTTCGACCACCCCATTGTGGCCCCACCCTACCCCCAGGGATCATGAATTTCACAAATTTGCATGTGCACTATCTGAGGATGCTTCCACACAAGTTTCAGCTTTCCTGGCTTATTAGTTTCTGAGAAGAAGAATTTTAAAGATTTACTCTATATATTCCTATGTAAAACTTCGACCACCCCATTGTGGCCCCACCCTACCCCCAGGGATCATGAATTTCACAACTTTGAATCTACACTACCTGAGGATGCTTCCACACAAGTTTCAGCTTTCCTGGCTGATAAGTTTCTGAGAAGAAGATTTTTAAAGATTTACTCTATATATTCCTATGTAAAACTTTGACCCCCCATTGTGGCCCCACCCTACCCCCAGGGATCATGAATTTCACAACTTTGAATCTACACTTCCTGAGGATGCTTCCACACAAGTTTCAGCTTTCCTGGCTTTCTGGTTCTTGAGAAGAAGATTTTTGAAAATTTCTCGAAAGTTTTCATTAATTTCTAATTATCTCCCCTTGAAAACGAGTGTGGCCCTTAATTTTCACAACTTTGAATCCCCTTTGCCCAAAGATGATTTGTGCCAAGTTTGGTTGAAATTGGCCCAGTAGTTCTTGAGAAGATGTTGAAAATGTGAAAAGTTTACGGACAGACAGACAGACAGACAGACGGACAGACAGACAGACGGACGACAGACAAAATGTGATCAGAATAGCTCACTTGAGCTTTCAGCTCAGGTGAGCTAAAAATATTAGTTATGCCATCTTTCCAAAACTTTGCATACAAATAGACATACATTCGATGTCTCAAATAAATTTTTTAAAAAAGTAGGGTTTACATCCATTAAAAGAATTGAGATACGGCGTGAAATAAGCTAAGAGCAATAAGGCAACAGTTGGGGTTATTTTTTTTACTCCTATAAAATATAAGCTAAATATGCCAAAATATCAGTATAAATATCAAAATATTGTTCAAATACGTTTTTCAGATCAACTTGAATATATCGTAATACACAGATTATCTGGAAGTTTGGTCTGCGCTAAAAATTAGGAAGCTAAAGTAACAGTACTCTAATGCAATTGAGTTATAAAAATTGTTCATTTTCTTCTTGAAAACTTTCCGCCATAAAATATAGTCCCTTACTAATCTTTGTAAATATGTAATTTTTTCTTCAAATTTCATTCAATATGGTTTTTGCCTTGTAAAATAAAAAAATACACAAATACATGTAGAATTGATATATGATGCAGAATGTTTAGATTAGAGGTGACATAAAATAGTTACCCAAACAGAGAGGAACGAGCCTCTTTAAACGGCAAAGTAAAGATGTAAAGTAAAGATGTAAAGTAAAGACGTAAAGCCACACAGGTTAGACCTCTACAGCGAAATACTGCTAAACTGATAGGAGGTCTGTGGCTTAGATGGGGGTTGTAGGTATAGCGACGATGAAATAGAATTATGACGTGCAATGCCTTTTACGAGTACTGCTCCGCTTTAATTGGACTGCATGCTTTGCAATAGGCATGTAAACTTCGAATTCGTTTTTCATTTACCGGTGTAATATGAATGATTTTTGGAATAACGCATGTCGAATACAATTGTGATGACTTTGTAAATTTAAAAGTTTTTTTTTAACTTTATACTTTTATTAAAAATTTGTCCAAATGGGATGGAAACTATAACTTGAGAGAGAAAATAAGTATGCATTTAAAATGTTTATTATGTCAATATCCGTCATCTTTTAAAGAAGCATATAATTTGAATAATGATTATACAAAAAGGATCCTACAGTTTGCTATAATATGTGATAACTTATAAATGATGTATAGAAAAGTGTTTCGCTCAGGCAGAGGATATTCATCTGTGTAATATTAGACCTAGTATGGTATAAAATTTCAATTAATTTAATTTCGATCTGATTAGCATTTTCAAAATGCGTAGGCTGTACAAAGACATCTGCTCTAATCTCTATACATACTTGCTGATATAGACTCTTAGTATTAGATTACGAATTGATATTGGTAAGTTGATTTTGACAATTTATAAATTTATCATTAAATTTCTTATTTCTTATTCGTTAATTAAACTCGATTTCATGTCCTTTTTGGGATGAAGATTTTTTTTAAGACTTAACTATACTCAATTGATCTTCTTTAAAAAATTTAAATGGGTTTACTTTTTTTACAATTCATTTACTCTGAACCCTCCTCTCTAGCCTATTTTATTAAAATAAAATTGAAACACAAAATGTATGCCACATTCACTTTGGGTATAGTTTGTGTGTTTAGGAAATGCAAACGCAATGGAGCTCACTAAAAAACAATACATATACCCATACACAACACGTATACCTTCAATTAGAAATGATTAAGAAAATTCAACATTTTGTTTACAGTCATGTATATCGTGTTAAATGTAAATCAGAAAACAAACAAACAAAACAAACAAACAAAACAGTACAAAAATAAATAAATTTTAAAAAACAGGTTCTTAACTATACACCTCCTGCGCTGCAAATTCACCTTAAGTAGGACAAAAGGAATATACCCCAGAATTCCAACAATCAAAAAGTATTTTTTTTTTAAAAATATAGAACTTAAGTAGCATTAATTTAGCTTGACCTGATTTTAGAATAATAAAAATAACAGAGATATCACTGTTCTCATATCATTAAAGCTTAACATTTACTGTATGCAGAGTGTTTTGTAATTCTTGATTTTATACTCTCTCAAACAGTTTCGCCCCGCCCTGAATTTGCCAAGACACTGTTGTGTTAAACGAAAAATAATTTAAGACTGTAAATCGCCCAGTCCTAGATTCGCTCGCTGACAACAAAAGCGAAAGGGGCGAATATATACCTGTATATAGTACGTTTTAGTCTTAAGATATCAAATAAATCAAATTTTAACTTTTAGTTTGGTCGTTTGGTTGATGTAAATCTAAATGTCTCATGATATTTTGAACTTATAAACTGCAATTTAAACGTTGGAGAGGTGTCATTGGTTTACATCTATATTAATTTTGTTAACATACGAGTATGTTTGATATGAAGTCTGCATACCAACAGACAGTCTCATAAACGCTTACCATGTTCTCCGCGACAGCACACTGAACTTTTCTCATTCTCGTGAATAATTCATGTCTTATTCTGATTGGGTCCTTTCCACATCTTTGAAGAACATTACATCTATAGCAATAGTGTTTACGCTTTCATTTATAAGCAACAGCATGTTTTAACGAAATGAATTTCCTTTTTCATAACCCTAGATACGGAAAGTTTCGCTCTTTTTGTGTTGAAATGAGGATGATAAGTACACATACAAACATAAACAAATGTGACATTTGGCGGCGTGGGTTTTTGACCATGCCTTGAGTGCAATTCATAGGCTAGGTTAACTGTGATTTCACATATATGCTTTCAGTAGATAAACCATTGTTAAAATTATGAAGTATCAACGTATTTGAACGGTTGTCCTTTTTGTCAACATTTGATATTATTCAAACACAACTATAATGCATTTCTAATATGTTTACAATTATTGTATTTACTCAGAATCTTGATGTGCTGTAAATCTTTGCAACATATTGCATCGATATGCAAAAAAACCCAAAAACCAGTTGAAGTCTCCTTGTGTAATGGTATATAGTTAACCGTCCTTTGCTAAATTGTTATACCTCACTGCATAACAATGACAAAAACAATTGGGTAAGTATGAATTCTTCAACTTTTGATAATTAAAATTACCCGGTTCCTTTCAAAACATTTGCAGTTGTTAGATCACCTAATGTGTTTGCCTTTTGTTTTCAACACAAAACAAATATAATACAAGCTATAATACATGACGTTTGTACATGTGTGTGTGTGTGTGTGTGTGTGTTTTAAATCAATGTGTTTGGGTTTGGTGATGTGTCTAGTTTTATGATGTAACCAGATTTGTTAAGCATATGCTACCTAAAATTTGCTACTGTTGTTTTTTCTTTAGAATCTTTACCTTTTTCTGCTTTTTGTTGGTGGTATCCAGTAACCTTGGAAAACAAATGAAAAGAGAGGTAATGAAATAGAAAAGAGAGGTAATGAAATAGAAAAGTGAGGTAATGAATTAGAAAAGTGAGGTAATGAAAGAGAAAAGTGAGGTAATGAATTAGAAAAGTGAGGTAATGAATTAGAAAAGTGAGGTAATGAATTAGAAAAGTGAGGTAATGAAATAGATTTGCAGAAAATTATGAATTTCGATATCAATGCGATACTAATCATATTAAAAGATTAACTAATTTCAGTCATTTGTTTGAAAATGTTTTAGGACAAATCATTGGATTTTACACTTCATTTGCTTAAAATGATCACAAACCTCCAAAAAGAAATGAAAGATGTTCGACGGGAGATGAAAGATGTGCAGCTAAAGAGTAAGATACATTGACATTGTTATTTAATTATGCGTCATATTTCTAAATAAATGAAAGCTCTCTCAAGTTATAACATAAAATCATTTTTATTAATAATATTTGTCAAAATTATATTCATGTATTGATCTTCGTAGTTATTTAAAAACATATTCTTGACAATATCTTGAATATAGATATACCATGTGCTTGTTACATATGGATAAGCCATGCGATTCTAATCTTAATTGTGCTTTTTTTGCTAATCTGAGCCGAATGCTCAAGTGAGCTTTTCTGATCAAAAGCTGTCCGTTGCCTGTCATCGCCAACATTGTTGTCCTATTTATTTTTTTTGGCATTTTTATCTGCAAATTCATCGGTCAAATTTTAACAAAATTTGGCATAAAATAATTTTTGGTGAAGGGAATTCAAGTTTGTCAATTAGGAAAGGCTAAGTTCTCTTAAAAGAAAGATTGTCTTAATAAAAATATGTCGATATTTTTCAAAAATCTGTTTAGAAAAACTTCTCTAAAAGCATCAACAGGTAGTATATATTTAAAATTTGTTCAAAAACTGTAACTTGGGTTAAAGCACTCAGGTAATGTAGATTCAAAATTCTTCAAATCATGATCCCCAGGGATAAGTTGGGGCCTTAGAGGGACGAGGGGGGGGGGGTTACATTTAAATATATAAAGAACAATGTGGCGACAATGTGGGTGAATTAATTAAAACAAATCTTTAAAAAAAAACAACAACAAAAGGAGACCGTTGTTTAACTTAAGAATATGTTAATGAAAATTTGAAAGTCTTTCATAATAAAGAATATATATATAGTATACTCTACTTATAGTCTATAGATTTTGAATTTAATATTCTAAAGACAGTTTCAAGTGCTTTTGTTGGTTATTGTTGCTTTGGTGAGCAATGCGGCCCATGGGCATCGTATTTATTGTATTTACAGAACATATTGCGTTCACAGTCACACACGATGGAACCGGTCAACGAATAACACATAAATCACAGGTCGTGAAATATAACCAGGTGCAGTTTAACATTGGCGGTGGATACCGGAAATACAGCGGCCATTTTGTTTCTCCCGTCAATGGAACATTCGTCTTCTTTCTTTCTTTGCAACCATTCCCAGGCTCGAAAGCCTCGTTTTTGATTACTGTAAACAACCGGGGGATGGTAGAAGCAGTTTCAGGGAAAATCCCGAATGAGTACAATATGAGCAGTAATATGGTCATTGTATCCCTCCGCCAAGGGGACCACGTGTGGGTCATGTCTCACTCTACCGGGAGTGTTGATCCACGACAACATTTACAGTACTAGGGAAACAGCTTCTCCGGATTTCTTCTTTACCACAGATAATTTCACTGCTTTAAATATGCATAATAAAAAGTTTATGCAATTTACTCTCAACTGGTTGATTTTCAGATTGCTATTTTTCATTTTTATTTTACGCTATAAAAAATCAAAGACTCAAAATCAAAGTCAAAGACTCCCAAAACAAAAAAAAAAAACAAAAAAAAAATTAAAAAAAAAAAAAAAACCACACACACAAACATACCCAATACAAACATACCCTTCAAAAAATACATCTATTTATGTTTGGTTTATGTTGGGTCAATAATAAATATACAAGGCAAAAATCACAGGGGCATCGTATCCGCTCTACACTCTATGACATATATAAATAATACACGTGTATTACTTATACATGTCATAGAGTGCACGTGTAGAGCGGATACGATGCCCCTGTGCAAAAATACAGTAAGTTATGCACGGATGAAAAGGAAGTGTTAGTTTAAAAACTTATCAAGTGATGAAAATTAATAGTCAAAATGCAGTCGCTTTCTTTTATGCATTGATGGAAAGGAACATCAAAGGGTTGGATTGATTAAGGTGGTTCACTTCACCCACTACACCTTGAAATAGGTTTCTATCAGCAGAAAATCATTGAGTTATGATAGATGACCTGATGCACAAGACATACATACGACGGCTGTTTGGAACTGTTTGAGACATTGAACAGGAGGAAGGATCATAACTAGACTCGATCTCGGGACCCTTCAATTTAAAAACCCAACGCTCTACCGACTGAGCTAACGCGGGTCAACCGAATATAGCTAGTAGGAGCGTTGCAGTACTGAGTCTGTATATACACACTATTACAAATTTTACTCTTTCTCCCTTGGGACAAAAGATAAATCAATGAAATTTCACCAAAATATAAACCAGAGTACCATTTATTAGCGTGATTTGTATAGTCAATGGCATCATTAGACCATTCGATTCCTAGTAAGTTGACACACTTTTTTACGTCCACTGACCCGACGCAGCCACAAACTCATTACAACGTCATATTGACGCGTCTCCTTGCTCCCGTGTTTAAACATCTTGCAAACGAACGGAAAACATTGATTCTTCTTCATTCCATGTACATGTTAACTGAAACTAGTTAAAGTTGTCATCTCGAAAATACATAAATGCAATTAATGCATCGAATTTCCGTAATATCATTTTTTCAAAAATAAGAATGATCATGCATGGCTTATATAAACCAGTGTAGATTTAATCTTTAGCCAAAGACACTTGAATAATATTGGCCAATGATCAAAGCAAATGAGGTTATTAACTAACTTAGTGTGGTAAATAATAAGTGAAAGTGAATAAATTTTATCTTTCGCCAAACACAGACATATTTGGGTAGAATAAACAATCGTATTTGTCTGGCGCAGGCAGATATAGCTAATCACGCACAACATGTTAAACAAAAGTCATTGATGAAACTGTCCTGGAGACAAAACGCAAGGTGCTTCGGGGTCAGTGGATACTGCATGGTACTCTATGGCAATTCAGTTTTTAAGAGAAAAGTTTCTTGCGAGTTGACAGAAAAGCCTCCACCCCTCGATGATCACGAAAGGCATTTAAATTAACACACCACCCCCCCCCCCCAAAAAAAAAAAAGAAAGAAAGAAAAAAAAAGGAAAGAAAAAAAATAAATGCTTAAACAAAACATACCTATTACTAAAAGCTTCAATAAAATAGAAAAATTAAAGTTATATTGATGCGGCAGATGGAATATATTGTGGTACGACTTATTATACTTTTTTGTGTGCGTGACTTCCGCTAGCTGGAAAATGGCGACCGAAGGTACAGTATCTACAACTTTCTGCTTATATTCGTTGTGTCTGTACCTCATGTCTCTGGTTAGGGCTCCGAACTACAACTTCTGTAAGCCTGACATAGACTTCTTTTGTTTGCTTCCACTGGTCGGATAAATCCAAATGAAAATCAATATTTTCTCACTCTTTTTTTATTCTTGCGTAATGATACTTGTACTTTGACCATCCACACGGAGAGTTAAACATAACCAAATTTTTGGACAATGCAATTCAGGTTTTTTTTTTGTATTAGATACAGGCTCATAGCAGTTGCAGTCAATCATTAATCAAACTAAAAACCGACATAGTTTTTAAATACGACATTGTTAACGTGGTCAAAATATGGGACTGATCCATCCGGATAAAAGTTGCACGATCTGACGGAATTGACGTGGGTCATACTAAAACACGCCTGCCGGGGAAAACACGCCTGCCGAGAAAAAACCACACGCCTGCCGTTTACCTGATGGATTATTTTAATATTTTCTTTGATATTTTATTTAACTTAACTAAATTAAGCATCTTATTAACAAAAAGTTGACTTTATATTGATTATTTAGCACAAAATTTGCAAAAATGTTCAATGTTGGTAAAGATAGATAACTCTTACGTAGAATTCATACGCCTGCCGAGGAAATCTAGACGCCTGCCGTTTATTTGATGGATTATTTTACTTTTTTCTTTGATATTTTATTTCTTTTAACTACTTAGATGATAATAGAAATCAAAAGTTGATTTTATATTAATTAATTAACACAAAATAAGTAATAATCGGGTAAGCTGATCGCTCTTACGAAGAAATCATACGCCTGCCAAGAAAATGTATACGCCTGCCGTTTATTTGATGGATTATTTTAATTATTTCTTTGATATTTTAGTTTACTTAGCTTTATCATTGATAACAGAAATAAAAAATTGACTTTAAATTCGTTAATTAACACAAAATTGGTAAAAATCGGTAAAATAGATAACTCTTACGCAGAATGCATACGCCTGCCGAGAAAACCTATACGCCTGCCGTTTATCTAATAAATTTTTTTTCTTGGATATTTTATGTTTCCTAACTAAATACATGATACTAGAAATAAAAGGTTATTTTGTATTCGCTGTTTAATGAAAAATATTATTAAAAATGTTCAAAGTGTGTAAAGAAGACAAAGAGTTCTAACCCTGCTTACGCCTGCCGAGACACTGAGTTGTAAGCCTGCTGATTTAATCATTTCTCCATGTCTTTTATTTTTATTTCTTGAAAAACTTCAGCTTTTTACATGGTTATCGTTATACTGTATTAATGTTTTCATACCCTTATTCTTTTGTTGCAATTAATTAAAGATATATTACAAACATATGTACTGTTATAATATACATGTACATGACTTTTGTATGTCTCTGCTCGAATTTTAAGATTAAAGATGGTCTCTTGTTTTTCGAAGAACCCTTAAAATATGCATGTTTTTTTTACGTATAATCAAAATATTTTATGTTATATATTCATACGATCTAAAAGTGGTGTCTGAAATAAGAAGGAAAGTATACTGATGTGAATATATATATATATAATCAATGCACTGTTATACTAAGTTCAGAAATACGTATGGAGTCAAACTGTAAATACTGTGTTGGGTGAACATGTAAATACAAAATTCAAGACATGTAATGGAAATTAATATTTACACAAACTCAATCAATTCAAAAGATGCAATTCGACTATTTCATTTCTTTAGAGAAGTGGACTGGCATAACCTTTATCCGTGTATGAGGGCTATATATTAATGTATTTCTTAACCAAACAGGCTAGCGTACTTAAATTGTGTAAGCATTCCAGATTTTATAAATATTTATGCTCCTAAATTATTCATTCTAGTAAATGTATATGGGGAAAGGTTAGACTTTTTAAGCAAAGTGCATTTACATTTTCGTACACAATTAGTTCTGTACAATATTAATGTTTGTAACTGTTTACATCTTGAAAACTTTTTCATTTCAAGACTATCACCGCCTAGTTCACCAAACTATATCTAAATCTCTAGATTCTGATTCTGTTTCGCTGCGTTTTTAAAATCAAATATTTACATGTACAGGACATTCATAAGCCTGTAGCAAAATTTTACATTACATGATGTCAGTGTAGCGGATAATTATCCATTCAAGGGAAAGAGGGGTAGGGGGTATCAGTTTGAATATTTAAAAAAAAAAACAGGCTTTTTTTAACAAGAAAATCTAACATAGACTCAATCATACCCCACTATAGACTTTTGAAACCCAATACACGCTTAACCTTCCAGTGATGACTTATTCTGTTCGTATAAGAAAAAAAGCAGACTTATAGAGCATGCAATTACCAAATCAAAGCAGAACTCTGTAGGTTGATTCAATATTCAACACAATCAATATACTGGTATAATTATTGCAGCTACATGTTCAGTATATGCTTTATTTTGAGGCTATCATTCAGTATATTAAGTTCGTTTAAATTTCCCAAGCTGATGAAAATGAGACCGGGTTAAAAGTCAGAAACCATGATATGGCGACCTTACTCTATCAATTGGAATATAATTAAAGTGGACTGCAAGGTTTTGATAATACTTTTGGGTTAATAATTAGGTGTAAGTTCAAAGGCTATACATAGTATCTTAAGACATACTTAGGTAGATCACCTAAAACACATAAGAGAGAGAGAGAGAGAGAGAGAGAGAGAGAGAGAGAGAGAGAGAGAGAGAGAGAGAGAGAGGGGGGGGGGCTTGTGTACAAGGTGTGTGCTTCACGGTCGTCTTTCAATATACAGGTAGGTAAGGTCTATTGTTTCTTAAGAGACAAAAACCCGCTCAATTCACACAGAATACACAAGAAACTAACACGTGTATGTATACACGTGTATCAGTAGAGCAACGATCATTAGTTATCTTTGGACATGTAGCCCCAACCCCGATTCGCCCAAAATATTATAGCAAAGAACATAATGAGTAAATTATTTTGTTATTCGTACATGCATGATTTGTAATAAAATGAGATAAAAATACAGTAAACTGTGAGTGTAACCGTTTGAGGGATAGTGAAGTGAATGATATTGTAAGCCGTATGGTATGATTATTTTTGACTCAGAAAATTTTTACTCATGAAATAAATTAAAACCGAAAAAAAAAAACACCACGTTCAGATGTCGAACATTTGGAATGTGAATGTCTTACGCTTACCGACTCGCTGCAGTTTTCTCCATTTTTTTATTGATAATTTTTTTTATTGAAAAATACAAGTACTAGAACAGTTGAACGCAGGTGCAACTACACTTATCATTATTTTTTTCTCTTGATATTTGAATTGTTTCCGTTAATGAAGAGAGAAAGGAAGAGAGGGCAGCGGATGGAAAAGACGGAGAGATGAGAGAGAGAGAGAGAGAGAGGAAGTGAAAGAAGGAGAGGAGACAAAGATAGAGGGAGAGGGAGAGGGATAGAGATGCAAGAAAACAGCTTATTTTCTTCCTTTAACACGCAAACAACTATATACACGTATGTACGTTTCTAAAGCCCTCTCCTTTCTCATAAGGGTTTCCATATATAGCAGTGGCGTCGGAAGCAAATTGAAAGGGGGGGGGGGGGGGGGGGGGGCTAAACTAATTCTCTGAAATCTTGACAAGGAAGGAAAAACCTAATTCCCTAAATCTTGAAATTCCTAATCCGTGGGGGGGGGGGGGGGGGTGGGGGGGTGGTGGGGTGGTGGGGGGGGGGAGGGAGAGGGGGGGGGGGTG